>CM072817.1:58953594-59136197 GCA_036937905.1 Salvia rosmarinus
TGTGTTATCGAGTAGTTAAATGATTGATCGCTTTGATTACCTATGTTTATATCGCATTGCTCATTATACCGGTGACGATCCATATGATCCGTACATTGGAAAGTCGGTCGCTCACAATAATTTTATCGCTTAATATTTTCTAAACGAGTCAGCCAACAAGGTCAATACCGCCGAGGTCTTCGCTACGCTACAGGGTAAGAAGAAAAGGTTTGCCCGACATTTTCATATGGGAACATTTACGATTGTTCAACGGCGAAGAAATGTCCGCCAACCTTGTGTCAAACCCTACCGGGTCTGCTGCTGCATTTTGGGATTATCAATAACGATAGAGGACATATTCCGTGGCAAGATTCCGCAAGTGCCTAAGACGATTGATCTTAGTAGCCACGAGGCGCCTCGCTTGCATATAATGAGACAACCCTGTACCTCATAAATTGAGGAACTATGTGAAGAGTATATGCATGCGCAGCAAGCTCAGCAAAGAAAGGCAGGACCATCTCATGCACATTCGGGCGATATGATCATTTTCGACACCACTCAGATTCGAAGACGGGCGACCAAGATACCGAGGCAGAGGGATATGTACAGAGCCGTTCTCAGAGCAATGCTGATCCCAACCATCCACGCCCTTTTCAAGAAGGGAGCACCGTCAGGTTATAATTCCATACGTGAAGAGTCGGACATGCTTTAGAGTGAATTAGTTTGGCATCGGAGTAGTTTCACAAGATATCTACCTGACGATCAGCAAAATCGCCGCCTCGACAATGTAATGTATTATGGCATGAGCGTAACCAAGACTGAATCAAGATAACCAAGCAGATGATTGAGCGTAATCAACAGATTGTCGCTTCGAGGCTTAGTGGAATGCTTGACACATTTCACGGCGCCCACCTCCACCACCGCGCCTCAACCAATGTGATTTTCACACGTGGAGTGTATGTGTTTTTCTGCTTGTTTGTTTCGCTTTTGCTTTTAGTTGTTTTGCTTGTCTTTGTTTGTCGTTTTGTAGGTTTTATTTCGTGTTTGATGCCCCGCTGCCCGCTTTCTTTGCTGTGTAAGGCTCCGCTATACTCATTTTCTATTTTGTTCGTGTTTTGTGCTCGTGTTTTGTTCTTAGTTTTTGTTTGGATTAGAGAGGATTTTATGTTCTTGAAATAAATGGTGCTGAAGAATTATGTTTTAGGTTGAATTAATTATGTTTTGATCTAATTTCATTTCTGCTTCGTACATACGTGGTTTTTGTGTGATGAAACTTAGGTGTCGATTCAACTGGGACATGATTAGATGTTGTGATTAGACAAGTGTGTGATCGGTTGTCTTTACTACATACGTGGACCTTGCTCTTTAGATGTTAAAAAAAAAAAGAAAAGAAAAGAAATATGAAAACAATCTGAAGTGACTGTCAGAAATAATTTAAATTGTAAGGGCTCTACCCCTGCGTGTTGCTCTCGAATGGAGACTATGCTGTATAGATAACTACGCTGGATACTCGAGTTTATCACTGAAGGTTTCACCCAACGATTATCTCCTATAATCGTTTTAAGTTCCACATTTTTGTTATTTAATTTTATCATCGAATATCTTACACTAACGGAACCAGAGTTGATATCGATCAAATCATATTTGAGTCAAGCACGCCTATTCTATGATAAGTCACATGTTTGTATGATGAATAAGGATCATTATATTGAGAACTATATTATTAAGATGCATGAAATGACGGGAATATGTGATTGATTCTTTTGAAGATGATTCGTATGTGTACCATTCTTTCAAGAAACCAAATTCTGCCGAGGACAAGTAAAGAGTTAGTGGGGAGTTGTTTTGTATGTTTTTTATGTTTTTTCGTGTTTTAAAACGATTTGATTCCTATTCGCTTAGTTTAATATGTTTGATCGAATCATGTTCGCTTTTTTGGTGAATGAATCTGTTTAAGATTTGTGCATAAAACACACCTGCGCCGGACGGGGCACGCTGCGCGCAAGGCCGCGAGGATAAGATCGAGAAGGCCGCACGCCCGCGGCTCGGCGCACGCTCTAGAGGCCTGGCTCCGCGCCGGGTGCCCAGCCGGTTGCAGAGAGCGTCCCCGAGCTGGCGCCTGGCGCCAAGTTGAAGTCGCTTCCGTAAGGCGCCGCTCCGCATCGTTTTGGTCCGCGCGGGCGCCAAGTTAGTCCAGAATCATCGATCCGACGCTGCAGGCGCGCCGTGCCGAGTTCCTTTCAGAAGTCCGTCGCCGCGTAGGCCCGCTACCGGTTATCCTCATTTCCCTTATTTTGAGGGACGCGTCGCTCGAGGGCAAGGAATTTTGCGCTATATATACGAGTTACAACGCTAAAAACCCTAGTTCATATTTTTATTTCATTCACCTTTATTTTGAAGATTGCTCATCCAAGCACCCATTTTTCCCTTTGTTTTCCAAGTAATTTCAGACTTTATTGATTCAAGAACTTTGATCAAGAAATTCATCAACCATCATTGTGATTGTAAGGATTGTTATTCTCTTTTCTTCCGCTAATTATCGAATAATGATTTCTATTAATTTCAATTGTTTGATCCGTGAGACGAGCATGAAACCAATCTTCTTCTGGTTGGGTGATTCAAATTGATTGATTGTTTATTTGTTTTGATTGAGTATACCAATCAATCTTGTGGTTTCATCATGATCGATCACCATTTAATTGTTTATTTCGAATGTGATAGCTGCATATAGGAATCAATCGATTAGAGGTTTCACAAAACGGTACTCTAATAGTTTATATATTTGTGAAATTTGATAACCTAGGTTTAATCCACTGAACGAAAGTCGAGTGTTTGGATTAGGTTTGAGGATTGCATGAATAGGTAGATTTCTTAAACAAGCATAAATCAATCAATCAGGCAAGAACCCTAATACCCTCTTTTTCACAAACTCAATTACTCTGCTATTGAATCGCTTTAACATTTATTTCAATCGCTATGTGATTTAATTCTCACAATTTTAGTTAAAGCATCACCCCAATCAAGTTTAGGATTTAGATTTACCATTTTATCGTGAACTACATCATAACCCCGCTAAGTCTTCTCGAGATTCGACTTGGGTCGACTTACCACCCTATAGGACCTCGACTATTGCGAGCGACTTAGTAGAACAATTTCGTTTGGGTAACAGCCACCTAATTCTAATCGTTTCAACATTGAATAAGCATAAGATTAATCCTTACGCTGCTTCTTCCCATTACCCAAAGCAATCTTAATAATAAAACCACCTGGATCCCGCTTGGGAAACAATTGGTGTCTAGGATGGAATTAGCCGCGAGATCATGACCTTCTCGTATTCTCCAAATCTTCTTCTTTGAGGCTAGCTTTGAAACTCGACGTAGGCAGCATATTTTTGATGACGTCCACAGTAGGCAAATTCACATTCACCTGGACAGAGCTTGTAGATCTCATAATTGCTGGTCCCGCTCTCATTCTTCAACGTGAGGAAGGCGGTATCGATTTAATGTAAAGATTTGCCGCCTTATGCGCCCCGAACCCGCCTCTTTTCTTATTTTCCACCTCCATGATTGCAATGCTGCTGATATCTCTAATCTGTTGTGATGAATAGGATAATTGAGCAAATAATAAATGTAACGTAGCAACACAGATTTACGTGGTTCACCAACAATGTGTTGGTTACGTCCACGCGAAAACGAGAATGATTTATTAGCGGCTGGGTTTCAGATGATTACGATACAGCCTCAAAGACCATATATAGTACTAAGAGATTAAACCTATTGGCTCAAATTTCATAACAAGTAGGCCCAAAACAAGAGTTAAGGCCCAACACTGCCTAACTAATCGAACGGGAGATAATTCAACGATATCAACAAATCTCCACCTGACTAATCCTCTTGCGATGCATCATTACAATGCCGATGAACAGACTTCTCCTTTTCGCTTCCGATTTGCCCTCCTTGGGCAACTAATGTCATTTGGACGCTTAGCAAGTCCAAACAATGTCAAACTCTATGGGGGACCGGCCTTGTGAACATATCAGCAGGATTATCAGCAGCATCTACTTTCATCACCTTGATTCTCTTCTCATTCCCGTAAAATGATACTCACATCAATATGTTTGGTCCTCTCATGTGGACCTTGATCCTCGCTAAACAGCACTCGCACTATCACAAAACACAATAGCTTGATGCAGATGTAGACCAAGATCACCAACTAGTCCTTTCACCCAAATTCTTTAGCATTCTTCACAATGCCATATACTCGCTCAGCTTGCAGACAGCAGTAATCAGAGTGTGCAGTTGCCTTCCAACTAACAAGTAACCACCAAGAGTGAATACATAACCAAATATAGATCTTCATACACAACATCTCCAAGATAACGTAATCGAATAACCAAGAATAACAATGAGTATCACCTCCATAAACAGACCGACATCGACGCACTTAGGTAACGGAAAATCCTCTTTCACCGCCATTCCTTTCCATGTTGTCCCATGAACCCCGACAACACAATAACAGATGGCAAGATCCGGCCTAGATGCACTATGCGACATCAAACTCCCCAGTGATTAGAGTACGGGACTCAGACATGTACCTTTTCACCGTTCGATTTTGTGCATATTCAGAGGATAAATGAATATTTGCCGCACTCGAGTATCAATAGTTGGGGTAGACATGCCAAATCTGACAAGATCTTCCTAATGTAGCTCTTCCGGACAGAAAAGCTTCATCGCTTCCTCTTCCCTATAGATCTCCATACCTGTAATTTTCTTAGTCTGCACCCTGCATCCTTCATATCGAACTCAAGATCGAGTAGATCCTTCAACTTCAATATCGACTTGACTTCGCAGCCTATGAGCATATCATCCACGCATAACAAGATAAATCGGAACCATCATCGCCTTTGTTGTGATAAACACAACAATCATACTGCATCTTTTGTATCCCAAATCGGATCATATAATCACAAACCTCTTATACCATCGCTGAGACCTTTTAGTCCATATAAGACTTCTCCATTGAAACATAATCTTCCTTTCCAGAAATGGAACCCCTCGTCTGAGTCATGTAGATATTGTTCAACCAAAAGTATACTCACCGACTCGCAATCGCACGAGGTGTTATAGAGGGAAAGCTAACCCAGTCGCCTCTCAGGAAAACTTAATCAGGCCTAATGTTCGTTGCTCATGAAACGATAAAATCCTAAACACTCTATTACCAAATCATGAGTTTTGAGACATACGAGAATTCAAATACGAGAATCAAATAGCAACCTAGCCTGTTTGTCAATCCAGCTAAACTAATTAGCGATAGATCTAAACTAGAGATTGTCAAACCCTAGATGATAAACTACTAAACACTAATCGTAAAACAAATCAAAAGCAATTAAATAAGATCTCCAAACAAGAAACGCTGAGATTCAACGAAGAAAGATTAATCATGAATCCGAGTTCAACCCACTCAATCAAAATTCAGATTATTAAAATCGAAAAGCTAGAACTGATCAAGAGCCCAACAAAGAGAATTAAATTGAAAAGATGAATCAATACGAGATGAAACGATAAAGAACCACTTAACAAAATATCGAAATTACTCAATTCAAATCCAAAATCGCAAGCGTATGCAAGAATCAGAATAAATCGAAGAGAACTAAGACACCATTACGCGATGTTAAATCAATGTCCGAAATGACTAAAACAAGAATGACGATCTTTGTTCCAAGGACATGGCTAACGAAACCTAAAAATACGTAAAGTCCAACCCGAAAATAACCTAAAATAGGCTATATATAGAAGGCAACAGAGCCCTGAAAAGATCGCGGGAGGCGAGGGGCTGGCGCGGCGAGGCTGAACAGTACGGGCGGGCGAGACGCGGGCGGCGAGGCGCATGGAAGCGAAGCCCGAAGCGCTGGGCAGAAATTGGGAACGCGCCGGAGCGACCGCCATATGCGGGGCGAAGCCGGCGAGGCGCGCGCGAGGCGCAGACGCGGCGAGGCGTAGGCGCGCGGCGCAGAAGGCTGCGAAGCGAAGGCCACCAACGCCAGAAATTGGGAACGCCGATAGGCCGGCGCTCGCCGTCGCGCGCGAAGAGGGCGCTACGCTGGCGGCGCAGGCTGGGCGTGCGCGGGCGGCTGGCGTCAGGCTCGGGCGGCTGGGGCGCGTTGCGCGGCGCCGCCATGCGACGGTCGTGGGCGCGACTTCAATTGCTTGCTCTCCTTCGTCCGAACTCCGAAATAGGATCCGCTTATAAACTCCTATCGCTATGCTCTTCATTATACCGATCTCGAAGATAGCTTTCATCCTATTTAATGCCGATTTTCTGAAAACATTGAAACGAACTAAGTAAGTCCAAACGATAAATAATAATAACTAACGGCATAAATGTGATAAACTAATGAAGACAACAAGCAAAACAATACCAAGAATCAGCATGCATTCATACCAAACAACTCCCCACACTTATCCATTTGTTTGTCCTCAAGCAAAGTCTATAATAACAGAGTAGAAAATAACTCATGCAACTTTAACTCTTAATCCAATCAATCAAACCTCTATTTGAAATTCCCCAACATGATGAATACGTAATCAAGTTAATGCTAAACAAATCTAAGATTGTGAGAAAGTCAAATAAACAATAGGATCATTTTGCTCGATCCAACTCTCCGCCGTGGGTGAATTAACTAAAATGGTTACCTTTAGCAACAAGTTCCTTTGAGAACACAAAGAAAATATTAACATTTTGAACAAAAGGTGAAGTCTCGATAAACTCGAGTCTCCTATCGTGGTTTCCCATGCCCATTTCTCAATTTACAGAAAGAGGGCGTAATTCCATCCTCCATTTATATAATCTCAACAATAAACATGGAAAGTCTTAATGATTTTGGAACAATGGTTGAAGTGAATTTCGATGAACTCGAGTTCCTATCGAGTTTTCCATGCCCATTTCTCAATTTACGAGAAAGAGGGGCGTAATCCCATCCTCCATTTCAACAATCTCACATAAAAAATATTTTGTTTTTTTTTTTTTTTAAAGAAACAAGTATATAGGTAACCACATTGTTAACACTTCCTAACATTAGTCGGACAAATCACATCAATAACCCTTGATTTAAGATCAATTCTCACAACCCCGCCAATTCACATTGCTCTTCAAAACGTAACAACAATATAAACGGAACACATCAAGGTTCGACCAATACCACAGTAGTTCAAAGCACAAATCACAATCCTAACTTATTCAGATAGACAAAACTCGAGCTCAAGAAACCAAAGTAAGCATAGATCCAGTAATAATCATGCACATAACCCGAGCACAACATATACAACAAATCATCAACAACTCCCACACATAGATGAGCACTGCCCCGAGCTCAAAACATGAACAACAAAATAAAGCCAAAAGAGAATCTAGACTTCCTCGATAATACCGGAGAAAAGGAGGTCGGGCGGACATCGAAGTTCCAAAGATAATCCGCAAAGACACACCACAAAAGGAAAACAACGAACCACCGAATAAGGACGAGCAAAGAAATAAGGAAATATATATACTTCCAACAAAGAAGCTTCACCGCTGGTCCGGCGGATGGTGGTGGAGAGGTAGCGGGATAGAACCAGCGCCCCATCGGGCTTCAAGGTCGCCAATGTCGTCATGAGTCCAGACGCCGTAAACATCTGACGGAAATCCCCAAACGCCCGCTGTGAAGATTGATCAAGGCGCTGAGCTCGGGCGATTTTGAGCGCCAAGACACTCGATATACTCAAGACGGAACTCTCAAACCCCCGGTCAAGATTGGTCAACTCGTGAATTGTCACCCATCTGCCGATACCTCTCAAAGTTCGATTCCGAGGAGCTAAAGTCCCCAAATCAGGAAGTGGCTCAGCGAACCGCCAAAATCGAATCAAACGAGCCCTAAGACCACCAAGGCTCGCTGGACCACGGAGGTAAGGCGAGGGTGTGACATGTGCCGCTTGTCCTTCTTCTGGCCCCGATCATCGTGAATCTTCATCCATTGGGGTAGTCCTTAATAGACCCGGATGGCCTGCTCGCTGAATGTGATATACTGATCGAGCCGGCTTCATAAGGAAGCAATGTTCTCGTCAAGTAATCAACCTGAAATCACCGAAAGTGATGGAGATGCTCAAACCATGAGCAAAAGGTATATCATCTCTAGTCACTCCCACAAAGTATTTGGCAAGTATAAAGGGTATTGGCTCAGAGGAGCTGGCCTACTTGCCCGCCTCATATACTCAAATCGCCGCCTATAAGAACGTGCTGCACGACCTTCTTATTATTCACAAGACACCACAAGAAGAAAAGCTCTATAGCACTCACTTTATTGGCTTGCTCTTTCCTCGTAAGGTTGAATGCTAGAACTTATGAGCGATAACCAAAGCAGAGTTCAATAAAGCACTGTAAGGTCGAGACCAATTGTCAAAACCACTAAAATTTTCCATGTCTACCCATAGGAAATCCTTGGTACATCGTAAAACCACTACTATGAAAACCCAAGACCTCCCAGAACCTTAGGTGTAACGGAAAATCTATTCTCCCCAACCGACGTAACGCAGACTTGAAATCTTCACTGGTCTCGAGTGACACAAAATTCCCTAAGCAAAGGCTTAAACCATCTTCGGTTCCCTAGTTGCCAAACCAAGGCACCCACAATTTCAAATATCTTTTAAGATCCATCAACACCCAACGAAGCTAAAATATTCCAATCAAAAACGGGTGACTGATATCTTCGAATGAATAACGAGTAAAAGATACCTTCTGGGGCGGAAAATCGCGAATGGAGCATCGAGTTCGCCTCAGATTTCGGGTTGTTCACCCGATCCCAGCACCTTCTGCGCGTTTGCGCCAAAGAGGCGAGAGGGTTTTGTGCAACCATGTTTCGAATTGCCCTGGAGTTGAGCTAGTCGAGCAGCCGTTCGTGAGCAGGCGCGCGCGAGGGCGGCGCGAGAGGCGAGCTGGGTGAGCCGCGCTGGAAATGGCGCCGCCAAGAACGGATCGGACGGCGCGCGTGGTGGCGGGCGAAGGAGCGAAGGAGTAGTGACGCGAGCCGAAGGCTGAATGCGCGCTGGCCGGGACGGGGGCGGCGAAGGCCGGGCGTGGAACGGAACGCTGGCTGGCAAGCGGGCGGACGGAACGCCGGACCGGGTAGTGGTGAGCGAGCGGGCGCGTGGATACGCTACGGCCGAGGAGCGGCTGTCGCGAGACGGCGCGGCGAGAGCGGGACGGGCGACGCGCTTAGGAACGCCGGTTGAGCGGAGGCGCCGGCGAGAGCGCCGTAGGAGCGAGCGGTGGCGAAGGCGAGGGGCGACGGCGGGCGCCGCATGAGCGCCGGCCGAGGGGCGAAGCGCCGGCCGGACGGACGACGACGGGCGCTTGAAAGAAGCGACGAGGCGCGGCGGAGGATAATGAATGAATCAAAAATGTAAAGCCTCTAATATAGCGTTATCAGAGGCTCTTTTTCTTTTTTTTTTTTTTTTATATAGAAAAAATCAGCCCGTAGGTTTCAACTCGGCCGAGGGCCTCTCGAGGTTGAGCGCCCGCTGTAGAGCTTAAGTCAAGAAACATTCGCCTAACTTTTGAACGCCGCTCACATCAACGCCGATGCAAAGTTATGCCTTATTTTAACCGGTTCATATAGAACGCGACGGAAAAGCTATGACCAAATTCAACGCGGTTTAGATTGAGCCACTGAAAATGGTTTCAGATTCTTCTCGAACGCCGTTCGATTGAAGCGCCAATCCGGAACGGTCAGACACTTCAACACCGGACAACTTTGAACGCCATTCAAGGGCAAATATACCTCTTTTAAAACGCCCCCCACTATATAAACGCATAAATAAGGGAAAGATCAGATAACAAAACCAGATAAATCAAAGGATAAAAGAAAAGAACAAGAAAACAAGAAAACTCGTGGGTAAACTCCCACGTAGTACTCCGCTTAACGCCGTGAGTCCGACATAATTCGGTCAAAGATATTGGGGACCGACGAGCACAACGCCTCCACTTCTTCCGACCTCACGATCAAAGTACGGCCACTCACGACCGCTCACAAGAAATGATCCGCTTGTTGGGTCGCGAAGAAACCGCCCATGGGAAAACACCTCCTCAACGAAAAAGGGCCACTCCACCTGAGTTGAGCTCGGAAAGTTTCCGAGACCGAAATAATCAAGACCTTCATTCCTGCCTCAACTCTTTTCTGACTATTCTCCGATCATGAATCCTCTCGACTTTGTCCTTGTAAATTCGTTCATATGCTTCGTCCAAGTTCTTCGAGTTCGGTGATCCGAGAGCTCTCCTCCCGCTCGTGATGTCAAGATTCATGGCCTAACGCCTGTAACGCCCTGTGCTCGATCTCCACGGCAGATGGCACGCTGTGATACAAGCCGATAGGGACTCATCCCAAAATGCTTCAAGCAGCTCTGGTATGCCCAAAGTGCAAAGATTCACTCATTGACCCTCCCGGATGGTTGGACCGCCTCTCAAGAACACCCTGATCTCTTGTTGCTTGTCTCAACCGTCCTCAAGTCTCGGAGATATGGCGGAAACTCGTGGTGATGCCATCTTTCCATAAGCTTTTAAACAACTTATTACAAAAATGTGCTCCCCATCACTTATGATCGCCTGGGAAACCTAAACCGCAGAGAATGTTCTCCCGCACAAACTTCAAGACAACATTAGCATCACTAGTCCTCGTGGGAATTGCTTCACCCACTGGACACATAATCTACAAAGAAGCAAGATATATTCAAAACCATTAGACTTGGAAAAGGCCCCATGAAATCAATACCCCAAACGAAAATTTCAACTACCGGATATTGTTCAGGGCATCTCATTTCTCCTCCCACATTCCCAACCTGCATCCGTCACATGAAAGGTAGAAGGAGTGGGCGCCCTTGAAAAGAGTCGGCCGAAGAGACCACTGCAAAGACTCGAAGCCGCCGCCCACCAAAATGTCCCCCGCAGTGGGCTTCATGACACAACTTAGGACTCGACTTTGCTCCTCATCGTGATGCATCTTCTAACCACCTCGCCCTTCCCGAGTTTGAAAAGGTATGGATCATCCCAAAAGTAATTCCTGATACACTAAAAATCTCTTCCTTTCGAAGTTAAATCAGTCTCAAGGAGCCACAAACCAAGTAATTAACAATATCAAGATACCAAGGTGATGAATTGATTTCAAAGCATGCTCAAAAGGATAAGACTCAAGAAGACTCTCTCGGTGTAAAACAAAAGGACTCAAGACGAGATAAATGGTCACTACACCATTGTCACTACCCTTCCTATCTATAATTTCTAGATCAAATTCTTGCGTAAGAAGGACCCAACTAATTAATCTAGGTTTAGCTGTGATTTAGTCAATGATATCTTAAAGCAAAGATGATCACGTGAACGATTACCTTAGAACCAATGATATAAGCACGAAACTTATCCAAAGCAAAGATAACAAAGAAAAGCTCTTTTTCAAGAGTAGTGTAATTCACTTGGAGTAACTTAAAGTTGCTAGCGTAATAAATCACACGTAACATTTTATCCACACGCTGACCTAATACAGCCCCACAGCCACATTGCTAGATCACACATTATTTCAAAGGGTAGCTACCAATTGGGGCAACAACAAAGGCTAGAGTCAATTTCTCCTTAAGTAAATCAAAGCATGCAAACATTTCTCATCAAACTTGAATAGAACATCTTGAGCAAGAAGATGGCATAAAGGTTATTAATCTTAGAGAAGTCTTTAATAAACCTACCAAAACCCGCATGTCCTAAAAACTTCTAATCCTTATATCAACGGTGAGGTAATCTCAATTACATCCACCTTAGCCTTGTCAACCTCAATCCCATTCTTAGACACAATATGTCCCAATACAATCCCACTTAACCATAGTGACTCTTTTCCCAACTAAGAGGAGATTGTTCCACACAACGCTTCAACACACGATCAATCTTATCTAGCAATCATGAGAAGATCCAAATCGAAAAGTCATCCATGAATACCGAGGAAATCTCCAATCATCTCGAGAAGATCGACATCATGCATCACGAAAGTGCTGCATTGACAGCCAAAAGGCATCCGCGTAAGCATATGTCCCAAGGACTTGTAAACGCCTGCTCTGCTTGATCCTCCGAGCAAGCAACCGATAATAGCGATAATCCATCAAGAAAATGTAAATATTCATGTCCACTAATCTATCAAGCATTTGATCTATAAAAGGGAGGAAATGGTCCTTTTCGTCGCGACATTCAACTCATGAGTAGTCGATGCACATACGCCACCAGTAGTCTTGTAGGTACCATCTCCCTTCTCGTTTCTCCACCACCGTGATGCCTCCTTCGGGCACCACGTATCGGGCTAACCCACTCGCTATCCGAGATTGGGTAGATTAGCCCTCCATCAAAGCTTCAAGACCTCTCTTCACAACTTCACCGAGGATCGGGTTCGCGCCCGGCATCAATCACCGTTTAACTCCATCCTCAGCGTGATACGATGCATGCATGTTGCCGGATCGATCCCCTTAATGTCGGCAAGACTCCACCCAAATGCCGCTATTCTCTTCGTAACCGAAAACAGTTCTTCTTCTTCATCATCGAAAGCTTGAGGAGATTATTATCGCTTTTCATTTCCTCCTCCAGAAGACATACTTCAAGTGCTTCGCGCCTTTCATTTCTAGAGTGGGCTTGGGCATACTAGCAACTTCACTTGCCCACTCTTCCTCGTCACCGATCCTCGCAAAACTTCCTCGAGGCTATGTCTCGCAACAACACATTCTCGCCAAGGGATCAATAGCATCAATGAAAGCACAATCATCAATTAATTAATGTATGAAACATCACATCCGTCCCTAAAAAGACACTGCTTCACCAAGCACGCTATTTTTAAAGTGCCACCTTAACATCGATAGTGATTGTTGTGGCCATGAATGGCCTCCCAATAACAAGGTGTGCTCCTTTCCATCTTCTCTAACCTCACCAATTTCTAACACAACAAAATCATCGAACTATCAACCCACCTACCTTAACTAAAATATCCTCAATAATACCCTTCGATATCCGACTGACTATCCGCTAGTTGTAGTACACGCGAGTGGGTTTAAGTTCGCCTAATTCTAATTGTTTAAAATCGAATAAGGCATCAAATTTATCCTGCCCCAAATCATACATGCCGAGCCTCCTTACCATTACCTAGAGCAATTTTAATTATAAAACTACCGGGTCCCGGAGTTTGGGAGGTAATCGATGTCGCAGGATGGAATTTGGCCTGAGACCACGACTTTCTCATATTCTCCAAACTTCCTTTCGCCGCCTCCTAAAAATTTGACGAGGTCGGCACATTTCGACACGTCCAAAAGAGGCAATGACATTCACCTCGATGCGAGTTTAGAACTCGTTAAACCGCGATCTTGTTCTCATTTCTAGCTCTGGAAAGGTATGGAGAAGGCTTTGTCGCCTTATGCATGACTCAAGATCCTTCTTAGTTTCTACATCTTGAGAATTCAACAAGTATCGATTTCTCCCCACCTCATTCTCAATCACACGACCACCCTCAAAACTCAGAATCGCTGGGCTTGATGGGTTAGTGAGCTGCCTCGCTTTTGCGCAGAGCTCGTCAGCAGGCCGCAATCCGCCCATTTGCCTCCAAACGCTTGTTTGTGGATTCTGGGCATCCATCCTTGGGCGAAGCATCCATTCTTCGGGCCATCGATCCTCAAATCCGGTCTCGAGGTGGCGCGGAGGCGTCACGATACTGCGCCGCGGTATTGCGATGCGAGAATCAGTGGGTCAGTTGCTGGTATCGTCCAATTGCTGCGGCCGAGGTCTTCGAAGTGGCGCCTGATTAGAACTTTGCCTCGACTCGATTTCTCCATCCCACGTTAGGTCGATTCTCCACCCCGAGCCAAACTGGTCGATTAGACTCGAATCATGTCGGTTGGAATCTCTGCATGGCATAGCTTGCCCCTCAAGAGTCGGCTCCCCCATCCTAGGCACGATCAACGCTATGCCTGTTCATTGCAAATTCCACATGGCTCTAAGAAACTCGCCGGGTTTGGTTGATCTCAATTTCACTCAGACTCCCTCATCAACTCACCACTTGTTTAGTCATGTCGTTGAAGGGTTCACGCATGAGCCTTGCTCTCCACTCGATCGGACTTCGTAGAAGTAGCACCATGGCTTAAAATGTCGACGATATCCATCCGCCCTAGAACCGATGTCTCCTCCCGCGCTGTCCACCATGTATTGAAACTAGGGTCAATCCATCATGAAGAATTGATACAAAATTTCACGCAAGGCATGATGAGGACACTTTGCAACAAGTCCTCGAACTGCTCCTAAGCTTCATGGAATGGCTCGTCACTTGTCGATTGAAAGTCATGATCCGAGACCTCAACTCGACTCTTCTTGTTCGGTAGTATTATGAACTTGTACCACGGCGCCCAGTCTGCAGAGTTGGGGAGAGCGAAACCAAGACTTTGCTCTATCTTTCGTGGGTACGGAAACACCGATCTTCAATCGATCTTCATTTAGTCCTCCCAATGGAAGGATGCAAAACCGAAAGCAAACTCTCTTATAAACCCAAAGCATCCTCACTAGCAAGCCCATGGAAAGTAGGATGAGTGAGAAATGGTTCGTTCAACTCAATCTCGTCGCCGGTCCAAGAACAATTGGACGAGTCGCCCAATCACCCCTATAAAATCACGCGAGCACGTGCATTCTCACCCACTCTCTCAACGGTAGTATCTTCAACAATAGGTCGATCCGTGATAAACGCTCGATTGCTCACCACCTCGAGTGGTACCAAACTCCTCCGCCTCCGAAAGTGACCTTTAGTTCTTCGAATGTGTTCCAACGGGTAGCAAGGTCTATTTGCATCGCGCACCTAGCATACAAAACACTCAAACAAGAAAAGATCACACGAACCGAGAATAACAAAATAAAACGAAAGAAACACGGAAACAATCAACACAAACAATACGCCTAAAGTTATCCCTGCAACGCGCCAAAATTTGTTCAACCAAAAGTATACTCTCAACGACTCGAATCGACGAGGTGTTATAGAGGGAAAGCTAACCCTGTCGTCTCAAGGAAAACTTAACAGGCCTAATGTTCGTGTTGCTCACGAAAACGATAAAATCCTAAACACTCTATTACCAACATGAGTTTTGAGACATACGAGAATTCAAATACGAGAATCAAATAGCAACCTAAGCGTGGTTTGTCAATCCCGAGCTAAACCAATTAGCGATAGATCTAAACTAGAGATCACAAACCCTAGATGATAAACTACTAAACACGAATCGTAAAACAAATCAAAAGCAATTAAATAAGATCTCCAAACAAGAAACGATGAGATTCAACGAAGAAAGATTAATCATGAAACCGAAGTTCAAACTAAAATCACAGAACTGCATAAAAATTCAACAACGATCGACGAAATATCATAAATTATCGCACAAATCGCACAAAGGTATTGCAAGAACATGAAATAAAATCAAGAGAACTAAGACCGACATGATGTTAAATCAATGTCCGAAATGACTAAAATTGAAGAACAGATCGATCTTTGTTCCAATCGCGATGGCTAACGAAAACCGTAAAAATACGAAAGTCTCGAACCTCAAAATAACCTAAAATAGCTATATATAAGGCAACAGTACCGGCTGAAAAGATCACGTAGGCAGCGGCGGGAGTGGCAGGCGAGGCGCGGCGAGGCACGCGGGCGAGGCGAGATGCGGGCGAGGCGAGAGTGCGCGGGCAGGCGAGGCCTGGGCGAAGCGAAGCCACCCGGGCCAGAATTAACGCACGCGAGCGAGCCGGCGCTCATATGGCGGCGAAGCGGCGAGGCGCGGGCGGCACGCGGGCGAGGCGACGTGGCGAGGCGCGGGCGAGCGAAGCCACTCCAACGCTACAGAAATTGGGAACGCGCGCCGGAGCGAGCGGCCGCGCGCGGCGGGGGCGCTGGCGCTGGCGGCGGGCGGCGCGGGCGGCGGCGGCGCGGCGGCGCGCGGCTGCGGCGCGGCGCTGAGCGCGGGCTGGCGCCGGCTGCGCGACGGTCGCGGCGCGATTAACAATTGCTTGCTTCCTTCGTCCGAACTCCGAAATAGGATCCGCCGCTTATAAACTCCTATCGCTATGCTCTTCATTATACCTGATCCTTGGAAGATAGCTTTCATCCTATTTAATGCCGATTTTCTGCAAAACATTGAAACGAACCAAGTAAGTCCGAAACGATAAATAATAATTGAACTAACGGCATAAATGTGATAAACTAATGAAGACAACAAGCAAAACAATACCAAGAATCAGCACAGATTCATACCAAACAGATATCATCTTCCAATATTCCATGTAGGAAAGCCGTTTTCACATCCAGTTGCTCAAGCTCTAAATTACGATGTGCCACCATTGCTAGTAACACTACGATAGAAGTATGTCGACCACCGTGAGAAAATCTCATTATAGTCAACCCTCCTTACGTGTGAACCTCTCGCAACTAACCGAGCTTTGTATCCGACACCTTCATGGTGTGGTTCCTTCCTTTTTCTTGAAAATCCATTTACAAGTAACAATCTTCCTCTCCCAGGCCGTTTGACCGACTTCCAAGTCGATTCTTGGCAAGTGATTCCATCTCTTCTCCCATTGCAATGAGCCGTTGAGCGGACTCACCACAAGAAATGACTTCTTTATATGTGGATGGTTCATTTGCGGATGGTTCTTCCTCTTCTACCTCATCGACAACTTGTAATGCATAAGTCACCATATCCTCGAAACCGCACTCGTGAGGAGGCTTCACCGCTCTTCCGCTCTATCAACAGCTATGCTTGTCTGGCAGTATCGGACGAACATCCGAACTAGTACTTTCCAAAGAGTATGTTGATCTTCTCCACCTTGGGTTGTGATTTAAGGATATAGAATCTGGTCACCGGAGAATAGGTTATACTCGGTGGGAATGTGATATTTGATGAGTCATGCTTAACCTCGATGTGAAGTCCATTGGTGCGAGAGAATGGTAGTAGTGTTGATAAGCGGTGGGGCGCAAGTCACTCTTGATGAGGTAAATCACAACTCAAGGTGGAAGATCAACATACTACTGCGCCGAAGTACTAGTTGGATGTTCGTCGGATACTCGCCAGACAAGCATAGCGTTGATAGAGCCGGAAGAGGTGAAGCCTCCTCACAGTGCGGTTTCGAGGATATGGTGACTTATGCATTACAGTTCTGCGGCGAGGTGAAGAGGAAGAACCATCGCAAATGAACCATCCACATATAAAGAAAGCATTTGGTGGCGAGCCATCGAGCGGCACTCACCACCCAAAGCGACTTCTTTATGTGGATGGTTCATTTGCGATGGTTCTTCTTCACCTCGTCAAGAACTTGTAATGCATAAGTCACCATATCCTCGAAACCGCACTGTGGGAGGCTTCACGCTGCTCTTCCGCTCTATCATCACTATGCTTGTCTGGCGAGTATCTGGATGAACATCTCGAACTAGTACTTTCAGAAGAGTATGTTGATCTTCCACCTTGAGTTGTGATATACTCATCAAGAGTGACTTGCGCCCACTGCTTATCAACACTACTACCATTCTCTCGCACCAATGGACTTCACATCGGGTTAAGCATAGACTTCATCAAATATCACATTCTACCGAGTATAACTCTATTCTCGAAGGTGACCAGATTCTATATCCCTAACTCCATCCCCGAAACCAACAAATATACCCTTCTTAGCTCTTCGCTCCAATTTACCCTCACTCACATGATAATAAACAAGACAACCAAAACTTTCAACAACGAATAATCTGCAGTTTATTAGACCAAACCTCATAAGGTGTCTTGCAATCAATGCCGATGTGAGGTCCACGGTTGATCGATGGCATCAGATTGTATCGCTCGCCCGTAACCTTCTAGCCAAACCAGCATTAGAGAGCATGCATCTCGCTCTCTCCAGCAATGTCTGATTCATGCGTTCTACCACACCATTCTGCTGCGGTGTATCTCTAATGGTGTGATGTCGAGCAATCCCTTCATCCTTACAGAACTCATTGAACTCAGACGAACAGAACTCCAGACCATTATCAGTTCGCAATCGCTTGATCTTCTTTCCAGTCGATTTTCTACCAATGCCTTCCACTGCTTGAACCTCTTGAAAGCTTCACTTTTATGTTTCATCATAATCACCCAAGTCATCCTTGAGTAGTCATCAATCATAGACACAAAATATCTGTGACCTCCAATAGACTCAACTCGTGACGGACCCCAACAATCCATATGAATGTAGTCGAGTGTCCCCTTGGTCTGATGAACACCTTCTTGGAAACTTGCTGCGATGAAGCTTCCCAAATACATAGTGTTCGCAGTAATTCAAGATTGCATTTTATTCCCGAAAAGAAGATCCTGTTTGACAAAATTTGCATCCTCTTTCTCCCATACGACCGAGCCTCATATGCCATAGCTTCGGTCATATCCTTGGTCGAACTTCGATGATGTAACGCCAATGAGAACCGATCACGGTGGAACCTCGCAGAAAATATAAAGTACCACGTTCGAGCTGTCGGAACCACCTTTGAACCTCGACAGACAAACATAACTCCACCTTCACCTTTGAAATCGAAACCCTGTCGTCAAGAAGACTCAATGATATCGATTCTTCGTCATCGTGGAACATGCGACTTCATTTAAGGTGAATACCCCATCATGTGTCCGTATCCCGATCGAGCCAATCCCAACCACCTTGCAGACCGGCCTTATTGGCCATGGAAACATTGCTTCCATCTATCTGTTCATAGGTCGAGAAATACTCTGTTAGGACAAATATGGTATGATGCCGGAATCTAGAACCCACACATCATTACGATGTATTTGCTCATCTACAACCAAGGCGGATCTTCTTCGTATCGGTTTACGCCACGGTGCAGAAACCGATACCTTCTTTCTTCTCCCACGCTTCTTCTTCTTAGGGCAATCATTCTTCCAATGCCCCATTCTTTCTGATGATTACAGATGTCTTGGGTTTAGGACCTTTTGAAACTTTATAGTTCGCTTCTTCTTTCCAAATTTCTTATGTCCTTTACCCGTAACATATAGCCCGATGCACGATTTTACGGGGTCGAGCGGATGCTGCTGACGATCTTCTCTGCTTGTGGAGGCGGATCGAACATCTTCAGAGACAAATTATCTTTCCCGGTAATAAGCGATTCAACAAAATTCTCATACGATTCGAGCAAAGATACCAATGTAATTAAAGCAAGATCCTCATCATCTATTTTAACATCAATATTTCGCGGATCAAGAAAAATTTTATTCAACTTATCTAGATGATCCCGGAGAGGTACCTTCGCATCACGCAGCTGAGCGATCGTTGCTTGAGAGCAACTTATTGGTTAGAGATTTCGTCATGTACAAACTCTCCAACTTCTTCCAGAGACCGACGGCAGTTTCCTGATCAGCAACTTCGATGATAACATCATCGGACAGACATAGCATGATTGTCGAGTGGGCCCTCGCCTCTCCGCGATATTCCACTCTCCATCATCTACTTCTTCCCTCTCCTCTTTCGGATAGCGGCGCCCATAAGCCCTGCCGCTTCAAAGAACGATCGATCTTGATCCGCCATAAGCCAAAACTATTTCTCCGGTGAATTTGTCAACCTTTCGTTGAATGCGAGACATTTTTTTTAATCGACTCAAAAAACCCTAACAGTGCGGAAAAATTCAGAACCCTAATCGAATGGCTCGATACCGGTTTGTTGTGAGAATAGGATAATTGAGCAAATAATAAGCGAGCGTAAAGCGAAACAGATTTCGTGGTTCACCAACAATGTGTTGGTTACGTCCACGCGTAAAACGGAGAACCGATTTATTAGCGGCTAGGGTTTGAGATGATTCTGATTATGACTCTCAAAGACCATATATATAGTACTAAGAGACTAAACTATTGGGCTCATTTATCGACAAGTAGGGCCCAAAACAAGAGTTAAGGCCCAACACTCCGTCTAACTAATCGAAGCGGGAGATAATTCAAGGCATATCAACACTAACCTTGTCCTCAACAATCCAGTAACTCCTTAGAACAGTGATCGCATGAGCTGATGGGGCCGATTTGGAAGTTTCCCCACTGCACCTTGCTGCAACAACTCGTTAAGCTTACCAGCAATCTGTCCCATTTGCGTCTCTAAACGCTTAATTGTTGAATCTTGAGCATCCAATCTTTGGGCGAACGTATCCTCCCAAGATGGCCTCTGAGGTGGTGGTGGAGGTGCTCGTTGATATTGCTGTTGTTGGGAGGGAACTATTGGGAACTATTCTTTGCGAGGATGGTGCTCTCTTCTTTGGCTATTCTTCTTTGTGGAGGTCTTTGGTATGGCGCATTCTGGTTTGAACTCTGCCCTTGATTCTAATTCCTCCATCCCACATTAAATTGTTGTTGATTAGGCTCGAACTGCTGTCGAGGTTGAAATCCCTGCATAGCATAAGCTTTGGCTTCGCCTTCGAAGGTATGCTCTCCCATCCTGGAGCACGTATCAATATTATGCCCAGGTTCATTGCAGATTCCATAAGGTTCCATGAATTCCTTGTGCTGTACTGGTGGATCAGGCTTTCTCACCTTAAGCTCTTGCACCTCCCTCATTAGCTCAACCACTTTCTTATTCATGTTGAAGGAAGGGGTGACGGCATGTGCTTTGGCTCTTCCACCTCGACTGGATTTCTGCTGTGAAGTAGCAGCCATAGCCTCAAAAATCTCAGCAATGTCTACTACCGTTCGAGACCCAATATCCCTACCTGCAGCATTGTCCACCATGTACTGAAAACTCTGAGTCAACCCGTCATAGAAGAACTGATAGAGAAGTTCATCTGGCAAGGCATGGTGAGGGCACTTCTGCAATAAGTCCTTGAACCGTTCCCAAGCTTCGTGGAATGGCTCGTCTGTCGTCTGATTAAAGGTCATGATCTGTGACCTCAACTCCTGACTCTTCTTGTCACGACCCGACTATTTAATTACTTAATTAACCAAATAATCAGGCCGTGACTGGTTTAATAATCGATAATCTCTTATATTACAATTGATTTTAGGAAATAAATTTAAAAAAAAAACAAACGGACAGGATATCGTTTGAAAATGGAATAAGCCAACTGCATTCGGAAGATATCCAACCACAACAATGATCAAAATGAGGACACTGACCTCACCATATATACATAGAAGTTTCAAAATATTTACGGTTTATCAAAAGTACGGTTTCAAAGTTTCAAGGTTCCAGCAGCGGAAGATCAATGAATATCATGTATGAAGACATGATGTTCAGACATAACCAAACAAAATAAAAAGATCAAAACGATATTTCAGCTCAATTTCCCTGCCACACCTTCTTCATACTCAACCTGCAAAATAAAAACATTTGGAGGGCATGAGTACCAGAAAGTACTCAGTGGATAAAGCCAATATAATATTCAAAATTTAAATATTTTGCTCAAGAAAATCCTTTCTTTCAAATAGCAGTTCATAAGACCATTTAATCCGTGATTCATAAGAAAAACTTTCACATAATAACATATCACCACACTTTATTTTGAAACATACCGGCATAACATACCCGAGTTGGTCCCGAAAGATATCAACTACGGTCATACCCTATCTACGTCATACGATAAAGGGAAGTAGGCCTCCTCTCCAATACCATGGCCGGCCTACATTTGCAAGCTCACAGCCATCTACCTGTGCACAGTAATTAACATCTTCCTACCGCAGATAGGTAATTGCCGTCATATCCACAATGTGGTAAAACATTTAGCATAATTATCATGTGGTGATCAAGTGCTTTCACAAGAAATTAAGATCATAGTATATGATGGTTTTACTTCAAAATAAAGTTCGTAATGCATTACCCACCTTGTGGCGTTTAATCCAACTGGTTCGATTCTTCGTCTTTTACTTCTCTGGTCCCCTTGCTTGATCCTTAAAACATAGAATTATAATAAATCTTAGAAATATTTCTTACCAACTTAACTATATATATTGATAATTATCAATTAACATCTAACATGTCTTATTAATGTCTAATTCTACCGAAATTTTGGCAGAGTAACGTCTAGAATGTGTATAGCCCAAATACACCAAACCACTTCAGTTTCATCCCAAACTCCTCAGTATCATCATTATATGATCAAACATACATTCAAGACTCTAACAACAAGATTAATACTATCAATTCCAACATTAATCGCCTAAGGCGATTAACTAATTATATATATATATCGACATTTTGAACATCTACAACCCATTAATTATCCAATATCACATAATTATGCTAAATTAATATCATTGATCATTAATTTATGATCCATTCAATTATAGATCAATTATATCACATATGAACATAACTTTCAACCTAAACTTTAATTTTGTAACTTTTGATATCTATGTCCAAAATTAATTCTACTTAGTCCTTATTTTTATTATAGATCTCAAATATCAACTCAAATACATCAAATAAAATCAAGAAATCAAAGTTCAAGAACAATTTTCGAAAATTAGCTATTAGTATATGATGAATTAAATTCTATAAATTCATTTTGTACATTATTCATGTCCCTAAGTATGAATATCATGTCAAATTCATCAATAAAAATCAAAACCATTAAGTTCCTACAATTCCTCATTTTCGAAAATTTCATGCATTTCATAGACATGGTTTAACTTTTAATTTCTTCTTTCATATGATGTTTATAATCATCTATAAGCATATATCTAAGCTTAATTCAATCATATCATAACATATGAATCATATTCAAAAATTAGGGTTTAGGTTAGATTCTTTAATTTTTCAATTTCATGAATTTAAAGGAATTAAAACCATAGTATATGTTAATTAAGCTTCATAAACATAATTAAATCAATAAATATAATAAAAATGAAACAAATCATCCATCCTCAACATTTCAAAATTTTCGAAAATGATACAACATTTAAACATAATATCCATCAATTTAATTAATGAAAACTTTGCATAAATGAGGTAATTACCTTGCTAGGAGTATTTAGCCCTTAATTCCAAGGTTGATTATGGATTAAAAGTTGGAAATCAAAATTTGTGTGTGTGCTCTAGTGTGTGTCGAAAATGAGGGAGTTTTGGGAGGTTGAAGATGATTTATTTCATGTATAAAAATTTCTAGAAGCTTAATTTAAATTTAATGTACATGTATTTAAAATTTCAAGATCATTATTCACTAATTTCAAAAAATATTATAATTACACTCCTAATTCTTCTAATTCCACACTTTAGTATAATTTAATTAATAGGATTATATCTCAATTAAATTATAAAATCTAATGCAACTTATATTCATAATTTAATTTAGATTCATATAGCATAATTTAAATCACTTTATTTAATAAAATTCAATTCATTTAAATAATACTTCTTAAATTTTTGAAAATTACATAAATAAATTCTTTAAATCATTAATTATTGCTATAATAAATTTATTCTCTTAAATTAATAACTTGAATAATAATTCATTTCATTTTATAAGAAAATATCCATATAAAATAATTAAGGCATTTCATAGCTAAATGTCTAATTTATAACATTTTTCATTCACACATATCATAATAATTCATTTATTTCACATCATTCACTTTTTATCACAATTAAACTCATTTTTAATAAATCTCTACATTTTCCAATCTCATATGTCCAAATCTTAAATTAATTGGATTCATGCCGATTAATATTTCATTATATCAGATTTTATAAATTCTTAGGGCTTAAATAGCTTCTAAGCCCTTAATTATACCTAATTAAGCTTTAATAATTATTATAAAATTTTCGGGCTACTACACTTCTTATTTGGCTAGTATTTATTCATAAACTTATCTACCACGACATTCCAATTCTGCAGAGAGTTGGCGGGGAGTGCCAGAAACCAAGACTTTGCCCTATCCTTCAGGGTATACGGAAAACAACGCATCTTCAATTGGTCTTCATTTAGTCCTCCCAACGGGATGACTGCAACACCGAACAAAATTCCCTGATGAATCCCATGGCATCCTCACTAGCAAGCCCATGAAAAGTAGGCATGAGCGAGAAATGATTCGGCTTAAGCTCATAGTCACGGGCTGCTGGTCCAAGAACAATGGGGGAGGTAGCGGCCCCAATCACAGGTCTGTAGAAGTCACGCAGTGTTCGGGCATTTTCACTCATTTCTCTCAGCGGAGGTGTATTCTCAAAAGATGGATGATCCCTGGTTATCAACTCTGACTGTTCACCACTCACAGAAGTGGCACAATACTCCTTCAGTTCCGGAAGAAGAGATCTTTTAGACCTTCGAGTGTTGTCCAACAGAGTAGCAAGCGGTCTATTGAGACTACGACGACCTAGCATACACAACACTCAAACAAGAACATATCACACGCAACTGAAGTAAAACGAAAAGATACACAGAAAATAATCAACACAAACAATATGCCTAAATTTTTCCCCGACAACGGCGCCAAAATTTGTTTCAACTAAAAACACTCTTTTAATTGACTTATAATCGAATGAGATAATCGTAGAGGGAAAGTTAACCCAAGTCGTCTCTCAAGGAAAACTTAACAGGGCTTATTGTTCATGTCGCACATAAAACGATAAATTCTAAACACTCTAATACCAACGGGGGTTTTGAAACAAACGGAAATTGAAATGCGGAAAATAAAATATAAATAAAAGCAATCTAACTAGGAGTTGTCAATCCCTAGTTGATATCCTAAGAAATCAACAATACGGAAGCTAAAAGCGTCGAATAAAACTAAGCTAAATTCATCAAACGGAAAGCAATAAAATGCGATAGAGAAAGATTCAACATAATACTAAATTTCAATATCAAATTACGTGAAACTTAAATTTATCAAATGCAAGGAGAAATAGAATCAATAGGAAAAATAATAATCCAACATCCACTATGTGTTCGAATTCAACAGAATTTCACAAAGATAGTATGCATTCTACAGAATTCACAAAGGATAAATTGCATAAATCGAAAGGAATAATTTGCGTAAATTTAAAAGCAAGAATTAATACTCTAATCTGTTGTCTGTATCTCTATCGTCGTGGAAGCTCCCAGAAAATAAACTGAAGAAAACCGGTTGCGCAAAATATGAACCATGTTCCCTAACTCAGCGTGCGCGCTTATATATATAACAGTGAGTGAGCTCCGGTTGCACGCTGAGCGAGCGTGATGCGGGGTGTAATAATAGAGCTGAGCGCCGGTTGAGACTGAGCGCTCGCTGATCAGGTTGTTCTGTTCAAAAGGTGAGCGCTGGTTGAGACTGAGCGCTCGCTGATCGGGTGCCTCTGTCTCAGAAGTGAGCGCTGGCTCTAAGTGAGCGGGCGAGCGAAGCAGGTAAGCGAGTGCACGAGGCGAGCGGGTACGGGCGGGTGAGGGCGCGCGGTGTTGAGTGTGCGCACGGAGAGCGCACAAAGGGGTGAACGAGCGCTCAACATTTGAGAGGGAACTAAAACATGTGCTGTGCGTGAGAGGGCACTGGAATGGGTTGAACGCGCGCGGAGGCCAGGTGAGCGGTGCTCAGTGTGCTGAGCGCGCACGCGCGGAGGTTGCCATTGCCGGCGCGCGATGGGCGACGGGGCGCACGTGCGCGACTTTGAAGAAAAGATCCGTTCTCCCTCGTCCGAACTTCGAATTGCGATCCGTTTGCACCTACGGACTCCTATCGAGATGCTCTTCAATATATGATAGATCCATCTCATCCTATTTAATGCCCTTTTTCTAAAAAATATTGAAACAAACCAAATAAGTCCGAAACGATAAATACTAATCAAAACGACGACATAAATAGAACAAATCATGAGAAAAACATGCATAAGAATACCAATAAAAAGCACAAAACAAAACCAAACAAGAGTTTCAAAGTGTTATCAGTAAATCTTCAGATCTTACAGATAATTATCAGTTCAAGATTTCAGCATACACTCTCTTACCTTTCTAGATTTTTGTCTTGTAATATCTTACACCGTGAAATCTTGAGTTGTCGACTATAAATATCGTAGAATCCAACTTTTGAAGGTTACCGAAACGCTGCACATTCATATATTCAAAGCACCTAGAGCTTATATCTCAAGAACAATGACCCACCGATTTCGAAGAAGAGAGTTTCAAAATGTTATCAGTAAAACTTCGGATCTTACATATAATTATCAGTTCAGGATTTCAGCATACACTCTCTTACCTTTCTAGATTTTTGTCTTGTAATATCTTACCCCTAAATATATTGAGTTGTCGACACGTGACAACTCAAATCTTAGTTGCAAAACCCTCTACTCAAAACCCCCAAAAGTTTAAGTAGAAGTTGGACAAGTAACCAATGAAGTATTAGTTGTCGAAAGTTTGGTTATCTTGTACCTGCAAGCAAGAGGTTAGGTCGACTGCACCCGTAAGCAGTCAGAGGTTTCCTATCACCAGCAAGCACATGAAGATACACCAAGTAAGGCTGGGTACTGATAAAGTGAACTTCAGTATCTATATTTATTCTTGTAGTAGATTAACTGTGTTATTAGTCCGTATATGTAAGAGCTGATCTATCTGAACCACGTTAAAAACTAAGCGTTATTTACTTTCAGTAATACTTTACATTGCATATTATTAAACTGAATATCATCAGCACACATAGCACAACATACTATTTTGAAACACTCCATCAGTATCAGTTTGATACTGATGAGAAAAACTGAAAACTGACTAGTCAATATTTGACAAAGTATTATCTATCAGCATTAATTTTCAGTTAAGGCAAAACGTAATATCAGTCCAACTGACCAGCTGCTTCAACAGTCAATTGGATTGCTAACTAATATTACTCATTACAAGACTCTTCATACTTGAACTGATCAGCAATACTGATGGCAGTACTGAACTGATCTCAATTACCTAACATCTACTGATCAGTAGAAGGTCCAGTCGTATTTAAAGAAAAAAAATTTAATTTGCCTTAACTAGTGTATTCCCCCTTCTCCCATACACCAGTACAACCCCCACGGGACCATAATTGGTATCAGAGTTGGCTATTTGCAAGAACTACTAACTCATTCTAGTGGTTGGACAAATTGAACTGATCATTTAGCTGATATATTTTTTCATATTGCTGCATATTTGTTATGATGGAAAATAACTACAGCATGTCGATGTCACTTCCCACGTTCGCGGTAGACAACTATGAAATCTGAAAGTTCAGATTCAAGAGCCACCTCACTGCACAACATTGCCGCATGTGTGAGGTCATTACTAACGGGCCAATCATCATCAGAGAAAACATTAGAAAAGTTTGAGTCGAATCTGGTAAAGACTCGACCTATGAGTTCAAGGCGAAAGATCAAGCTGACTTCACATTCGAAGAACGCGAATAGGATGAGTTCGACAACCTGACTAAGAATATCATCCACTCATCTCATAGATCCTATGGTTGATATTTTTTCGAACTTTTTAAGCTTAATTTCGCTGATTTTAGCTACATCAAAGGTAGATTAGTAATTTGATTTGTTATGTGATTGCGAAAAAAACTATGCATTTAGCTGAACTAAATAATGCATGAAATGAATAAAAATGCATGTAACTGAACACAATAATGCATTCGGTTGGAAGCTCGTGCACAGCGTGTGGGCGCGCCCAACGTGCGCTCGTGCTCGCGTGTCGCTCCGATACTTGCTCGTGCGTCCATTGGCAAACAATGCATTTTTACGTTTTGTTAAATGCATGAACATGCTTTGTTAAATGCATGGACATGTTTTGATCAATGCATGAACGTGCTTTGTTAAATGCATGTTTGTGTTTCGTGATAATATGCAGTTTCATGTTTTGTTCAATGCATTTTTGTGGTTTTCAACAACAAATCTCTCACCCACCCTTATCTGTCAATTCGTCGTCTCTTTCCATGATTGCCGACAATTCGCTATGAACCACCGTCATAGCCATCATCTTTCTCGATTTTTCAATCATCTATCAAATTCATCTTTTATTTTTTTTCTCAAAATCCATCAATTTTGTTCTCAATTTTTTTCTTCTTTTTCTTTCTTTCAAAATCTGTTGTTTGTGTCTCTTGCTGCTGTTTGCCGGTGTTGCCCCCATCACCGCCGGCGCCGTCCGCTGCCATTGCCGCCGTCGTCGTCTCCGGCGCTATCCGCTGCCGCCAAGGAGGAGAATAAGAAGGCTGATTTGATTTCTTCCCATTTTGCCCTTGCGAAAATAAAAAGAAAAAAATGAGCTGCCACGTGTCAGCTTATGGTGCAGCCACGTGTTCAAAATATATGGTTTAGATTGGGTACTACATACTATCTGAGGACTGGGTACTACGAGAACCCAACCATATATATATATATATATGGATGGTGTATCATACTCATAACGTGTAAAATAGAAAGCATTATTGATATAGTGGGTTAAGTGGATAGGTGTACTAGTCTTGCTTTTTAGGTTTTAGGTCTTCTTAGAATAGTAGTAGCATGAAGATTTGTTGGTGATCTTTTGCCTATAAATAGGCAATTCCTCAATTGTAAAAATCAATCCGAGAACTCTTCCAAGCAATAAACATTTGAGCTTTCTGAAAACAAAACATGTGTTGTCAAGTTTTCGACTTTCTTACCTCTACCTATCATAAATTTATACCACGTCCTTGAAGCTACATAATATATCCCATTCAATAAAAATAAAAATAAAAAATCCTTCAATTCAATGAACATATTGTGCGGAAGCGAAGGCTCAAGTCCTGCTTTCTTCATCATAAGAGTTCGTGTGAGCTCTATCTGGTATATTTTCTTTTCTCCTACGTGGTTTAATGTGTGTAGAAAAACACACCCTACCCCTTTATGGTATATATATATATATATATATATATATATATATATATATATATATATATATATATATATATATATATATCAAATGACTAATTCAATCTTTTTCTATTATTATTTAATTACCAATGCTTATATTTTATTTTAATAAATAAACTTGGAAAGACTTATATGATATATCTATAATTATATTTATTTTATATTGTAATATTATCAATATAAATAAAGTATGTCAATAATAACCATATAAATCATAGATGTGTAGCTATTTCATTTATATTTGTGGGTAGCAAAACTTGGAAAAAATTAATTTCATATTCAAATATACTAGGAATCGTATATGATAACATGAGAAAAGATATCTAAGATGTATTAGTATTCACTTTCTAATTGAAATTCGATAATAGTTGTTGAATAGTCTTTATTTTTTGAAATAAAAAAACAACAATGATAATTGTCATTTATGAAAATTACACATTTACTTGAAAAACTATAGAAATCTTTTTTCATGGACCCACAATCGCTAACTTCGGTGCATATTAGGTAAACCCATATTCATATACAATACCTACAAAATATGTGTAATCAGTAATTAGTGTGTTTCAATCTATGATAAAATCAAAAACAAAATATATTTAATCAAATATATCTCAATTATGAATTAGTTCTTGTATAATGATCGGTTTTAAATTTTAAAATATTTATATAGGAATAAATGATATGACACACATGTTCAGTTTATAAATGGAAGTTTATTTCATTTACAATTGTGCATTTAGTGTCACACATGGATTAATTCATACTTATCTATCTTTCACATAGTTCAATTTTACTATTATAATTTTAACTTATATTTTTGAATTGACAATACAAATAATATACGTTCTATAGTGAATTGAGTTTTACATTTATTTATCTCATTACAGATACTATTTTTGCATACTAATTTATTTAATATTAAAATATTAAATATATGATACATGTGTTCCCAGGAGGGCAAATATAATAAGTACTTAAAAAGAAAAAGTACGTAATATAGAAAAAAATTAATATTAGCTAAAAAAAAAAAACAGACATTTATAGGAACTAGCGATTTTGTTTTTACTTTTTTTATCTTTCTAAACTGAGAAAGCTAGCACGTGCTTGCGGGATTTTGTCAATTCAAAATATCAAAACAGTGGGGCAGTCTAATGGTCGAGGGTTTCTGTGATCGAGAAGTTACAGGTTTGAACCTCATCAAACGCCTCTATGGATTTGAACTTATCATACTTGGTTTTCCAAGTGTGGTTTACCTGTCCTGTGTAGTTTGCAGGCTATTACATAGGAATGTGAGATTTACCTAGTATGCATTTAAATTAGCGGCTGTAGGTTTCACGATACCAAAAAAAAGAAAAATAAAAACATATCCGGACTCCACATCTATTTTCGGATCCAGTGAATTCGATAGTTTGGATTCCGGGCTCTTTTGATAGTACAACCAGCGTCCTCATGAAGCAAAAGCAGAAAACCTCACTTCGAACTGATAAAAAATTCGAAATCCCCAAACGAAAAAAAAAAAGAAACTGAAACTTTTCAATTCCCCGTTGCTGGAATATTCTATTTATTTAATCGGCGTTCGGTTAGAATTTTTGGTAAGATAGTTTACGACTTCAATTGGTAATTATTATTATTTTTTTCCTTTTTTTGGTAATTGCCACTTTTTCAGCTGATTATTTTCACCTGAAGTAATGTATACAAATTTTATGTCTGTTGGTTAGCAACTTTGTCAGCGAAGAAGGAAATGCTGACGGAGCTTATTGTGTATTTGATGTAGGAGAAGCATACTGATTTTAATTTGAATTGCATGTTTGATATGTCATGCATGCGTTGAATTAATTCGCAATTGTTTGAGATTTTGACTTTTAAGGATGAGAAATTACGCTTCTATGGAAAATGTTTATATTCGTTTTAGTTTTAATTGTTGGCAGTCATTCTGTAAGTGGGATATGCTTTGTTAACAATGGAAACAGTGGTTGATATGCTGGGAGATGAGGAAGCTAGAGACGAAGATTTTTCATCGCATGACACTGCTGATCCTGTTGTTTACCATCTTGTTCGGGTACGGCTCTATCCGCCATTAATAAATAAATTTTCGTGAAAAATGTTATTTAAGTGGTTCTAATGGGGAAATCTTTGTATTATGGTTTGGGCATGTTTCGCATTTTCAGTTCTGTTGTTTTTGGGAAAATGTATTCACTATAATCCACATTATGTACCGCTGTTATCATTTCAAGGAAAGCTTAAACAAAGCCTCGTTACTCAATAACTTTATAAACAACCTAAGCCAGGGTTATCGGCCTTATTCCTTTTTTTTTGGGAACCCGCAACCGCTACCTTTTGGTGTGAAACCCACGTTCCAGTGCAATATCTGCAAACCACATTGGACGGGTAAACCACATTTGGAAAACTTAAACCTATGGAGATTTTTAGTGGGATTCTAATCTATGACCTTTGGCCATAGGGTTGGCCACATTAAAACCCATTCAACCACTAGGTCACCCCAAAGGGACAACCTTGTTACACAAAAGGTACTCATAAGTTTATATACTCCCTCTATTTTGTTCATGCCTTGAGAGTTGAGAGGAATGAAATATGTTTTTGGAGAAACGCTTAAACATCATCGTTGAGCATTTGGTTGATTTTGAGGGATTTAAAATTTTAACTCAAGGGATGATTTTTTTGTTTTTTTGTTTTTCTCGTGTTAGCTCTTTTGGTTAAGTATCTCTGTTGGACTTGCCATGCCAAAAGTGTGCTGATGCAAATGACAGCTGCAGTCCATCTTTGAGAATCTAGTGTTATATTCATCCTCTTACTGTTTTACACGTTTAAGTTGATAGGAAATATGATTGGTCACCTTTCATGGTCAGGAGTTTGCAATGACTTAGTGAAAACCAATTTAACCCAAGGAATATGTTTCATATCCCATGTACTATGAATCTTTTCAAGGCAGGAATTTGGTAGTCGTTTTTCTTTGTCCCTGATTAAATTAAACTGGTTATCTTGTAAAATTTAAGGTTGACGGTAATGGGAGATTAGTACCTGCAACAGACGATGAGGTTATAGCAGTCGAAGACTTGCTTGAAGATGGTAAATGTAAAGTAAGAAGTATAGATGCTGATCAGGCACTAGGATGCTGTATAAATAGTGGGAGCAAACCATGTGGTTCAAAAATAGCTGATTTCGAAAGTTCAGGTCCAGTACCATAATTTTCTTTATTTATTTGTCTATCTATTTTTCCTTCATTTGTCTCTGTACTTTAAACGTGTGTTATAGTTGCAATTGCCCCTATAACACATCATTCATAGCAGTTTCCGAAGATAATACACATGTATATTGTTGAAGAAGCAAAACCCCGTCTCCCTGGTTTTATGCTTAGCTTGCTAGACTTTTCCCCTCCTTTTTATGCCTCAAGAACATAGATAAAGCTGAAAATTGCTGAGCAATCCTGGGGTTGGTGCTTAGGAGTAGATCCACTTAGCACACAAATATGTACTCAAGTAAAGTATATCACACCCAAGCTTATACTGCTGACGAGTCCTCTCATTACTGTGTTTGAACAAGTTTGACATTTCTTACCATTCAGAACATCTTGGAGGTGTTTTGTTCAGGTTCTTTGAAAACTTTTTATCCATAGTTGTTCTTCATGAGGGCAGTGAATGCAGCTAGAGCCTTATTAGGCATTTAAGATCTTGGCTGTTGTGGTTCGAGAGTTGGCTTCCACCACATGCACTATCTTGTGGCATTCGTCCCGACGTCCCCTTTTAAAAGCACGTTGCAATCAAGGTTTCATCTACCTTTTTACTTTATATCAGTTCATAAACAATAAACCACAATATACCTACAGGATCAAATTTGAATCTGGACTAAGACAAAATCTCAAAGATTTGAGGCATAGAAGCTTTGTGATACTTTTCTCCTCTTGACTATGACTTATAATTGTATGTTCTTTCGTCTTCTGCATGGTTTGGGTTTGGGGAAGACGAGCTTTCACATTTCTCTAACTTACCATCGTATGATTATTCATTTACTTTTTTGTTTTTGTGATACGTCGATTAATTTTTCTTTTTTCTATGCAGGCCATCCACAGCTCCTAGAAGTTGGTATAGAAAAGCAAATTATGTCACCTGACTTTAAAATGGGTATAGAAGTAGGTGTTAAGCATGAGGTAATTGATTCGGTATTTTCACTTATTCCAACTCAGCCATGTAAATAGCTAGTGTGTGTCAAAGATATTTGTTTGCTACAGTCATACTAGGTTGGATGTCGAAACTGGGAATGGTCAAATTTTGTCAAATGGTTACTCTAATTTTGTTCTGTGGAGTTGCTTGTATCTCATTCTGTCCCTAAATATTGCAAATGTTATTGTTTGCTTTTGTCTGTAAAATTTTGTAACTTTGTTATAACAAATATATCCATGTTTATTCAAGATTTATGCATTTCAAAGATTTGTATGTTATAGAATGTAATAGATCTGCACAATATTTTCACTGGCAATCATATGCATGTTAAATTTTACTATGCAGGATAAGATCTCTGAATTGGTTCGAAATGCAATTGAAGGATGCTCAAAGCATTTAGATGGATCAAACAAGGCTGAGACCTCCAACTCTTCTGTTGCAACTGATTTTAGACCTGATTTCTCACTGTTGAATGGGGAAATACACCTCGACAACCTGTCAGTTAAAGATCTTCAGGAGATTTTTCAGGCGACATTTGGAAGACAAACTTCTGTGAAAGACAAACAGTGGCTCAAAAGGAGGATTATCATGGGATTGACTAATTCCTGTGATTTCTCAACCACAACACTAGTAATTATTGATAACAGAGTGGTAAAGAAAGGTAAGGATGAAACCAGTCAAAGTATGGATGGTTCTAATTTGGTTGATTGTGTAGTTACATCTGCATTAGAGTCCGATGAAAGTCAAACAACTGTCCATGATGAACAAATAGAAATCCACCCAATTGGTAATGCAATGGTAATACAAAGTTCTGTTAGTCAAGATAATTGTGAAAGTAATGACACTGACACAGAACAAAGACCAGTAAAAAGAGTTCGAAAGCCCACAAGACGGTATATTGAAGAGATTTCTGAAGGAGAATCCAGAGATTCTGGTGCACAAACTGCCTCCTCAGTGGAACCCCCTGCATGTCACCGGCCATCAGCAGAAGTTTGTGTTAGACCTATTCAGAATTTTGGACTAGATCGAAGATATCTCACAAGGAAAGATTCTCTTGGAGGTTGTGGGATTCAGGTTCCATATGTTTCCCGCATTCGCCGAAGCCGTCCAAGGAAAAATTTTGTGACTCTGGTAAAGTTGGCATCATACGTTTGATTTTCGTATGAGCTTTTATTTTTTCATACTCTGATTATTTCCATGGTTTGTGAACAATGTACCTTACCTGATCACATGTGCACCCTTTTTTGGCGTGTCTGTAAACTTGTGAAGTATTGAGTTGAAGGAGCACGTCAGGCAGTGGAAAAATTCGAATTAGTTTGTACTATGCTAAAAGTATCACGGTTCTGATGGAGGATGGCCTTATAAAGGACAACATGGATAAAATGTTTGAAAAAAAATGTTGCAGCATAATTCACTTTAAGCTTTGTTAGTTGGTATAATAGTGGTGACTGTGATGTTTGATTTAAGCCAAATAGAACGGGCATCTCAATGAGACCTGAAAATAATTATCTTGCATCAAGCAAACAATTTCACAATGATAGGAGGAATTATATAAAAAACAGCTCCTATCCCAGATGGTTTCAAGAGCCTTTAAGTTTGAGTAAATCCTGATATCAGATATGTGATTGAGTTTGATTCAGTTGACTTTGCTCTGATGAATTCAGCACATATGATTCCTCACAATTAGGCTTGTTAATTTTTTTGCTGATACGTTGTTGTTGTTGTTGTTGTTGTTGTTGTTGTTGTTGTTACTGTTGAGTACTAAAGCATAATGAACAGATAATCCATTGGGATATGTTGAATGGCATGGTAAAAATTGTATCGCATAATTTCATGGGAAGTGATTTCTGCTTGTTTAATTATGTTTCTTTTGCCTCATCCAATACTTAATATCTGCTGTCGCTTTGGCTTCTTTGTTTGAAGTTTCAATGCTATACAGCTTCTTTATTATTTTTAAGTTCCCCTCAAAAGTTGTATAATTGTAGGACCTCTTTATGTGTGTAGTCTGTTGCTTATTCGGAGAGATGCACTTCAGAAACAGAAAGGAAAGCTGTTCAGTTGGAGGAGGAAGTGAAACGAAAAAGTACAGAACCGTTGAAGGCTAATTCAGATGATGATGTTGTCACTGTACCCACTGCAAATGGAGGAATGAGGAGGAAGCATCATCGACCTTGGACGCTCAGTGAAGTTGTTAAACTGGTTGAGGGAGTTGCAAAATATGGTGCTGGTAGATGGTCAGAGATCAAAAACCTTGCGTTTGCTTCATATTCTTACCGAACATCAGTTGACCTAAAGGTAAGTGGCTAGGAGGTCAATTGCATACCCTATACAATTGGTCTTCTGGTTTCACTATTAGATTGAGAAGGTGCAATCATCGTACAGGACAAATGGAGGAATCTCCTGAGAGCTAGCATGGCTGAATCACCAACGGGAAATGGGGTAAGCCACATATTTTTCTTTTTAGGCAATTTCCACCTCACTAACCTGTGAATTCTTGTTGATTAAAAAGCTGATTATTGTTGTTGTGCAATTTATGTTGCAGTTAAACATGATATCTCTATTCATTCTGTATGTTGTCCTACTGTCTTTATTTTATTTGTCTTTTATTCCAAAGGAGATAGTTGCCAAGAGCCTATTTCTTGAAAAAAATCAAAGGAATAAATTGTCGTAACATGATGGCTGTGAAACTTTTATGAGGGTGATTCTTGATATTCTTCAGGCTCATTCCACTGAACTTTCCTCTATCCATTCATTGAGACAGTTTTTTGTTGTTGACAAATGTATATATGACGAGTTTAAACAAACATCAGTTACACTGTGTTTCCATGTTCTGTAATATTTTGAGATTATACACGCTTCATTTCTCCATGGAGTAGGCTGACAATGTTGGATGGATGTACAGATGCAGAGTTCTCGGAAGCATGCTTCAGTTCCCATTCCTGCTCAAATTCTGTCAAGAGTGAGAGAGCTTGCTGATATACAAACACAGGTTCCTCCAAGCCTCACCTCTAGCAAATTAGTCGGACATAATGACTCCAATAATCCTGTACGCGTTGTAGATGTGTATGCTAGTTATTTTGATTAAGAATACTGAAACTATGATGTAGTGTAAAATATACTGCCGCTTTGTGTAGTGTGTGTATCTTAGGATTGTTGTGTAAGCATTAGTTTGTGTTAATATCTTGATGTCCTATTGGTAACTCTTGTTTTTTAACTAAGAAAGCATCAATGGGGTTAGAGACACGTGTATTTGTTGTGACAGGTGACAGAATTCGGTTGCTCGGATGCCATCTGTCATGAGGTTTTGCTTCAAATTCCTCTGTAATAGCCTAATAGGCGTTTACTCAACGGTTAATTGCTAATAAATCACCACATTTTACCTGTTTTGCAATTTAGATACTAGCTTTAAAATATTTCAATCATGAATGACTACATTTTGATTTATAGCAATCTCAACATTGTCACTTTTTTCAGCGTTGAAATGACAATTTTCAATGGCGTTTCAAGGTCAAAATTTGCAGAAAAGAACACGGGGTGTCGAAATTTTAGAGATTTTATTGTGAAGTAGTTATTGAAAGGTTTTGGAAATTTGGTCAAAAGTGATGATGTATTTGGTAATCCGTAATCGAGTGTTCGAATAATAAACGATTGAACTGGATTTGATTGGACAACTTGCAATAATGAGTGCTTACTAACAATTCACATTTGTACTGAATTAAAGTTATGCAGATTTTACTCTTGAAATAATATTCAGGGGTCGTGTCAACCATAACAATCTTGTTGAATAATACATGTTGGAATCAATGAAAAGTTCTTCACAAAATTTCAGAATTATTCAACAGTTTGTTGTTGTTGGTGCGTTTTGTATACATAAATAAATAGTATTATAATAATTTGTTGTTGTATTCAAAATTCTAGCAGCGGACACAATATTACAAGTGAATAAAAACAATATTCGAGTAACATGCGGAACTTCCTCTCGCGGTTCAATACAACATGATCAACAGCAAAATTTCGGTTCACATGTGTAAACTCTTCCGGAGTTACTCGTCGACAACGCCCGCGGTGGTTCGACGATCTACCTCACGGAAGCATCGGCTCCTATCGCGACCGATGGTACGCCTTCCAGAAGGTTCTTCCAAAAGCGGAATCAACGTCGTGACGGCACCTCCTCACCATAAGGCAAAGCCGTAATGAGTCCATCGGCGACTTCATGACAAGGTTGACAAGGAGTCTTGAAGGTCGAAGACGTGAGCGACTGTTGGTCATCTCGGCCTTCAAAGCGGCATCTTCTTGGGGGCCTATTAGAGATCGTAAAGTACGAACCTCGTCATCGCAATGTAGTGGCGCGATAGCCAACCGGTTCGCCAAAGCGGACGAGGTCGACAAAAGAAAGCGGCGAGCAGGACAAGGCAGACCCGGAAGAGGAAGAAGAGGCGAAGGAAGGAAGATCGGAACGAGGCCGCCAAGCGCGCCGATGATTACATCGCCCGATAAAATCCGAGGCTCGGTCCGCGGCGCCTCGGGCGACCTCAATACACCCGTTGACGGGCCGAGGCGTAAATCTCGCACTCCATATGAACTCGTTAGAAGCCTCGGCCGATGGCGGGAGGAAGAGGTGCCGACCTACGGATAATCTTGCTCATTCCATGATGATTACAGGCACGACGCCGAAGAGTGTAACGAGCTCATGGGTGAAATAGAGATGCTAGTTCGGGACGGATCCACGAAGAAATACTGAGGGCAGTCGTCGAGCCGACCAAAGTCGAAAGAAGAAAAGCGGAGGAAGAGGGAAATTGTGCCCCAAAAAAACAAAGCGCAAAGACAAGCGAGGAAGGAGATGGCGAGCCCCGATATGACGGGTGGTCTCCACAATTAGGGGCTCCCGTGAGTCACGAAGTCCTCAACAGGCGATGCCGAAGTCCTAGAACCAAATGAACCCACCGATAAGAGGTTCGAGAAAGGACGAGGCGATCACCTTCTCCGAAAACGACCCGTTCATGACGATACCCGCGGGATGCATTGGTGATCCGGTGGTGGTCGCAAACAAGTTGGTTGAGCGTTTACATTGGCGGTACGTCGGTGAGCATCCTTTTAGGAATGCTTTGACAAGCTAGGAGTGGAAGGCGCGCCTCGCCAAGCCCATTGCCACTCGAAGCTTAGTCCGGGAAGAGACGCCCGGAAGGAATAATCGAGCTACCCGTCACGGTGGAAAGCACCAGCGACCTCGACCAAGGTGGTGCGGTTCTTCGTAGTGAAGGCCAACTCGCCGTATAACATCATACTAGGGGCGAGATTGGTGAGCAGCTGTAAGGCGGTATGCTCAACGCGTACCACCTAACGATAAAATACCCACCACGGGGAGCGGCCGTGATCCGAGGCGATCGCAAGCAAGCGAGTGTATGCAAGTTGCGCTACGAGTCTGCGGGACCTCGGTCCAACACCCACGTGCATAGCAATTAAAGAAACCGAAGAGTTGAGTCAGGAAGTACATCGCCAGCTCACGACAATCGGTGGAAGAGGTCGCATTGCATAAAGGTGAGCCATTGAAGGTCGTCGAGGTTGGTTTCACCACGACACGAAGTGAAGGATCGGATCGTCCAACTCTAAGGAATTCGAGATGTGTTTGCTTGGTCTCGCCGACATGACCGGAGTCTCGCCGAGTATCATCACTCATGGCTCAACATCGACCGAACATAAAGCCGTTCGGCGGAAGCAAAGAATCTTGGCGACGAGCGGAACAAGTCATTCATGACGAGGTGAACCCGACTATTAAAAGCACGCATCTTGTCGAGGTCGAATATCCGACACGGATAGCCAACCGGTGATGGTGAAGAAAGGAGGAGGGATGGCGAATGTGTATCGACTACACCGACCTCAACAAGCATTGCCCAAAGGATTGCTATCCCCTTCCCAACATTGACAAGAAGGTCGACGCGTTGGTCGGTCACGAAGTCTTCGTTTCTTGGACTTATACAAGGATATCACCAAGTCACGATGGGACGAAGACGACGCCAAGACGGCAGCTTCATTACCGACTTGAGGTCTTCGCATATAAAAGATGCCATTCGCGCTTAAAAATCTGGGGCTACCTATCAAAGGATGGTGGACAAAATATTTCACCCTACATAGGTCTGGAATGTGGAGGTATCGTGAGCGACATCGTCGTCAAAAGCAGGAAGAAGCCGCATGTGTGGCCGACCTCGGACCGTCCTCGGCCTTCTTCGAAAATCAACCTAAAGTGAACCCCGAAATGCACGTTTGCGGTCCGGTGCGGAAAGTTCTTAGGATGTTGGGTTTCACAAGAAGGCTAAAAGCAAACCCGACCAAGGTCGAACCATTTGGAAATGAAGATGCGAAGACCATCCATAGCGTACCTGGTGACGGTGCATAGCCGCACTAAGCCGCTTTCTTTCAAAAGCAGCGGATAGCGACTACCCTTCTTCAAGATACTCAAAAAGCCCGAAATTCTCATGGGATGAGGTGCAGGTCCGCCGAAGACCTCAAGAGCTACCGCCAAGCTCCCACTCTATCCGTCCCAAAAGAGGAGAGGTCCTTTTCTACCTCGCCGCCTCAGACGAATCCATAAGTGCAGTCTAGTACGAGAAGAAGGACGTCGGCTCGGTGTATTTCATCACCGAGCACTAAAAGGCCCTAAACGAGGTATCACCGGAGGCTTGCCTTAGCATTGGTAAATGCAGCGAGGCTACGTCCGTCTTCCATGCACATCGCATACAAGTCCTCATCGACTACCCTCTTGGCAAGTATTGACGAAGCTCAAGCATCGGGAGAATCGCGAAATGGGCAATCGAATCGGGCGAGCACGATATATCCATCGCCTCGCCAGTTATCAAAGGTCGGGGCCTTAGCGGATTCCTTGCCGAGTCTAACCGTCGAGAAACCGAAGCCCACCGAGTCCGTGTCGGACGATGCCAAGCCGAACCCATGGTTGAAACACCGAGGAGTCTTGGCAACTCTCGTTGACGGGGCTTGGAAACAAAGGTAGCGGGCGGTATCTTACTCCCAGGCCGGACGACCAAGAGATCGCTACTCACCGGTTCACATTCAAAAATACGAACAACGAAGTGGAGTATGAGGCATCGATCGGGACTTCGCCTCGCTCAAAGTCTCGAGATCTGAGCCGTGCAAGTTCACAGCGACTCTCAAGTCGTCGTAAGCCAAATGTTGGGAAAATCGAGGCAAAAGCGGCGGAATGAAGAAGTATCTTGAAAAAGCAAAAAGCACGCAACGAACTTTCTCACACTTCCGGATAGTTCGCATCCCGAGGGAGCAAAATAGCCGGTGACATCTTAAGTAAATTGGCCTCGTCGTCAACGAGCCCGCCCGATGAGGAAGTCAAAGGGAGCATAAGCGATCACGAGAAGGCGGGCGAGGTCAACATAGTCTCGGATGAAGAACCCGTTGGATGACTCCCATTCGAGAGTACACGGAGAAGGCGAATCGCCCACGACAAGTCGGAAGCTAGGAGGATCTGAACAAATCTGCGATATACCATTGAGCAGGAGTCTATCTGAAAGTCATATCTCCAACTCTCTTAAGGTGCTTGGGTCCGAACCGAGCCAATTCGTTCTCACGAGAAATACGAAGGTTCGTGCGGAAGCCACATCGGACCCGGGCCTTGTCAAAGAAAGTGCGATGGGGATACTATTGGCGACAATGTTCCAAGACTCGATGGACCTCGTAAAAAGTGTCAAAGTGTCGAATCCATGGGAACGTGCAAAGGCTACCCTGGACCGACCTCACCTCCGTCTGAGCCCTTGGCCGTTTATGCAATGGGGATTGACATTGTGGGCCCTTTTGTAAAGCACCGGGACGCTCGATTCTTAATTGTTGCGATCGACTACTTCACGAAGTGGGTAGAAGGCGAGCCCTGGCGAAAATCACAAGCAAGAACGCCTCAACCGTATGGAAGAGCATAGTGTGTCGCTTCGGCATCCCCATATCCTCCTTTCGGATAACGGAACACAATTCACGGATAAGACATTCAAAGATTGGTGTCAAGAGCTTGGATCGACAAAAGTTCACCTCGGTGGCCCGTCCTCAAGCAAATGGTCGGACCAAAGTTACCAGCAGGACCATCGTAAAGGGTCTAAAACTCGTCTCGACCGAGCTAAAGGCCTACGGGTGGAAAATTTACCGCAGTCCTATGGTCGTGCAACAACGCCTCGGACCTCGAGCGGAGAAACACCATACAGTTTGGTGTATGGAACCAAAGCGATGATCCTGCGAGATCGGATCCGAGTCCTCGTACCATTGAATTCTCTGCCCGAAGCAAATGGGGAAAATCTACGGTGATCTAGACCTTTCGAAGAAAGAGACCCCGCCACATCGAGGAAGCTCGGTACAAGCAACAAGTAGCTCGGTATTACAACGGTAGCGTTAAAACCGACAATTCAGTGGGCGACCTGGTGCTCAGACATAATGAAGTCGACAAGGCCGCATGACTCGGCAAGTGGAAGCCACATGGGAAGGACCTTACCGTCGACGAGTCCTCGGCAAAGGCCTATAAGCTCGCTCAATTGTGCGGTGAGCAATTACCCAACGCACGGCACATCGTCCATCCAAGAAATATTATGCATAAGTTGTCGAGGTCGGGTCTTGTTCGGTCATATTTTAAAAGTCTGTTTAGAGTCTCGTCTTATTTGGTGGTCGCGTCATCTTTATCAATAAAATCTTTATTTTACGAGTTCTACTATTACTAATGCATAATTAATCTTCGCATTATTTACCCTCACGGAGGACAAATTCCTCGACGGAGGTCGATTACATTCGTTTCATATGAATGTAAATCTAAGCAGCAGCATGCCTACATACGAGATCGACTACCTTCGTTTATTCCAAGCGTTCTCTATGTAGATGAAGGGACCACCCCTCCCGATGACCTCGGCAAAAGCACAGAACCATACCTACATACGAGATCGGACTACGCCGTTTATTTGAGCGTTCTCTATGTAGATGAAGGGGACCACCCTCCCGATGACCTCGGCAAAAATAGAACCATTCCTACATACGAGATCGGACTACCTTCGTTTATTTGAGCGTTTCTCTATGTAGATGAAGGGACCACCCTCCCGATGACCTCGGCAAGCGAGAACCATTCCTACATACGAGATCGGACTACCTTCGTTTATTTGAGCGTCTCTCTATGTAGGCGAAGGGACCACCACTCCCGATGACCTCGGCAAAAAATGGGAACCATGCCTGCACACGAGATCGGACTACCTTCGTTTATTTTGAGCGTTCTCTCTATGTAGACGAATTACTTTGGCATATTACTCTTGTTCAAATACAAAGTAAACAAGAAACCATTTTTATTAAATAAAAGATGTACATGTTACATTTTACGAGGGCCGGGCGGATCGGGAAAAGGCGAGCCAATCCCAGAAAATCGTGGATTCAAGACTCATCTATGCTAATCCTACCTCACCCGTCCTCGGTCCATATTACGGGCCCGGCCAGCGACCTCGGTCACTTGACGATGCAGCTCTGCGATCTCGGCCTCGGCCACTTGATGACGCCCGGTCTTGACGCTGGAGGGTCCACGGCGTTCGAGGCGATATGCACGCCTCTTGTGCGCGCCACTCCGGATCGTCATAATGTGGTTCATTTATTCTAGGCGAGAAGCTCCGTGAAGAAGAGGCCTCTGCATCCCGTCAAGTATGTCGTCGAGTTGTGGTTGTCGGCGATGTGATCTTGTATATGCTCCCAGCCTTTTCAATTCAGCGTCTTGCTCAGTGAATTGCCGGAGGTCCGACCATATTCGCGCTGTACCCGAACAGCGGGCGTGACCTCGACAACCTTGGCTTCTACTTGGGATCGTCATTCCACCATTTCGGTGGATAACCTCCTCGTACTCGGCATGCTCCTCGGCTATCACCTTAGCTTTCTCCTTGGCGACCTCGAGCGCCCTCCGATTCAAAAGGCGGGCTCGGAGCTCGTCGCGGCTCTCTGGCGGCTTTATGTGACATCGGACTCACCGCATGCGTGACCGAGCTGCCCTTTATATGGAGGAGTTCGACCTCTTTCAACTCGAGAGCTCGCGACGGTCTTTGATTCGGTTCAACGAGGAAGCATCAAACATTTCGAGGAGACAATGAATAAAAAAAAAAAGAGATAAGTTTCTTGACATAAACTTGTGATTTTATTAACATGCCATAGCGAAAAAATTGTACATGTACATTTACAAAAAAAAAAAAAAAAAAAAATGCGAGGATCGGCCCTCAGGAAGCTTGGCCATGTCACGTTCACCGCCTCCGAGCACGGGCGGCCTCGGCCTCGGCCTCTTGGGAACTACCGAGTCTCGCGCCGCCGAGCATCGGTAGTCTCCCAGACCCTTTGCATGATCGCCAATAAAGCACCGGTCGGGGATCCCGATCCACGGACGAGCGCGCCTGAACTCGCGGACAAAAGAAGCGGAGGAGGAGGCGAGGCTGCGCAGCAGGAAGCTCCTTCGAGCCGCGGACGAGCACATCAAAGCAGCCGTCTCGGGGCAAAGCATCCTCGGTCTCCTCGCACCCATACTGCTTTGTCCGATCTGGGTAGTCCTCGGCGACCTCTTCGATTGCGTCAGGGACGGCGCGCTTATTAAGCACATCACCAAGCCCCGAGACCATCCCAGAAGCCCGCCGGCAGCATGCCTCTCGCGAAGGCGCGGCGTTCTCCCGAGCTCGCCATGTCCGCCTCCCGACGGCGAACTGTTCCACTCGGCCTTCATCGAGGCAACCTCGGCCCTCGCCGCCCGGCCTGCCGCCTCCTCACCCTTGTTGCCTCACGACTGCCCAGCATGCCGCCTCGATGGCCGTCGCGTCCGCCGCTTTCGTTTGGCGAGGTCCGGACCTTAGCCTCGGCCTCGGACATTTCTTGAGCAAGGAGGTATTCAATCCTCCACCTCCCGAGCATACGGGCCACCCGTCAGCTGCGACACGGCGCCCTTCAAGTAATCCGATATAAGATCGGATACTCTTGACACCTCGGCCGCCACGTCCTCGACCCCTATACAAAATATACATCAGTCGGAAGAACACAATTTGGTTACTCGCACAAAGTATAAGGGCAGTGCGAACCTCGGGAAAGAGACAGGCGGCTTGGAACCGACGATTCTGACTCGGCCTCGGCGACAGCCGGGACTCGGGGACTTCATCCTTCCGCCTCTTCAAGCGCTTCGGTGGGCTGCGGCGAAGGGGATCTCGAAGGCCCATAGTCATTTCGGGCATGGCCTCGAAATCCTTCAAGTCGGAGACCTCGGCTCGACAACCGAGATCGGTTCGCCACGGAGATCGGCTCCTTCCTTTCTTCTTCCTTTCCTTCAGCAGTTCACTTTGCAAGGAAATACATGGGTCGACATCAATACGTATAATCATCTGATAAAGAAGAAAAAGTAGGGCCTCACCTTCACCGACTCCATACGGAGGTGGGATCATAAGAGCTAAGCCCCGCCTCGCCACTCGGCCTCGAGAAGACCTCGTCAACAAGACCCGGTGTTGTCCAGTAGCCTCCAGGTCACGAAGTCCTTGTCAACAAACACATCGGCGATCTTGTCGGATCGCCATGCGAACTCAATTGTCCTCGAAACCGCGTGAAGAAGAACTTCTTCCGCGGTTGAGATCTTGACTTTATTTTGGCTTTGAATTTCCTACGGGTGATAGATAATACCACCCCGAGCCGCCTTCAATTGCAAAGCGAAGGACAAGCTCCAAGGTTAAAGGAAAATTATGCTATAGGCATGACACCTAGGGCGAATATATCGGAATGAGTTCGGCGAGAGTTGGGCGAGATAGACCAAACATCTCACGGAACTCAGCGTATACGTAGGAAAGGAAGGCGAAGACTAGCCTTGAGGCTGTCCTCGTACACGGTGATAAAACCATCCGGAGGGGCACAAGCCCTATCCTCCGGACGAGGGGCAACGAACTCAATACTAGGGGGAATACTATATTGAAAACATATATCCCTAATATCAGAAATACCTAGGATTGAAGAGAAGGAAGACACTTTGCCGCAATCCCCCACTGAGGGGAAACGCAGACTACACTCAGAAAGAGGCATGTGGATACGAGTAAAAACAGGCAGAGACACTAACAACCTAGATGGGGAAACAGACACGATGTGACGCTCAGACGACTCGTTATGAGAAGAGGTAGCCATTACTTACTTTTGTATCGGTGAAGAAGACAAGAAAAGCTTCAAGTTGTCAATGGCGCACAATAATCGTTTCTCGCAAAAGGCAGAGAGGTTTTTGAAATTCAGAGAAATGTAGAAGGCAAGTGATAAGAGATATTGCGTATCGAGGAAGATATTCCCTAATATGCACTTTATCGGGAATCAAACGCGCGCGATTAAATGCGCGTTAAATGCGATCCGCGGCCCAAGACTCAAGAACGGAAAAAATCCGTCTTCGCATCGCCTAACGCCTCGTCGGTGAAGCGGTCGAAGAAGACCTCGCCTAACGCCTCGTCGGTGAAGCGGCCGAAGAAGACCTAACGCCTCGTCGGTGAAACGAAGAAGACCTCGTCTAACGGTCGAAGCGGTCGTCGAAGACCGGAAGACCGAGTAATAAATTAATTTTACCTTAAATAAGCGATAACAAAATGTAAGAATACGCTGCTCAATCTAATATTAATATCAGGAACGTTTTTGCACCTTAATCCTAGCATACGAAAGGAGAATTTCTATCCTACATTTATATGTGTAAAAAGGTGGGTGTGTTATATGTATATATAGGATAAAAACATACCAAAGGAGAATTGCTATACCTATCCGTGTAAAAGGTTGGTGTACTACATTTATATATAGAATATAAATTACTTATTAGGACTTAGCTCAGTTAGTTAAAAGCCAGCAGATCTAGAACAAAAATATAAATTCTAGAAAGGAAAATAACACACAATGGGCCTAAAAAAAATAAAAAAAAATACCGTAATGGGTGAATGACGTTCTATTATTACAAATAACCACTGGGATATGCTAAATTGGGCCGAACAATATAGGCTTTTTGCGGCCCATATCAATCAACTACACGACTTTTAGAAGCGTTAGCAGTTAAACATTTCGTTGCTTTTTAACTTACCGATTCGAACTTGCTTCAGTAAAGCCCTACGAGCTGCGGATCACTCTCTTTCCTCTCTCATCAGTCTCTCGCCTATCGCTCTAGGTAACGATTTGATTCAGTGTTATCTATATGTGCAGTGTGTAGTTGACATATAAAGTATATGGAAAAGAATTGTTGATTCCGATAGGTTGTTTATATTTGCATCGAAAACTACTTTGAGCTGAGGCATTGCGGAAAGTGTTCGTGTTCTGCTGTAATCTATCTACTTAAACTCCTCCAATTAGTAGCTCTATGAATGTAGCAATAATCAACTGATTGACAGAATGTTGTTGCTGTTTATTTTTCAGGTAAATAATTAAGTAAAGATGGGGATCATAGAAAAGATTAAGGAAATTGAAGCTGAGATGGCTCGGACTCAGAAAAACAAAGCCACAGGTGAATTCCGTACCCAGTGCTTTCGGTTATTCCCCCTTTTTAGTATGAGTATATGTATGCGAAATGTATCTGTCCAGGCTTATAGCTTGTATTTATTATTATTATTAGTGCAAGCAGCTGTGTTGTATTTTTGTTTCGTGGAACTTTCGCATGACAATTAGAATTGGAGTTGGTTTCGTGTTGTTCTGCATTGATGCTGACATATCATGTTCAATTGATTTGCTCAGAATATCATTTGGGTCAGCTCAAGGCTAAGATAGCAAAGCTGAGGACACAACTATTGGAGCCTCCAAAAGTATGCAATCTGTTTGTTTTTTTGTTTTCTTTTGTGGGGTGAAAAAGTTTAAAGGAATCATATATTTATGTCATTTGCATGGAATTGTATACCAAGTGCGTTTCTCTAAGTGTTTCTATGCCCCCATTTGCAAGTCAGTCTTATATTCTGATAATTCTTAAATGGTGGATCAGGGAGCTAGTGGTGGTGGTGAGGGCTTTGAAGTTTCAAAATACGGGCATGGCCGTGTCGCACTGATAGGTTTTCCGAGGTTGGTCATGTGATTATGTTACTTAGGACATATGTGTTGAAGAAATTAGATGAAGATCATTTGAGTTTGATGACTGATTAAGTAACTTGCTATGGTGGTTATTTTCTCATTCTGTACAGTGGGGTATTTCATTGACTACCATGGCGTTCTTTGTTAGTTCATGTGATTGTCCTGTTTAAGTTATCTAAATTTATCTTCTTTTATTTCCACACCATTTTTCTAATTTCTAAATGACGTGTTTACTTTTTTTCCCCTCTAGTGTTGGAAAATCAACACTTTTGACTATGTTGACGGGAACACATTCGGAAGCCGCATCATATGAGTTCACCACACTTACCTGTATCCCGGGTATTATTCACTATAACGATACAAAAATTCAGCTGCTTGATCTTCCTGGAATTATAGAAGGTGCATCTGAAGGAAAGGGTCGTGGTAGGCAGGTAATTATATATACAGTTGATGCTATTTAAACTTAATGCCTAGTGAGACAGAGTGGGACATCCACGCAGTGGACCTCCCATGAGTAAAAGGGAGAGGTCTTGGGTTCAACCCACTGCACCCCCTCCTCCAACTTAAAGGGGGAAAAAAGAAGAAGTAGTGAAAAGGATATAAACTCTGACATAAACTTCTTGGTTTTCAGGTTATTGCTGTTGCCAAATCATCAGATCTTGTATTGATGGTTCTGGATGCCTCCAAAGTAAGCCATACCTATATTAACTGCTCCTGGATGGTTTTGTACCTTTTTCTTTGATAATTTTGAGCTGCACATGTCTCAAATTCATTTATATTCATACTTCTATCTGATGCTTTCACTGAATCACTGTAAGATATTTGTTTGCTTGCCCTTATTAACAAGGAAAAATGTTTTATTTTTTTCGTACAACTGGCATTATTGCAATCTCTTATATATATTTAAAACACATTGCACATCCTGATAATTAATTAGACACAAAACAATTCCTGAGTATATGCTTCTGAAAAATGTCATGGCAGCAGTATTAAGTCAATGCTAATACCACATGACTGCTATTCATGGCCTTTTAGGTTGCTGCATTATATCCAACAAAGTAAGTTATTGGCATAATTCCATGTGTGCTTGGTTTTGCTGACATTCTATGACCCTTTCTCTTTGGGAGCTTAAATACATTGTGCATCCTACTATTTTACATGATTTAAAAGAAGATTTGGCCATTTGATTCAATTAGAAAAAAGTTGTCGTTTCAGGCATTGCTAGTATCCTAGATAATTTTGTCGGCACCTGCTCCTTGATTTACTGAATTTACATGGCTGGCGTGTTTAGCATTTCTACCTCGGCGAAATTGTGCATTGAGACATTTAATAGTATGTGGTATTTTGTTTCATTATATGTGCCTTGATTTTTTGTTATGATTAAAGTAATTACTAGCTACATAGCTATCTCTGAACCTACCTTCTTCCTCTGTCCTGAAATTTCTAGAGTGAAGGGCATCGACAAATCCTAACAAAGGAATTGGAAGCAGTGGGCTTGCGGTTAAACAAAACTCCACCTCAAGTAACATATCTTTGAACTTTCTCATTGCATCTCTTGTTCTAGCATTTATTTGCGAGCACTTGTTATAACATAAGTGTATGCTTTTAGGCCTTGTCTGGTTATCCTTTTGGGAGGGATAAATCTTGAATATGCTGAACTCATGGCCTTGATTCACAGACTACCTATTCATGCTAAATGACTAATCCCTTGAATAAATCTTTCTGTGGATGGAAAGTGAGGCATTTCCTCAAATTCTTTACTTCTAGCTTCTCTGATAATTGATGTGTGTGTGGTACTTCTTGATTGCAGATATACTTCAAAAAGAAGAAAACTGGAGGAATTTCTTTCAATAGCACGCTACCATTGACTCATGTGGATGAGAAGCTCTGCTATCAAATATTGCACGAGTACAAGATTCACAATGCTGAGGTAACTATTCAACCTCAAACCAAAAAAACATACATGTACTAGATTCTCTCTCCCTCTCTCTAACAAATTGAAAAGTTCTTTATCCATAGCTGAAATCAAAAACAACTTTGTTTGAGTTATTCTTTCGCATCAAATGACTTATTAAGTTATTATTTTTAAATGGAGATATGAATGCTTGAAAGTCACTGTTTTCTTAGTTCAGAGCAAATATGATTTTGTTTTATGTATCTCTGTGATGACTATTCACAATACAGGTTATTTTATCTACTGGAAATACCTGAAACTCGTGTACAGATTGAGTGGTTTTTACATGACCGGCCACATTTGTTTCATCTAAAATCTGCAATTTTCTGTCTTAAAAGCATTGATCTTCCCGAAGCTTCTATTTCCTAAGTAGTACAAGTATTAGAAGACCTTGACAAAGCACATAATTATCATAAGGAAAAGATAACACAACTGGTATATAATACTAATAATGCCTTAGCACATGATCACCAAATACTGAGTACACAGTTTAAAACCTTTTGAATCCGAAACACAAGCAGTGCGGAATAACTTCATTTTGTGTACCCTGAGCTGGAATGTTCTGAACCTGTTAGGAGATTCTCTTGTTCAGTTTTTTTGTGTTCCAGATGTCTAATATTGGTGACTGTTCCATATTTGTCATTTTGTCAAATGATTTATGAAATGGAGACTGGTAATGGCTTAACTATGTACGAGGGCTGAGAATCTTGTTGACAGTTCTTTTCCACATTAATTTTCACAAGGTTTTGTTTCGTGAAGATGCCACCGTGGATGATTTGATAGATGTCATTGAGGGCAACCGCAAGTACATAAAGTGTGTATATGTCTACAACAAGATAGATGTCATTGGTATTGATGACGTGGACAGATTAGCTCGACAGCCTAATTCAATTGTCATTAGTTGCAACCTGAAGGTATTTATTTGTTCCCATATACCTTCCTATTAGGCACTGGCATGTGTACTCAAACAACATTCAATTTTCTTGCTTAACGTTGTGTGGCTATGTTACTCCAACAGCTGAATCTGGATAGACTGCTTGCAAGAATGTGGGAAGAGATGGGTCTTGTTAGAATATATACAAAGCCTCAGGGCCAGCAACCAGATTTCACAGACCCGTGTGTCCTTTCTGCTGTATGTCTCTTAGTAATCTATACACTTATGATTCGTGCATATGCTTTCGTGAAGCTCTCTTACTGTTCCAGATAAAGTTTCAATATTTTTTTCCCATTGTTTTATTTTGATAGAAGAGTTCCGAGTCTCGTGATTGTAGGGCAGCTGGTTTTTGTTGTGTTTCTGTATAATGTTTGGATAATTTTTTTTCAGGGTAGAGGTGGCTGCACTGTTGAAGATTTTTGTAATTACCTTCATCGGAGCCTGGTAAAGGAAGTTAAGTATGTGCTGGTTTGGGGCACAAGTGCAAGGCACTACCCTCAGCATTGTGGCCTTAGTCATATTCTTAATGATGAAGATGTTGTACAAGTTGTTAAGAAAAAGGTACTTGAAAATTTTCCAATCTTGCCTCTTCTCTTTGCTTCTTTGATGAACACGAGGATAATCTATTCTTCTCAACATTGATACGATAATATGTGGAGGCTAAAAATTGCTTTCACGGTTAAAATACTACCTCCGTCCCCCAAATGGAGTGTTAGGAATTTCCGAAACGGTTTTAATAAAAGTTGTGAATGTATTTATGAGTGGAATAAGGGTCCCACAATAATGTAATATTAAATTAGTTAGTGGTGGGCCATAGGTGGTAAAAGGTATAAATAAATAGGTTTTTGAGGATAAAAAAGAGAAATAGTAGTGGGCCATGGGTGGTAAAAGGTGTAAATAAAGAATATTATTGAGGGTAAAGTTGGAAAGATAGTTTCCATAAATAAATGGAAGAAAATTGCGGGACATCCCAAAAAGGAAAACTAGGAAGGAAATTGGGGAGGAGGGAGTAGCATTTTTCATCAAAACTGGAGTTATGCTTAGAAACATGGAAGCATATAACGACTAGGTCTTTCAAAATTAGGATTGTATTTCAACCCACAGCAACGCGCCAACGTCATGTTGGTTTTGTTCGATGTGTGGGTGTTATTCTGTTTATTTATTATCACTTGCCTATCTAGTATAAGATACACCGGGCCTGACCTCCCATTTCTAAACCAACAAAAGGAGTCGAAACCCTGACAAGTGAAACACTGGCTGCTTTTGCAGGAGAAAGAAGATGGAGGTAGAGGGCGATTCAAATCACACACAACTGGTCCTGCTCGTATTTCTGACCGAGAAAAGAAGGCTCCTTTGAAGACATGAAGTGGTAACGGTTAGTAACATCTTGGAAACTCTTTAACTTATATGTCGGTGGCAGGCGATTATGTACCAGATGAAATAGCCGGAGAATTTCTTGCAATCCCTGCTGAAGCTGAATCTAGATTGGTATTTCTCCTCCCCGGTGATTCAAAATAGCCATTCTTCACTTACAGACGCATTGATGGTTGTGATTTTTGTGTTGATTTCTATTAATGTCTAAGACTGAAGGTGACAAAATTTGGTTATATTGTACAAGTTTTGAGAATTTATGGCTGCAGTTTATCTTTTTATGTAGGTTTACTATGTTCCGTTTTCGTGTTATAGATGCATCTTGAGCTTGTCGCATGAATCGATGGTGTGTAATATGAAATGTTATGTCGAAGTAAAACTGTAAAACTCACTCTCTCTCTCTCTCTCATGAAATATGTGTCTTATAATTTTTAATTAGCACCTTGCAATTAGGGATGTCAATTGATGAGTTTTATCCAAATCGATCTAGAATCGTTCATAGCCTATTAAATTTTAAAACAGCGGTTCATGTTCCAGATTCGTTTTAGACCTGGATCGTTTAGATTCATAATTTGATGGTTCGGTCCGGTTTCGATTTCGATTCTGATTTTAGAATCGGAATCGATACTTATTTATTGATTCTAGTTTGAGTAAAATCCGTCTATTGACAAGCATAAGCTTAAGTAAGCTTGTTAATGAGTCGGTTTTATCCATACTGATCTGGAATCACTCATAGTCAATTAAATTCTAAACCAACGGTTTTGGTTTCAGTTTTGGTCCGGTTCGGGTTCCAGATCGGCTCTGATTCGGATCGTTTCAGATCCATAGTTGATGGTTTGGGTTCGGTATTTAATGGGTCGATTTCAGAACCAGAATCAATATTTATTTATTGGTTCTGATCCGGGTGAAATTTACCCATCGACATTTCTATTTGCAACCATTTTTTGTCGGTGGCTTTGAAACTGAACTATAAAGGAGTTGATAGATTGGGTCGATTTAATGATCTTTTTAGTCACTAAGTTTATTAGATGATACTACAATTTATGCACGCAGTGTATGTGTATTATTTGGTTGTTGATACTACTTTTCTAATAAGTATATTATTCACAACATGAAAAATTTGTTTGGAGTTCTTCTCACTTCTCAGAAATTAAAGTCGGACGTCGTATAAAGAAGAGGAAAATAATAATTTCGGCCAGTCTTATAGGCGCTGAATATCTTTCGCCTATTATATGTTCTGCACTAAAATATTTAATCAATTGATACGAGAAGAATAAAATTTCATGCAACCTATAAATAAGCGCAATCAGTATAGTTTTTCAGCGCCATAAATAATATATTTTTGTATTCTAGCCAAGCTTTCAAAATAGATAAATGAACAATTTATTTTTCATGTTTCATTTTGCAATTGTAATGCAACACGTGCCAGTACCAGTGTAGTTGGTCGATGGATACAATTACGAGGGTAGGGCCCGTCGGGCCTCGTAGATGGCACATGTATGGGCCAGCTCATCATAGTATCATTGTTATATGCAGAATATGTGTTACTAAGATTTGACAATAAAAATGATTACTTAACCATATAATAACAATATAAATGATATCAATTAGTTTGAACAAAAATATCACTAATTTTGTTTTACTAGAAAAGGATTACCAAAGTGTTTTAGTTGGCAGCATAGTTGAGTTCGTACACTGCAACAAAATTGACTTTAACAACGGATATTACGACGGAAAATAGGGTGTCGAAAACTTGTTGCCAGTAATGATGGATTTACGATGATGTAAACATATGCCGTAAATCCATAGCTAAAATAATGTTAAATTTAGCAGATATTTTTGTTTTATTTTTTGTTTAAAAATTATCTTCATTCCATCGTTAACGTGTATATAGGGGTGGTCATGGTGATAATGAATATATGTGTGTAAGAAATAAGAATATATCAAATTGAAGGAAATTTAGTTAATGATTTCAGATTTTATTTTATTAAATAATTTGAATTAGGGTAAATTTGGTATATAAAAAAAATTATTTTTTCTACCACTGCAGACGTAAATCTCATCATTTCCCGATAATCTCGCCACTTACTGAAAAAATATGGATTTTTTGCCTAATATATAATCTTCTCAATATAATGTTGTACAAACTAGTCGTTCTGATAGCATATATTTAATAAATATATGACACACATTACAGATCATGCAGTACAATTTATTATTCCACTGCTTACATTTTCCGTAGCATATATATAATACACATAATGCATATTTTGTGGAATTAGACGTTGTACATTTTTTTTTCTATTAACGGTAGAATGTTGATTTGTTGCACGCCCATATGTGCGACGAAATTAAACTATATGTGCAATCTTACACAATCGAATCAACAAACGACAAATGCTAAGGATGTGTTCTACCAGTGCAACAGAAAAGTATAATTTATCTAAAATAAGAAGTTACAAGATAAATTTCAATAAATCCCTAAAATCATGAAAATAATCATGTTTAACATAAAACAAAATTACTAATATAACTTTTAAATTAATCAAACGAATTTAAATTGTAGTATATATAGTTATGAACTGCTGCACAACGTAAATTAAATATTGCCCATTGATTTACTAAAATCAATTACTTAGATTTATTCTTATTTTTTTACAAATAATTTCATTCCTAATTGATTCATCCTCTCTCTCTTTCTCTCTATATATATATATGTTTAAATTTAATTTAATTATTGGTTTTTTTACGAATATGTCGTTAACTTGTGATATAACCAAAATTGTTCAATTTTTCTAACCCCAACTCTCTTTCTCTATCTCTATCGCTTAATTTTCTCTCTCTCTCAAATCTACCGCCCCGCCGTCGACTGCCTTCACTGCCCCACCAACGATTAGGTTATTTAATTTAATTCAATTTAATTTTAATTTTATATATGGTTGATTGTGGTCGAATTCTACTAATTATGCTTTTTGGATGATAAATTCATCAATACCCCTAATTATTCTACCTCCAAAATATATTCCATTTTTATCATTATCGATGTGAAGATCTCGTTTTCCGATACGAGAGAAGGAACCTAGGAGTCACAAGCTAGAGGTGTTGGATTTATACACTGGAAGCAATTTTGGTTGAGCTTGTATATAATATTTTCTGTTACCACTATTACAATCTCATATCTGAATTGTTTACTTAATTGCATATGTATGTCGCTTTATCTCATATATAAGATAGATCATACAGTGTGTTGTAGATCACAGAAGTCTGTATGATTGGTCAAGTTTAATGAGATATAAAAAGAATCACAGCTGAGACAACTTGAGGACGAGTTGTCGGTATCGCGTATGATACAGATAAAGTAACTTGACTTGGTTGCTTGTCTATCTTTGATGCGTCTCGACGTATTGATGGATCACAGTGAGACGAGTTCTTCTATCTGACCGTAGTGAAGAACCTAGATCTCGGTGACTTTACGTTGATCTAAATCTCGATAAGGTATTAGGTGAGTATGAGTTGCTGACCATCACTTTGACTTGTTATGGGTGAGGGTTACATGAGATAACCCAAGATTCTCTTCATCTTGGGTGGTGGCAGTGCTTGTATGTCATGCTAGTTACATGTGTTGAGTCACCGTATCCGTTTAGGATGATGACGTCCCCTTAAGGACCTCAAAATGTTTATTGTACTAAACCCTACAGGTTGAGTTATCTCATGTACAATAATAAGGTTGAGTGGTACTACTTAAGGAATTAAAGATATTGACTATTTTAAGCAGTCAGAACGCTGTAAATAATTAATGGACGTACAATATCTTAAATACGGGGATTCATGAAGTCTAAGTGCAAGCCTGACTCAACTTCGAAAATAAAGGGGTAAGTCAGCATTTATTCTCTAGTGGTGATAAACGTGCTTTTTACTCGTTTATTAATGATATATTAAGATGAAATAGATCTATTAAGTGCGTTTATATAGTCGATCTTTATGCTTTTAGCTATTTTTGGAAGATACTGCTCTTGGGGTTCTCTTTGGTGTTTTGTAGGCTTTTCAGGTGATAATCGATACACAAGGCAAAGATGTAACCAAAGATGATAAAATGGAAATGACAAGTATGGATGTGAAAAGTTTACAATGTTAAAGAGTATCTCGATAGGAGTTCATAGGCACAAACGGATCGTAATTCGGAGTTCGAACGCGAGAGAATGGAGCGAAACAGCGAAGTCGCGCATTCTGCGCAGAAGCTCGCGACCGCGAGAAAGTGCCCAGAACGTAAAAAAGCTCTCGATCGAGCTCGCGGCCGCGAGGCATGACCACTGGATGCGAAATTAGGGTTTTGCCTGCACCTATATATATCCCTAGGCTTGCCTATGCGCCTCCAACATGCAATACACTTATTTTGGACGATTTTTCTTCAGTTTTCTTCAGTTTTTTACATATTTTCTCTCTAGCTTTAATTTACTTTCATTTAGGCTTTAGATTTTCATCGTTCTACATTTATTCTACGCATTGTAATCGCTTGGGAACGATTTGATCCGGGCGAATTCATTATTTTCCAGTTTTCTTCTTGGGTTTGGATACGAACCCAACCATTGTTCTTACGACACTACACTACGAGTTTTATCTATTTAATTCTTATTTTTATGGTTAATTCTTATTTTATTCCAATATCTATGTCTAGCTAAATTCTTAGTCTAATCCTAGGGTTTGTATGATTCTATCCTAAGTATTGTGATTCCTGCTAGTTGCTATTTACCTTCCAGGCATTGATTTGTGATTCTTGGTGCTAAAATTTATGTGTTAATTTCTGATCAATCTTGATACATACATAGTTGCCAGTTAAATACTTAACAGTTTTAATTGTCAATCGATCTTGAATGCACAATACGGATAAGCCTTCGAGTCGAATGGCGAGATAAGAACATTCTTAGGAAGCATATTCTTTGTGATCTTTTGGGTTGCTAATTTTCACCTTGAGGCGTAATGTAATAGGGAAATTAGTAATCTCGCCACAATTGTCGAATCGAAATTGTTGGTTACATATGTGATCTTCCATCTTATGCGGATTAAAATTGGTTAATAAGCGGGATAAACATACTCGTGGGTAGGATTAATACATCCCTAGGGTTAGTCTTTCAGTCTTATTATCTCTTTGGGTATTTTTTTTATTATCTTTATTGCTTTATTTTGTTCTTGACTTTGAATTTAATATTCGAAGTCCCAAAACCTTTTCAAAACCAAATCTGTCACTTGGATAATGATGAAGGATTATTGAGTTAGCTTCTGTATTTTGGCGTTACAATCTCTGTGGATACGATCTCGACTACCCTATCTACTTGCACGTTTTCATGTTCGAAAAGTGAGCGATCAAATTTTGGCGCCATTGCCGGGGATTGTTAAGATTATATAGGAATAACTTGACGATTTGGAATTATTAATTCAAGTTGTATTTTTATTTTATTTTTTATTTCTTGCCAGGGCTGATTTCTCTTTTTTTCTCCATGTAGTTTATGATCACAAGGTCCTAGGGACCTCCCGAACTACTTTTAGATCCAGAAATCGAAAATACCCAAAGGAGAAGGAGACGAGAAAGAAGAAGGCAAGAGATGGCGGTGAATCCGAAAAACGGGGGTGTACTTCCCTAGAATGTTGCTCGTCTTCTGGTAGAGTTTACAGAGATGAAGCACCAGATGACGAACATGTGACTCCTCCCTGCTGTTGAAACGAGACCGCTGAACTATATGTACCGATCTCCTACTGAACAATTTCAAGGAGGTGGATGGGGCCCCGAAGTAAATGCGAACAATTTTGAACTGAAGTCAGCCCTGATAAGCATGGTACAAGGAGAGCAGAGTGACAGAAGATCCGAATTCTCATCTGGAGACATTCTTAGATATATGTGACACCATCAAGCAAAATGGGGTGCCACAAGATACGATCCGGATGCGCATGTTCGGATTTTCTCTGCGTAGCCAGGCGAAGGATTGGTTCAAGAGCCTGGACCGTAATGGGATAGACAGTTGGGGGAAACTTTGCGAGAGGTATCTTTCGAAATATTTTCCGCCGGCTAAAGCGCAGAAGATAATAGCCGAGATCTCCCATTTCTGCCAACAAGGAGATGAATCATTATTCGAAGCATGGAAGAGATTCAGGGGCCTATTGGGAAAATGCCCGCAACATGGATTCTCCAAAGAGCAACAGATCACGTAATTCTACAGCGGGCTGACACTTCACATGAGGAGCATTGTGGATGCATCGGCAGGAGGTTGCCTATTGAATCGACGAGTGGAGGAGGCCAGCAGAATCATAGAAGAGATGATTGCCAACAGCTATCAATGTCCGATGGAGAGAACGACTGTGGTTAAAGCAGCTGCTGTAGAGAGTGACTCAAGATACGACGATCTCATGGAGAAGTTTACTCTTTTGAAAAGCCAGTTCGAGACGGAGGACGTTAATTTTATAAATCAGAGGAACCGTCCTAGGGAAAATCCGCGTACCATCCTAACAGTAGGGATCATCCTAACTTGTTGTATGCCAACCCCAACAATTTTCAACAACCTCAAGCAGGTTTTGCAGTGCAGAATGGGATGATTCATGAGCCGAAAAAGCAGAGCTTAGAGGAGATGATGCAACAGTTGGTTGTGAGCAACCAAAAATTGGCGACTCAGCAGAACGCCTTCATCAGTAGCACTGGTCAGAGGATAACTCATCTGGAGTTCACTGTGACGACTATGAGGAAACACATGAAGATGATGGAAAACCAAATAAGTCAAATAGCCGCACAGCTGAATGCGCAACAATAGTCGGGCCAATTTCCTAGCACTACGGAGGTAAACCCGAAGAATCAGTGTTTTGCCATCCAATTGAGGAGTGGGAAAGAGTGTCAGAACCATCCCGAGCGAGAAAAAGACGAACGTGAGCTGAACGAGGATCTCGCGACCGAGCTCGCGACCGCGAGGAAAGAGGCAGAGCGTTTTCCCGAGAAGCTCACGACCAACCTAGCGACCGCTGGGTCGGCCGCGAGAAACTGTCCAGAGAGCTCTGACGAGGAGTTAGCGACCAAGCTCGCGACCGCGAAGAAGAAAGCAGATACAGTTCGTGTGCCTAGCAACCACCCCAGCGACCGCGAGGGTGGCCGCGAGGCAGATCCGAGGAAGAAATACCCAACGTACACTCCTCCGATCCCGTTTTCAAGTCGTCTAGCTAAGTCGATATATGACGAGGAGTTCGCCCGATTCAAAGAGATATTCCAGAAAGTTGACATCAATTTACCTCTCTTTGATGCGCTCAGAAAAATGCCCGGATATGTTAAATTTCTCAAAGATGCATTGGCAAGCAAGAAGAAGTTAGGTAAATTTGAAAAAATTAACCTCTCAGAAGAATGCAGTGCTATCTTATAGAGGAAGTTGCTACTGAAACAGAAGGATCTGGGGAGCTTCACATTGGAGTGCGAGATTGCTGAGCATACATTCCCCAACGTGTTGTGTGATTTGGGAGAGATCTTCAATCTGATGCCCTTATCTGTATTCAATCGCCTGGGGCTTGGAAAGTTGAAGTCAACTAAAATTTCATTGATGATGGCTGATAGGCCAGTCACATATCCTAAGGGAATAGTTGAAGATATGTTGGTAAAAATTCGGGACTTTGTCTTTCCTGCTGATTTTGTTATTTTAGACATTCCTGACTTTAAAAATCAACCACTAATCTTGGGTCGGTCTTTCCTAGCCACTGGTCGTGCTTTAATTCATGTGCATGAAGGTGATATCACGTTTCGTGTCAATGATGAGGAGCTGAAAATTTCAATATATGATGCCATCAAGCAACACGATAGTTCAGAGCATGAGAAGTGCTATTCAATCACCACTGCCACAGCTAGACAAGTCTCGCGCTTGAATGTCAACCGACCAGTCGATGAGGATGCTACAAAGAAGAAATGGACTCGGTATGGAACTCCGAGTGATTCGTTCAAGTTTTGGGAGAGGGGGGAGGGGGGGCATTTCCACACTCAGTGGTGGTCTGCAGTGAATGCTAAGTATAGGGGCAAGCACAAGTGTGGAAAGATGGCAGTTGCCAGAAAACCAGATTGATCAAGGTATGTGATGGTCTAGCTAAAGACATTTAAATTTAGCACTTGTTGGGAGGTAACCCAATCTTTTTTGTTTTTGTTTTGCTTTCTTTTTTTGTTTTGTCTGTTTTTGTCTTGGTTTTCTTGTTTTGTTTTGTGTCTGTTTGGGGTTGAGTTGAATGACGAGCAGCTGATGATGAGAATTGTTTTTATTAGAAAATCGATTGCAACTGATTTTGTGAGACGAAGCATGTTATGATTATTGTGAGTATTGAGCCTTTGAGAACTTGATCACATGTTTGAAACATGTGAGACTTGAGCTTTTGACTATCATATATTTGCAGTCTTGTTTCTTTCTGTGCGAATAGTTTGAATAGCATGTGTTTCTCTAGAACTTGCTCTGGATCTTTTTCGAGGTTGCATTGATGTGCTTAAGAATTGAGAGATGATATTAGACATTCTTTTCTTAGCCTATATACTATCCAAACACTAACTTGTTATTCATATTATTCTTTGATGAGCCTGTTTGAGCCTACCTTATTCTTTCATATAGCCGTGGATCGGGCTATGTAGATAGTATGATTTTTGGTTGCGAGAATTGAGGGTTGAGAAAAAGAAAGAAAAGAAAAAGAAATAGATGATGAAAAGTGATAATAAAAAATAGTTGCTTACCCATATAAGTTCGAAAAGAAAAGAAAAGAAAAGAAAAGAAAAGAAAAAGTGGCACACATGTGCGAAAAGAACATAAATGGGTAAGTAGTTAGTGCTTTGAGATGAGTATAACACTTATATGATGTTCTTAAAAGAAAAATGACTTCTTTGTATGAAAAATTGAATTGTGAAAAGTTGGGAATTGTGTCTTATGATATTTATGGTGTTTTCATTATGGGATTACGAGTCACTTAGCCTAAATATATCCTACCTTACCAAAGAGCCTACATTATAACCTGTTATAAAGACCATTTTGATCTTGGTTCTTGAGCACATATTTGAACAATGGAGAATTAGACGATTTGCAAGCTTATGGTAGATTCCATGTGTTTTTCAACTTTGAGAGTATATACATCCTCATTGATACACTTGAGTGTTTGAGATTCTTATATATATATCCATGCCGTGAGGATTTAAGTTTGAGAAGGCTTGTGCTTATGGTTTTTATGATATGTGGAGTTGAACGGAAGATGTTGTGATTTGTTTCATTTGAGGTGAATCTTTTGTTGCTCATTGCTCTGAGGCTTATTGTTGTTGTCGTTCGACTCATTCCCTGTCGTTTTGTTGTCTTTCGTTTGTTCTGTTTTGTTTGAGGATAAAAAATGCTTCAAGTTTGGGGGTGTGATAAACGTGCTTTTTACTCGTTTATTGATGATATATTAAGATGAAATAGATCTATTAAGTGCGTTTATATAGTCAATCTTTATGCTTTTAGCTATTCTCTTTGGTGTTTTGTAGGCTTTTCAGGTGATAATCGATGCACAAGGCAAAGATGTAACCAAAGATGATGAAATTTATATGAAAAGTATGGATCTGAAAAGTTTACAATGTTAAAGAGTATCTCGATAGGAGTCCATAGGCACAAACAGATCGTAATTCGGAGTTCGGACGCGAGAGAAGCGGAGCTAAACAATAAGTCGCGCGATTTCGCGCGCAAGCTCATGATCGAGCTCGCGACGCAGAAAGTGCCCAGAACGTAAAAAAGCTCGCGACCGAGCTCACGGCCGCGAGGCGTGACCGCTGGATGCGAAATTAGGGTTTTGCCTGCACCTATATATATCCCTAGGCTTGCCTATGCGCCTCCAACACGCAATACACTTATTTTGGACGATTTTCCTTCATTTTTCTTCAGTTTTTCACATATTTTCTCTCTAGCTTTAATTTACTTTCATTTAGGCTTTAGATTTTCATCGTTCTACATTTATTCTACGCATTGTAATCGCTTGGGAACGATTTGATCCGGGCGAATTCATTATTTTTCAGTTTTCTTCTTAGGTTTGGATACGAACCCAACCATTGTTCTTCCGACGCTACACTACGAGTTTTATCTATTTAATTCTTATTTTTATGGTTAATTCTTATTTTATTCCAATATCTATGTCTAGCTAAATTCTTATTCTAATCCTAGGGTTTGTATGATTCTATCATAAGTATTGTGATTCCTGCTAGTTGCTATTTACCTTCCAGGCATTGATTTGTGATTCTTGGTGCAAAAACTTATGTGTTAATTTCTGATCAATCTTGATACATACATAGTTGCCGATTAAATACTTATGAGCTTTAATTGTCAATCGATCTTGAATACTGTCTGGATAAGCCTTGAGTCGTAACTAAGATAGGAACATTCGTAGGAAGCATATTCTTTGTGATCTTTTTGGAGTTGCTAATTTTCACCTTGAGACGTAAAGTAATAGAAAAATTAGTAATCTACTGCCACAATTGTCGTAACTGAAATTGTTGGTTACATATGTGATCTTCCATCTTGTCTGGATTAAAATTGGTTAATAGGAAGCAAGATAAACATACGTTGTGGGTAGGATTAATACATCCTTATGGTTAGTCTTTCAGTCTTATTATCTCTTTGAGTATTTTTTTTTTATTATCTTTATTGCTTTATTTTGTTCTTGACTTTGAATTTAATATTCGAAGTCCCAAAACTTTTTCAAAACCAAATTTGTCACTTAGATAATGATGAAGGATTATTGAGTTAGCTTCTGTATTTTTGCGTTACAATCCATGTGGATACGATACTCGACTACCCTATCTACTTGCATGTTTTTGTGTTAGAAAAAGTGTCGATCAAGTGACATGAAAAAATGTTTATGAATTAATTTATGTTCTGGGCTGAACATAAGATAATTAATTTATTTGAGGTCCATCTTTATTCCTTGCATTTGATCTCTGGGCTGGCCCATAAAGGCCTGTTGCTTAGTGAAATTTTGTCCCCCTCATTTAGAGTCCCTCTGAGACTCTGTCTTGATCCTCTCTATCTTAAGTGATATTATTATATTTATTAGATATGCATAAATTCTATCTTGATAGGATTTAGGATTGCATTATAAATATAAGGTGAGAGAAAATCAAACCCTAATACACAAGTGAAATTTTCGAGAATTACAATTCAAAAGAGAGTGATTTTCGAAAACTTCATAGGGAGGAAGAAGGCGAATTTCTATAGCACTCTCCATAGATTGTCCTCACTCGGCATTGGAGTTTAGGCAATCGGGATACAGTCCAGAAGATCAAAGCACGAGTCTTGATCCAATCCTTGCCTGACAAATTCGCAGGTAAACACAAGAAAACACCAACGTGTTGCAATTAATTATATAGGTGCATGCTTGGTATTTAATCAATGTATGGTGAATCAAACATCCAAGATAGATCATCGGGAGAGGGTTAAAATCAGATTTCCCTACAATTGGTATCAGAGCCTGGGATCAGAATCTTGGCTCTGTTGGATTAATTCACGTTTGATTATAACGTGCGTAATTAATTAATTGTGAATCTGTCGTTCATCGTGGCTCGTTTTATTTTTGTTGGATTTTGTTTTTCACCACGAGAAAATCCGTGGTTAGATTAGATTTTTTTTTGTAAATCTTTTCTGTAAAAGAAGAACCAAGACGAAAAGCACGAAGAACGAGATGACGGAGGCCACCGAAAACTGGACGCACGTTGCTCGGCAGCGTGCGCACGTTTCTCGGCAGCACGTCGGGCGGATAGGGCAGGCGGGTTGCGGCGGCTTCGGGCGACAGGGCGCACGGATTCTCGACAGCACCGGGCGAACAGGTCGCGCGGAGTCCTCGGCGAGGCTGGGCGACAGGGCTCGGCCGTCGGGTGTACGAGGCATACAGTTTTCGTGCAGACGCCTCGACATGCCTCGACACTGAGCGTACGTGCTCGGCGGGTCTCATCGCACAGACTCGGCACACCTCGGTGGGTCGCACGGGCTCGGCAGCCCTCGACAGAACATGCAGTGCGTGCAAGCATCCTCGACGACATAGGGTGTACGATTCTCGTGCGGAAGCCCCGACAGCACTCGGTGACGCGGCTCGACAACGCCTGGGCGCTCTTGGCAGCATCGGCCAGGCGCGGCATCAGCGTCCTCGCACGCGGGTGCCCGTCGCGTGAAGCGCGCGATGCGCGCAGATGGCTTTCGACAATGCTCCTCGGCAGCACCCGCAGGCTGGGCGACGACGCTCGGCCAACTCTCGGCAGACCTGGGTGAAGCTTCTCGACGGCGCCTGGGTGTACGGCGCTCGACGAGGTAGAGTGACAACTGGGCGGCGGGGTGTGCTGGGTGCGCGCATGGGCTGTGCCCTAGCGTGCGGCCCAGCCCATCTTGGGCTGACCCGGCCCGTTTTCGACACTGACCGTATTTTTGCCTAGACCCGAATTTTGACCCGGCTCCAGATTTTTAACCCGATTCAGCCCGATCCAATGATCTGGCTCGTTTTTGATTTTTTGGCCAAAATCAAGTTTTGACAAATCCGGTCCGTGCACGCGAGGCCCGTTTTCGAGATTTTTGAAGATCTGTACTTTGCAAATTTATGTAATAAATTAGGCATGGAAGTACAGGATCCACGAATGGGCTGCGATGAACGAATTTATTTTATTATTATCGTTCAAAGCATGTCGTGGATGTTTAAATTATGCAGAAGCATGCTATGTATGTTTAATTACGTAGATAAACATATTATATGTTTTCGTGATTGGATGCGCATAGTAAGCATGCTAGGTTTATTGCGTTTTTCAAGCATATTTTAGAATTCTGCGAGCATGTTTTACATGTTGAGTTCTATAGAAAAGCATGCTAGGATTACGTGATCTGCATGGACAAACCTTTTGAAACAAAAGACTAAGCAAGTAACCCGACATATTAATTTTTAAATTAAAATGTCAAGACCTCCACTTTTGATCTCTAAACAAAGTGATACGCACTGTGAGTGGCGTCCACATGCATGGCTTGCTTGCTTTGTTTGTCATAAGTTTGTTAGATGAGATTTCTAAATAAAACATTTTAATCTATTGAGAAGTGGGAGTTTCATGTGGCGATCCACACGTGTGGCTTGCATATGCGATTTTCATAAGTTCTCTAGAGATAGATTTAAAATGAGATAACAAAGGAATTTGGATTGGAAGCGGTATGGTCCTAGTGAGTATGCCAATTCTAAGAATTCATTTTCTGCTGTTAAAATTATGGTCTAAAGCGATCTGCTCTTCTTCTTCCTACGCCCAGAGGGAAATCCTTTCTAAGTAAAGTCAACAAAGCTACGTTTCGAGACCCAATCACACTGAACTTCCCCTAAAAATGTGCGAAGAGGACCCTCTCTTTAACATTATCAGCTCCAAGGCTGTCAAGTAGAATTCACGGGCCGATCGAAAGGCCGGTTCGAATGATTTCGATAGGCCGAAAATCTTCTATAGCTAGAGGGCGGGTCTAACGGAAAGCGAGGAGCTCGCAACAGCTAAATGTCATGGCTTAGACATCACCTCAAGTACAACTTCTCGCGAAGTCCCTTCTTGTGATAGTGATATGGTCTAGTAAGGTCCAATCATTAATTTCATTTGTCATAAGGATAAGTTGACATGGATTGAAATTAAACGACTAAAAGGTAGATTTTAGTCTAGTCGAGGGGTTCATGTGTAAACGTCCACACGCGTGGCTTGCATGTGAAATTCCTTGGGCGATTGGAGGTTTCAATTAATATTGTTTTATCAAAAGGTTACAATATTATTTTTACGAATTATGTGCGATCGTATGCTTATGTGTTTACATTACTTTTAAGATATGTCTCTTACACCGATTATCAATATGCTCGCACAAAATCCTCTATCCGGTCCATATTTTATCGAGTGGAAACGAAACATGGAATATGTTCTTATCGCTGAAGAACACATGTTTGCTCTCACTACTCCCAAACCCGATGCCCTTACTGACGCATCGACTAATGAGCAGCGAGAGTCAAGCAGACTTTGGCATAAGTCAAACAATATGGCCAAATGCTATATGATGACTACAATGTCCAAAGGCTTGCAGCTGCAGCATCAGTAGATGGTAGACGCGACTGAAATATGGTCAAGTCTCGAGAGTAAGTTTGGACAGTTGGATTAGACAGTCCGCTTCCACACAATGAGAGAAATCTTGGCGTGTAGGATGGAAGAAGGTAGTTCGGTCCATGAACATGTCTCCCACATGACTCATCTCATGGATAGTCTTGATAAGTTGGGAGGAGGTATTGACGGCGAAGCCAAGGTCGATATCATCCTCAACACACTGCCCAAGTCTTTTGAGAACTTTCGCGTGAACGCGATCATGAGCAAGACCGAATATACACTTAGTCAGTTGCTTAATGATCTCGTGGCCGCGGAAGGATTCATGGGTAAAGGAGTACATGCCCTTGCTAGCACATCTAAGGGCCCAAATTTTTCGTTGAAAAATGGAAGAAGAAAAAGGGGCACCAAAGGTGGTAGAGGCAAAGGAACCAGTGGGAGCAGTGGGAGCAGGAACATGGCTGCCACCGGAGGCTTGAAAAAGCCAAAGGAGAGGGGCAAGTGCTTCAAGTGCGGCAAGACTGGTAATCGCTCACTTTTCTAACATGAAAAACGCGCAAGTATAAGGTAAGCAGAGTATCGTATCCACAGGGATTGTAATACGAAAACACAAAATCTAACTCAACACTAATTCATCATTATCCAAGCACAGATTTGGTTTTAAAGGTTTTAAGGCTTCGAATATCAAATCCAAAGCAAAGGTAACAACTAGAAAATAAACTAAAGCAATAAAATATCAAAGAGATAACTATTAAGAAAGACTAACCCTAGGGATGCATTAATCCTATCCACAACGTATGTTTATCCTGCTTATTATTAACCATTTTAATTCAGACAAGATGGAAGATCACATATGTAACTAACAATTTCTGTTACGACAATTGTGGCAGTTGATTACTAATTTTCCTATTACTGTTACGTCTCTAGAGGAAAATAGGCAACTCCAAAAGGATCACAAAGAATATGCTTCCTACGAATGTTCCTATCTCAGTTACGACTCAAGGCTTATCCGTATCATGCATTCAAGATCGATTGACAATTAAAACTGTTAAGAAATTAATTGGCAACTAGATATGCATCAAGATTGATAAGAAAATAACACATATAAATAAGCACCAAGAATCATGAATCAATGCCTGGAAGGTAAATAACAATAGCAGGAATCACAACATATAGGATAAAATCATGCAAACCCTAGGATTAGAATGGAAATTTAGCTAGATATAAATAACGAAATTAAATGCGAAATAATCATAAAAATAGAAATTAAATTGATAAAACCCGTAGGGAAGCGTCTGAAGAACAATCGTTGGGTTCAAATCCCAATTTCAACGAAAAACGGGAAAACGATGGAATTCATTCGGACGAAATCGTTCCAAAGGTTAACAATGCGTAGAACTAATGTAGAATGATGGAAAACTAATACTAGAATGAATCTAAATCAAAGCTAAACTGAAAATAAATGGAAAATAATGAAAAATTGAGAAAAAAACGTCCAAAATCGCTATTTGGGAATGTTGGGGCGCGGTGAACCTATTATAAATTAGGTGAAACCCTAATTTTGAAGTCTGCCGCCACGCCTCGCGACCGGGCTCGCGGTCACGAGGGAACATCCTCGCTCAGCTGGTCTTCGGGTTCTCGGCAGGAACGCGCGCGCTCGTCGGCCTCGCGCCTTGGCTCGGGACCGCTAGGCATGGTCGCGAGAAATCGGGCAGTAGCTCTTTTGCACGTTGGGAAGCTCGCGGGCACTACACGTGGTCGCTGGCATGGGATTTCCTCGCGGCCGACCTAGCGGTCGCTAGGCCGGTCGCGAAGCTTCATTTTCGCGCGGACCTTGCACTCGCGCTCGGGCTAGCGGCCACGAGGGCGGTCGCTAGGCCCTGTTTTTAGAGGTGAGTATTCGGTTATTCGGTCGGTTTCGGACGAAAAAATAACCGAACCGAATTAACCGAATTTTTCAAAAAAATAACCGAACCGAACCGAATTTTATTCGGTAACCAAACCGAAATAACCGAAATATAATTCGGTTAAAAAAAATATTTTTTTTCAAAAGAGTAAATAAATAAAAATATATATATAAAAAATGGTTTACTTTTAGGGGAAAAAATATATTTTTTCAAATGAATATATAAATAATATATATATTGATATTATATACATAAAATACATTTTTTTATATTATATATATACAAAATATTTTGCAAAAAAAATAATTGATAGTATTATATAATAAATAAATAATATTATATTTTATAAATATTATATATTGATATAATAGGAAAGAGAGAAATGAATAGGATTAAAGATATTGATATATTAAAATTATAATATTAAATAAATAAATAATATTATATATATATAATTCGGTTTTCGGTTATTCGGTTAAAAATATTTCGAACCGACCGAAAACAGAATTATCGAATTTTAATTCGGTTTTAACCGAATTAACCGAAATAACCGAATTAACCGAACCAAATTTGATTTTTCGATTTGGTTTGGTTCGGTTATTCGGTTTTCGGGTATTTTGCTCACCCCACTGCTTTCAGCCTTCGCTCACTGTTCCTCGTTCCATGCTTGATTTTCAACTTATAAGCCTACAAAACACCAAAGCGGAACCCAAGAGCGAAGATCTTCCAAAATATGTAAAAGCATTGAGATCCAAGACATAAACGCATTTTATCGATCTAAAATCATCTTTAAATATCAACAATAAGCGTGTAAAATGCGCGTTTATCAAACCCCAAACTTAAAGCATTGTTTGTCCTCAAACAAAACAAAACCAAAAGAAAGAGAGAAACAACAAAAGATCAGCGTCGTCAAGAAAGGTGATTAACACAATAACGCCTCGAAATATCTCAAAGCTCAAAATCATTAGCGCACATGACGACATTAGTCAACTCAACAATGTACAACCATTGAAAGCAAAAATCTCATTCAATTCCACCCTCACAACGGCATGTGCGTAATATATAGAGTACACTCAAACTCATAAAGAAATAAAGGACGTGTATACACTCAATAATCAATGCAATGCAAAAATCTCACTATAGGCTTGTCATTTCTCTAATATCTCCACCACATCAAATGCATTCAAATTAGGATCAAAAATGACTTTTCATAGGTTGTAATGTAGGCACATTGGTCAAGGTAGGATAATATATGGCTAAGTGACTCAAATATACTCCAAGTACCTCTATTTAAATAATCAACTCATATGGACTTTGTCCATTTCCCCTTTTCTTTCCAACATGCTAATTCAATCATTTATGCAACTCATGGTACCCTATACTATGATAATTGACTTCCTTTATGCTCACATTTTTCACAAAATTTTTCTTTTCTTGGCTTTGTAATAGAGCTTATAGGGTCTATTCTTTTTTACACGGGTACCATTCTTCATCTTCTATCCCAACTTAGAATATCAAAACAAATTTTCCTCCCATTTGATTCCCATATCCATCCTCACCTCCTATCATCCGGTTAATCGAAAGAATAAAGTCTAATAAAGGCTCAAAGAAGGCGACAAACGGTATATATCATTGGGCTAGTGTTTGGGTAAATATGTGGTTTAGCAAAGATGGCCTTTTATCCTTTCCATATTCAAAACACATATTGCAGCCTCGACATAGATAAACGGCAAGTTCTAGAAGATAATTGCATGCACGATATCACATAATTAAAAGAAACTGTAATAAGATGTATATACAGTAAAGCTCAAGTCTCACGGTTTAAGCAAATGGTGAAAAACAACAAGCTAAGCAATCTCAAGCCGTTCATGCTTCATTTCCAAACACATCATGTGCACTATAAACAACATTTTTCAGAAAATTTTCTATCATCATTGGCAACATGTATTAACACATTTCACGTAACTCGTTGATCGACAGACACAACAAAACAAAGACACGACAAAAGCCCCAAAGCATAACAACTTTACAAGAAAACATAAAAACATAAACAGGACTCTCAACCAACCAAACTCGTCCACTCCCCCCAAACTTATTGTAAACATGTGGAAATGGAGGCAATAAGGTTTGCAGAAAAGAGTAGTTGGTAGAGAGACCTTACCTCGTACGCCGTGCGACTCCGACGACGGATAGAATCCTCGCAATTGATGATATACTATGGGACTTAAAAACGAACAAACAAGACACAACAAAACAAAGAAAAACAAAATATAAAAAAAAAACTAAAGCATGTAAAATGTTGGGGTACCTCTCATCAATCGGGCGATTTGACAACTGTGGTCTTTCCAAACTTTATCTTGCCCTTGTACTTAGCATTAACAACAGACCACCATTTAGTGTAAGAGTGGTTTTCTCCAAACATAAACGAATCACTCGGAGTTCCATGCCGAGTCCATCTCTTCTTTCTAGTATCTTCATCGACTGGTCGGTTGCCCTTCAAGTGTGAGACTTGACTAGCAGTAGATTAGTGATCGAATAGCAATTTTTAGGCTCTGAACTATCGTGTTGCTTGATGGCGTCATATATTGAAATCTTTAGCTCCTCATCATTGACACGAAACGTGAGGTCACCTTCCTACACATCAATCAAAGCATGACCAGTTGCTAGAAAAGGTCTACCCAAGATTAGTGGTTGATGCTTGAATTCGGGTATGTCTAATATAACAAAATCAGCTGGAAAGACAAAGTCCCGAATTCTTACCAACACATCTTCAACAATTCCCTTAGGGTATGTGACTGACCTGTCAGCCATCATTAATGATATCTTTGTTGGCTTTATCTTCCCTAGCTCCAGGCGGTTGAATACATTAAGCGGCATCAGATTGATGCTTGCTCCCAAATCGCACAACACATTGGGGAATGTGTGCTCAGCAATCTCGCATTCCAGTGTGAAGCTCCCCGGATCTTTCTGCTTCAGAGGTAACTTTCGTTGTAAGATGGCACTGCATTCTTCAGATAGGTTAATTTTTTCAAATTTATCCAATTTCTTTTTGCTTGCTAATGCATGTTTAGGAAACTTCACATATCCCGGCATGTTTCGGAGTGCTTCAAAGAGAGGTAGATTGATATTCACTTTTTGAAATATCTCTTTGAATCTGTCAAACTCCTCGTCATATTTCGACTTAGCTAGTCGACTTGGAAACGGAACCGGAGGAGTATATGTAGGATATTTCGTCACTGGGCGTGCCTCGCGGTCGTCCTCGCGACCGCGAAGATGGTCGCGAGGGATCTGAGCTGCTTCAGCTGTCTTCTTCGCGGTCGGGCTCGCGGTTGTGAGCTCGATCGCTGGTCCTTCGCCCAAACTCTCTGCCTGGTCTTTCACAGCCGGGCTCACGGTCGCGAGCTCGATCGCGAGGTACTTTTCTTTCTTCTTTGCGACCGCGGGGTCGCTCGTGTGCTCCTCGGAATGACTGGACGCGTGATGTCTTGCGGCCGGGCTCGTGGTCGCGAGCTCGGTCGCGAGGTGCTCATTCTTTGCTCCTTCTTCGTGCGGGTGGTTCTGATACACTTTTCACTCATCGTCTGGATGGCGAAGCACTGATTCTTTGGGTTCACTTCCGTATTACTCGGAAATTGGCCCGTCTTTTGCTGTGCATTCTGCTGAGCAGCTATCTGTCCGATTTGATTCTCCATCATCTTCATGTGTTTGCCCATGGCTGCTACAGTGGATTCCAACTGTGTTATCCTCTGGCCAGTAGTACTGATGAATGAATTCTGTTGAGTCGCCAGTTGTTGGTTGCTCACAACCAACTGCTGCATCATATCCTCTAGGCTCTGCTTCTTCGCCTCTTGAATTACTCCATTCTGTACGGCGAAGCCTGCTGGAGGTTGTTGGAAATTATTGGGGTTGGGATACGATAGATTTGGATGATTCCTGTTGTTCGGATTGTATGCCGGATTTTCCTAGGACGATTCCTTTGATTTATATAGTTCACATCCTCCGTCTCGATCCGACTCTTCAAAAGAGTAAACTTTTTCATGAGCTCATCATATTTCGAGTCACTCTCTACAGCAGCTGCTTTCGCCACGGTTGTTCTCTCCGTTGGCCACTGGTAGCTGTTGGCAGCCATCTCTTCCAAAATTCGGCTAGCCTCGTCCACTCGGCGATTCAATAAGCACCCCCCTGCCGAAGCATCTACAATACTTCTCGTGTGCTGTGTCAGCCCACTGTAGAACTGCGTGATCTGCTGCTCTTTGGAGAATCCGTGTTGGGGGCATCTTCTCAGTAAGCCTCTGAATCTCTCCCATGCATCGAATAGTGACTCGTCTCCTTGTTGGCAGAAATGGGAGATCTCGGCTATGATCTTCTGCGCTTTTGCCGGTGGAAAATATTTCGAGAGAAACTTCTCACAAAGTTTCCCCCAATTGTCTATCCCGGTTCGGTCCAAGCTCTTGAACCAATCCTTCGCCTGGCTGCGCAGAGAGAATCCGAACATGCGCATCTGGATTGTGTCTTGTGGCACCCCATTCTGCTTAATGGTGTCACAAATATCGAGATAAGTCTCGAGATGGGCATTCGGGTCTTCTGTAACTCCTCCCCCAAACTGCTCTCCTTGCACCATACTGATCAGGGCCGGCTTTAATTCGAAATTGTTCGCATTCACTTCCGGGCCCCATCCGCCTCCTTGGAATTGCTCGGTGGGAGGTCGGTACATGTAGTTCAGAGGTCTCGTCTCTGGAACAGGGACAAGGAGTCCCATATTCGCCATCTGGCGCTGCATCTCTGTAAACTCTGCCAGAAGACATGCAGCCTGCTCGGGAGGTATACCCCTATTGGGAGGAACACCCCCGTTGTTCGGAGTTGCTGCCATTTCTTGCTCTCTCCTTTCTCGTCTCCTCATTCTCTGAGTACTTTCGATCTCGGGATCTAATATTTTTCAGGAAGTCCCTGAGTTCTTGTAATCATATACTACCTGGAGAAAAAGAGAGAACTTAACTCTGGCAAGAATAAATAAATATAATAATATATAATTTGAATTAATAACTCCAAATCATCAAATTATTCCTATGTGATCTTAACAATCCCCGGCAACGGCGCTAAAATTTAATCGCTCACTTTTCTAACACGAAAAACGCACAAGTATAAGGTAAGCAGAGTATCGTATCCACAGGGATTGTAATACGAAAACACATAATCTAACTCAACAATAATTCATCATTATCCAAGCACAGATTTGGTTTAAAGGTTTTAAGGCTTCAGAACTAACCCTAGGAATGCATTAATCCTATCCACAACGTATGTTTATCCTACTTATTATTAAACATTTTAATCCAGACAAGATGGGAGATCACATATGTAACCAATAATTTCTGTTACGACAATTGTGGCAGTTGATTACTAATTTTCCCTATTACTATTACGTCTCTAGAGGAAAATAGGCAACTCCAAAAGGATCACAAAGAATATGCTTCATACGAATGTTCCTATCTCAGTTACGACTCAAGGCTTATCCGTATCATGTATTCAAGATCGATTGACAATTAAAACTATTAAGAAATTAACTGGCAACTAGATATGCATCAAGATTGATCAGAAATTAACACATATAAATAAGCACCAAGAATCATGAATCAATGCCTGGAAGGTAAATAATAATAGCAGGAATCACAACATATAGGATAAAATCATGCAAACCCTAGGATTAGAATGGAAATTTAGCAAGACATAAATAACGAAATTAAATACGAAATAATCATAAAAACATAAATTAAATTGATAAAACCCGTAGGGAAGCGTCTGAAGAACAATCGTTGGGTTCAAATCCCAACTTCAACGGAAAACGGGAAAACGATGGAATTCCTTCGGACGAAATCGTTCCAAAGGTTAACAATGCGTAGAACTAATGTAGAATGATGGAAAACTAATACTATAATGAATCTAAATCAAAGCTAAACTGAAAATAAATGGAAAATAATGAAAAATTGAGGAAAAACATCCAAAATCGCGCTGGGGAAGGTTGGGGGCGCGAGGGGGCGGAGCCCTATTTATAGAATTAGGGCCGAAACCCTAATTTTGAAGTCTGTCGCCACGCCTCGCGACCGGTCTCGCGGTCGCGAGCTTGGGCGCGAGGGAACATCCTCGCTCAGCTGGTCTTCGGGTTCTCGGCAGGAACGCGCGAGCTCGTCGACCTCGCACCCTGGCTCGCGACCGCTAGGCATGGTCGTGAGAAATCGGGCAGTAGCTCTTTTCGCACGTTGGGAAGCTCACGAGCACTATCACGCGGTTGCTGGTCGCTGGACACTGGCATGTGATTTCCTCGCGGCTGACCTAACGGTCGCTAGGCCGGTCGCGAAGCTTCATTTTCTCGCGGACCTTGCGCTCGCGCTCGAGCTAGCGACCGCGAGGGCGGTCGCTAGGCCCTGTTTTCAGCCTTCGTCTGCTCGTTCCTCGTTCCGTGCTTCGATTTTCAATTTATAAGCCTACAAAACACCAAAACGGAATCCAAGAGCAGTATCTTCCAAAAATATGTAAAAGCATTGAGATCCAAGACATAAACGCACTTTTTCGATCTAAAATCATCTTTAAATATCAACAATAAAAGTGTAAAATTTGCGTTTATCAACTGGGCATTGGAAGGCCAAGTGCCTTATGCTCAAGGCTCAAGGTACGCCATTTGCTTTAGTAACGGAAACATGTTTAGCGACTTGTTCTACTCATTCATGGGTAGTAGATCTGGTGCGATCGATCATGTTTGTTACACCTGAGGGTTCTGCGGACAAGGGCTGCATGATGGCGAGATAACGATCACCATAGGCAACGCGCAAAGTCGAGGCCGTTGCGATCGGAGATGTTACTTTATTTTTGATAGGACAATTTTAGTATTAAAGGCGTTTTATATGTCTTTGGAGTTTCGTGAAACCTTATTTCAGTTCGAAACTATTTATTCATGGATATTCGGTTGTTATTGATAATGGTGTTTCGTCATAAGAAATGACGAAGTTATCTGTGGTGGCACTTTATATAATTCGCATTATACTATTTCTGCCAAACATAATACCTTTAATTATGTTGCATCTACTTCAAACCTTAAGAAGAGAAAGTTTTCTTTGCAAGATGACACCACATTTTTCTGGCATCTTAGATTAGGTCACATCAATCTAAGTAGGATCTAAAGACTGGCTAAGAATGGAGTATTGGGTGATCTCACAGTTACTCCGTTCCCAGTCTGCGAATCCTGTATAGAAGGAAAGATGTCGACCAGACCTTTCAAAGCGAAGGGTTATAGAGCCAAAGAAGTGTTGGAGCTAGTCCATTCTGACCTGTGTGGACCTATGTCCATACAAGCTCGTGGAGGAATGCAGTATTTTGTCACTTTCATTGACGATTACTCAGGTGCGGATACATATACCGCTTCACCGCAAGTGCGAATGCTTTGAGAAATTCAAAGAATTTAAGGTAGAAGTGGAGACAAAGCTTGGTAAAAGTATCAAGTCACTGCGGTTTGATCACGGTGGCGAATACCTCAGTAACGAGTTTATGGACTATTTGGTGCAGTGTGGGATTACCTCCCGACTCACTACACCGCACACCTGACAAAATGGTGTGTCGGAGCGAAGAAATAGGACTCTCTTAGAAATGGTTAGATCAATGATGAGTTATGCAACATTGCCTATTTCGTTCTGGGGGTATGCCTTAGAAACAACGACATACTTGCTAAATCTAGTACCATCCAAGTCAGTCGAAAAGACCCTGTTCAAGTTATGGTTTGGGCGCAAGCCTAGTTTAAACCACATAAGGATATGGGGTAGTCCAGCACATGTGCTGAACAAGAAGGCTGACAAGTTGGAGTCTAGATCTGAAGCAAGGCTATTTATTGGCTATCCTAGAGGAACGAAGGGTGGTTATTTCTATAGTCCTAAGGATCAGAAGGTCATTATTAGCACTAATGCCCGATTCTTAGAAGAGGATTATATGAAAAACCATAAATCCAAAGTTGAAATCATTCTTCAAGAGTTAGAAGATAATTATATTCCGCCACCGATTAAGCTAAAGGTACGAGATGTCGTGTCTAGTGGGAGGGATCGACACTAGATACTTCAAAAAATTGAAGTGGGTCGAGTTCCACTGGAGATACCGGCCGTACAAGTGGCTCCTATCCAGCAAGTTGTGCAAGATAGAGAACCCCAATTCTTGCACACCACCATTGTCATTGTGTCGATGGCGCCGAAATCGTGAGTGGGAGGGTTGTTCGTCAACCCGAGCTATTTATGTTCGTGGGTGAATCTTGGTTTAGTCGGGAAGCGGCGAAATAATCGACCCATGGACATACGGTGAAGCGATACAAGACACGCGATGCAAGATCATGGCACGTTGCTATGGACTTAGAAATTGAGTCCATAAGGTAGTGCATTATAAATATAAGGTATGAGATAAAGTCTAGGTTAATGCTCACATATTGTGACTATGGATGTATCTGAAAAGACACCACTACCGGATGGCTAGAGATAGATATAAAATGAGATAACAAAAGAATTTGAATTGGAGCGGTATGGTCCAGTGGTATACCAATTCTAAAATTCATTTTCTTTATTAAAATTGTGGTCATTGCTTAGACATCACCTCAAGTACAACTTCATGCCAAGTCCTTTCTTGCGATAGTGATGTGGTCAGTAAGGTCAATCATTAATTTCATTTGTCGTAAGGATAAGTTGACATGGATTGAAATTAAGCGACTAAAGGTATATTTTAGTGCCGTCGAGGGGTTCATGTAAACGGCCACACGCGTGGCTTGCATGTGGAATTCCTTGGGCGATTGGAGGTTTCAATTAATATTGTTTTATCAAAAGGTTCAATATTATTATTACGAATTATTTGCGATCGTATGCTTATGTGTTTACATTATCGTTTGAGATATGTCTCTTACGCCGATTATCAATATGCTCGCACAAAATCCGTTATCGGTCCAAATTTCATCGAGTGGAAACGAAACATGGAATATGTTCTTATCATTGAAGAACACATGTTTGTTCTCACTACTCCTAAACCCGATGCCCTATCGACGATCGACTAATGAAGCAATGAGAGTCAGCGGACTTTGGAATAAGTCGAACAATATGGCTAAATGCTATATGATGACTACGATGTCCAAAGGCTTGCGGTGCGACATCGATCGATGGCGACGCGACCGATATTTGGTCAAGTCTCGAGAGTAAGTTTGGGCGATCGGATCGACGATCGCTTCCACACAATGAGAGAAATCTTGGCGTGTAAGATGGAAGAAGGAAGTTCGGTCCATGAACATGTCTCCCACATGACTCATCTCATGGATAGTCTTGATCAGTTGGGAGGAGGTATTGACGGCGAAGCCAAGGTCGATATCATCCTCAACACTGCGCCCAAGTCTTTTGAGAACTTCGGCGTGAATGCGATCATGAGCAAGACCGAGTTTACTCTTAGTCAGTTGCTTAATGATCTCGTTGCTGCGGAAGGAGTTATGGGAAAAGGAGCACATGCTCTTGCTAGCACATCTAAGGGCCCAAAATTTCGTTGCAAAATGGAAATAGAAAAAGGGGTGCCAAAGGTGGTAAAGCGAGGAAATAGTGGGAGTAATGGGAGCAAGAACATGGTTGCCACCGGAGGCTTGAAGAAGCCAAAGGAGAAGGCAAGTGCTTCAGTGCAGTGGGCGGGCATTGGAGGCCAAGTGCCCTATGCTCGAGGCTCAAGTGCGCCGTTTGCTTTAATGTGAAACATGTTTAGCGACTTGTTCTACCCATTCTTGGGTAGTAGATCTGGCGATAATGATCATGTTTGTTACACCTTGCGAGGGGTTCTGCGCGACAAGGGGCTGTTTGATGGCGAGATAACGATCTCCATAGGCAGCGAAAGTCGAGTCATTGCGGTTGGAGATGTTTCTTTATGTTTTGGGACAACAGTTTTAGTTTTGAAAGGCGTTTTATATGTGCCGGATTTTGGTAGGAACCTTGTGCTTTGAAATTATTTACTCATGGATATTACATTATTTTTGATAGTGGTGTTTCTATCATAAGAAATGACGAAGTTATACGTGTTGGCACTTTATATAATTAACTTTATACTATTTACGCAAAACATAATACCTATAACTATGTTGCATCTTCATCAAACCCTAAAGAGAAAGTTTTCTTCAGAAGATGACTCTACTTTTCTCGGCATCTTAGATTAGGTCACATCAATCTAAATAGGATCCAAAGACCGGCTAAGAATGGAGCGATGGGTAATCTCACGGTTACTCGTTCCCGGTCTGCGAATCCTCGTATAGAAGGTAAGATGTCGACCAGACCTTCAAAGCGAAGGTTATAGAGCCAAAGAAATGTTAGAGTTAGTCCATTCGACTGTGGACCGATGTCCACACAAGCTCGTGGAGAATGCAGTATTTTGTCACTTTCATTGGCGATTACTCAAGAGTGCGGATACGTATACCGCTTCACCGCAAGTCCGAATGCTTTGAGAAATTCAAAGAATTTAAAGGCGGAAGTGGAGGCGAAGCTAGGTAAAGTATCAAGTCGCTGCGTTCGATCGCGGTGGCGAATACCTCAGTAACGAGTTTATGGACTATCTAGTGAAGTGTGGGATTACATCCAGCGCACTTCACCGGGCACACCACAGCAAAATGGTGTGTCAGAGCGAAGAAATAGGACTCTTTTGGAAATGGTTAGATCTATGATGAGTTATGCTACATTGCCTATTTCGTTCTGGGGATATGCCTTAGAGACGGTGGCATACTTGCTAAATCTAGTACCGTCCAAGTCAGTCGAAAAGACCCCTTTCGAGTTGTGGTTTGGGCGCAAGGAAGCCGTAGCAATGCTCAAGTCCATCGAATTCTTCTAGCCATAGCAGCCCACTTGAACCTAGAGGTATGGCAAATGGATGTTAAAACCGCTTTTCTAAGCGGTTACCTTGAGAAAGGTAGAGACATCTATATGTCGAGAACTTTGAAGGTTATGTGGTAAAGGGTGAAGAGCATCTAGTATGGAAGCTTAAGAAGTCCATTTATGGACTTAAGCAGGCCTCCCGATCATGGAACTTACGCTTTGACGAGGTGGTAAAGTCCTATGGATTTACCCAATTACCTAGCGAGAGTTGTGTGTATCGGTTAGATGTCAACGGTGATGTGGTATTTCTTGCACTTTATGTAGATGACATCCTTCTAGTTGGCAACAACGTGAAGTACATTATCGAGGCGTAAAGAGTTGGCTATCCGATCGGTTTCAAATGAAAGACTTAGGAGATGCAGCGTACATTCTTGGGATCAAGGTTTACCGAGATCGCAAGAAGAAAATGTTGAGCTTATCTCAGGCGTCTTACATTGATACTGTAATTACTCGTTTTAGTATGCAGACCGCCAAGAAAGGATTGCTACCTTCGGACATGGCGTTCCTTTATCTAAGACACGATCACCTATGACCGCAAAGGAGATAGAGGAAATGAGACAAGTTCCTTACGCTTCCGCCGTGGGAAGTCTCATGTACGCAATGCTATGCTGCGAGGCCCGATATACGCTATCACGGTAGGCATAGTAGCTAGATATCGATCTAACCTGGACAAGCTCATTGGATTGCGATGAAAGCATATACTCAAGTACACGAAAAGGACTCGAGATTATAGGCTAGTTTACCATGCGAGATAGTCTAATGCCTTTGGGTTATCTGCACTGGATTTCCAAGTGACCGTGATGAGAAAAAGTCAAACTCGGGCTATGTGTTTACCTTGGGAGGTGGAGCCGTATCTGGCGAGTGCAAAGGCGATGCATTGCGGACTCTACCATGGAAGCCGAATATGTAGCCGCCGGAGGCTTCTAAGGAGGCTGTATGGTTGAGAACTACTTCATGGATCTAGATGTGGTACTGGTTTGCCCAAGAGTATCATAGTTCTTGTGATAACTCGGTGCGATGGCAAACTCGAAGGAACCACGGATCCACAAGGCGACCAAACACATAGAGAAAGTACCATGTCATACGAGAAATCGTTAGGCGAGGTGGCGTGCTGATTGAAAAGATTGATCTGACGGAGAATCTAGCGGATCCATTCACGAAGAGCACTGCCGCAAAAAGTCTACGATGGACACGTTAGAGGACTTGGATTATGCTTGATGGCACCCACTTAGAAAGGAAACTTTTGTATAAGTGGGAGAAGCAAAGTGATGGTTGTTTGTAATAGCTAGTAGAAAGACACATTGTATACTAAAAGTTTGCTTTAGTATAAGTGGGAGATTGTTGGATTTGTATCTTGAAAGCGGTTTGGTTGAGCTTGTATACAATGTTTCACATTACCACTATTACAATCTCTATCGATTTGAATACTTGATTGCATATATCGTGTCCCCTTATCTCATATATAAGTTAGATCATACGATGTGTAGAAGATCACGTAAGTACGTATGATTGGTCAAGCTTAATGAGATATAAAAGTTTCTGGTTGAGGCGACTTAAGGACGAGTTGTCGGTTTAGGCTGCAGATAGATAGATAAGTGACTTGACTTAGTTGCTTGTCTATCTTTGATGCGTCTACGGCGTATTGAAGGATCACTGATGAGATGAGTTCTTCTTTCGACCGTCGTGAAGAACCAAGATCTCGGTGACTTACGATGATCTAAACCTCGATAAGGTATTAGGTGAGTATGAGTTCTTCGACCATCACTTTGACTTGTTATGAGTGAGGGTTATATGTTCTAACCCAGATTCTCCGCATCTTGGGTGGTGGCGATCTTGTATGTCACGCTAGTTATCATGTCGAGTCACCGTATCCGTTTAGGATGATGGCGCCCCTTAAGGAGCTCAAAGGTTTATTGTACTAAACCCCGCAGGTTGAGTTAGCTCAAGTACAATAATAAGGTTGAGTGGTACTACTTAAGGAAATGAAGTTATTGTCGTTTTAAGCAATGATTGCCGATTTAATTATATAGGTATGGTAGAGTAGGTTAACATATGTTTCCTACACCACTGAGAGGAAGATAGATACAAGAGGAAGATAGATGGATGGAGGTTTGACATTTAAAGCCGGGCTTGTGGCGAAAGGGTACACTCAGATTGAGGACATTGATTTCGATGAGACCTTTTCGCTTGTAGCAATGCTCAAGTCCATCAGAATTCTTCTGGCCATAGCAGCCCACTTAAACTTTGAGGTTTGGCAAATGGTTGTGAAAACCTCTTTTCTAAACGGTTACCTTGAAGAAGGTAGAGACATCTATATGCAGCAACCCGAAGGTTATGTGGTGAAGGGTGAAGAGCATCTAGTATGGAAGCTTAAGAAGTCCATTTATGGACTTAAGACAGCTTCTCAATCATGGAACTTATGCTTTGATGAGGTGGTAAAGTCTTATGGATTTACCCAGTTTCCTAGCAAAAGTTGTGTGTATCGTTTAGATGTCAACGGTGAAGTGGTATTTCTTGCAATTTACGTAGATGACATCCTTCTACTTGGCAACAATGTGAAGTTGTTATCAGATGTAAAGAGTTGGTTATCTGACCAGTTTCAAATGAAAGACTTAGGAAATGCAGCGTACATTCTTGGGATCAAGGTTTACCGAGATCGCAAAAGGAAAATGTTGAGCTTATCTCAGGCGTCTTACATTGATACTGTGATTACTCATTTTAGTATGCAGACTGCCAAGAAAGGATTGCTACCTTTCAAGCATGGTGTTCCTTTATCTAAGGAGCAGTCACCTATGACTGCAAAAGAGATAGAGGAAATGAGACAAGTTTCTTACGCTTCCGCCGCAGGAAGTCTCATGTATGCAATGCTATGTACGAGACCCGATATCTGTTATGCGGTAGGCATAGTAGCTAGATATCAGTCTAACCCTGGACAAGCTCATTGGACTGCGGTAAAGCATATACTCAAGTACCTGAAAAGGACTCGAGATTATAGGCTATTTTACCATGCAGATAGTCTAATGCCTTTGGGTTATTCAGACTCGGATTTCCAAGCTGACCGTGATGAGAAAAAGTCTACCTCAGGCTATGTGTTTACCTTAGGAGGAGGAGCCGTATCCTGGCGGAGTGCAAAGCAGCGATGCATTACGGACTCCACCATGGAAGCCGAATATGTAGCCGCTTCGGAGGCTGCTAAAGAGACAGTATGGTTCAAGAACTACCTCATGGATCTAGATGTGGTACCTGGTTTGCCCAAGAGTATCATAGTTTACTGTGATAACTCAGGTGCAATGGCAAACTCGAAGGAACCACGGACCCATAATGAAACCAAACACATAGAGAGAAAGTACCATGTCATACGAGAAATCATTAGACGAGGATACGTGCTGATTGAAATGATTGATACTGCGGATAACCTAGCTGACCCATTCACGAAGAGCCTGCTGTAAAAATTCTACGAAGAGCATATTCGAGGACTTGGATTGCGCAAGATGGCACCCACTTAGAAAGGAAACTTTTGTATAAGTTGGAGAAGTAAAATGATGGTGTTGTTTGTAATATCTAGTAGAGAGACACATTGTATACTAAAAGTTTTGATTTAGTATAAGTGGGAGATTGTTGGATTTGTATACTGAAAGCAGTTTTGGTTGAGCTTGTATACAATGTTTCTTGTTACCACTATTACAATCTCCTATCTGAATTGTTTACTTGATTGCATATGTATGTCCCTTTATCTCATATATAAATTAGATCATACAATGTGTTGTAGATTACAGAAGTCTGTATGATTGGTCAAGCTTAATGAGATATAGAAAGAATCATAACTGAGACAACTTGAGGACGAGTTGTCGGTATAGGCTACGGTATAGATAAGAAGTAACTTGACTTGGTTGCTTGTCTATGCTGGTATGTCTCTTACGTATTGATGGATCACAGTGAGATGATTTCTTCTATCTGACCGTAGTGAAGAACCTAGATCTCGGTGACTTTACGTTGATCTAAATCTCGATAAGGTATTAGGTGATTATGAGTTGTTGACCATCACTTTGACTTGTTATGGGTGAGGTTACATGAGATAACCAGATTCTCTGCATCTTGGGTGGTGGCGATCTTGTATGTCATGCTAGTTACGTGTTGAGTCACCGTATCCGTTTAGGATGATGACGTCCTCTTAAGGAGCTCAAAAGGTTTATTGTACTAAACCCTGCAGGTTGAGTTATCTCAAGTACAATAATAAGGTTGAGTGGTACTACTTAAGGAATTAAAGATATTAATTATTTTAAGTAGTCAGAACGCTGTAAATAATTAATGGACGTACGATATCTTAAATACGGGAATTCGTGAAGCCCGACTCAACTTCGGAAATAAAGGGGTAAGTCAACATTTATTCTCTAGTGGTATGAATAAATGTTTATGAATTAATTTATGTTCTGGGCTGAACATAGATAATTAATTTATTTGAGGCCCATCTTTATTCCTTGTATTTGATCACTAGGCTGGCCCATCAAGGCCTGTTGCTTAGTGAAATTTCGTTCCCCTCCTTTTAGAGTCCCTCTGGGACTCTGTCTTGATCCTCTATATCTTAAGTGATATTATTATATTTATTAGATATGCATAAATTCTATCTTGATAAGATTTAGGATTGCATTATAAATATTAGGTGAGAGAAAATCAAACCCTAATACACAAGTGAAATTTTCGAGAATTACAATTCAAAAGAGAGTGATTTTCGAAAACTTCATAGGGAGGAAGAAGACGAATTTCTATAGCACTCTCCATAGATTGTCCTCATTCGGCATTGAAGTTTAGGTAATCGGGATACAGTTCAGAAGATCAAAGCACGAGTCTTGATCCAATCCTTGCCTGACAAATTCGCAGGTAAACACGAGAAAACAACGTGTTGCAATTAATTATATAGGTGCATGCTAGGTATATAATCAATGTATGGTGAATCAAATATCCAAGATAGATCATCGGGAGAGGGTTAAAATCAGATTTTCCTACAAGAGGGGCATGTAGAGAGGTTTTGGCCCTATGTTAGTGGAAATGATGATTCAGCATGAGACATCATCACACGTCTTCTTATGTTATGGAGATTAGCATCTGAATAAGTATAAGGCTACCAGAAAGCTGATCAACGTGATACCAACCTATCAAAAGGCATAGGCCCGATCTCTTTCTATAGGATGGTCGTGGAACGAGAGGTAGATTTCCTATAGTTTACTTTGAGATTACTGTCTGAATGGGTTCATGAAGATACATCATGCGAAGCCTTACCCTTACTAGAGTTGCCACCACCAATACGGCCAGGGCAACAACCAACATCCCCAGTCTACACGCCAAACTCACCACCAAAGATGAGGAAGATGGTTGCTCCGAGGAAGAAGATCATACCTATCCCTTCGACCCCGGTGCACAATGCCCTACCTAATGCTTAAGTGCAAACAACACACTAAATGGAGATGGCTGCTGATGAGGGGAACCCGTACATAGAAGTACGATGGGAGACGATGACGAATGATGATTGTTGGATTTTTAAACTGAAAGCAGTAATAGTTGATCAATCTATATAATTAATTCACCATACATTGATTATATACCAATTGTAGGAAAATCTGATTTTACTCTCTTCCCGATGATCTATCTTGGATGTTTAATTCACCATACATTGATTATGTACCTAGCATGCATCTATATAATTAATTACAACACGTAGGTGTTTACTCGTGTTTACCTGTGAATTTCTCGGATATAAGATCAATGGCAGACTCCATCTTTGATCTTCTGAACTGTATCCCAGATGCATATTCTCCAATGCGAGTGAGAGCAATTTATGGAGAATATTGTAAAATTCGTCTTCTTCCTTCTCCTATGAGATTTTCGAAAATCTAAACTGAATGAATAGGAATATTCTGATTTTCTATATAATGCATTCCTAGAAACATATTTAGATAGGATCCCTACATATCTAATAAATACAATCATATTTTTGCAGATAAATCGTATCTAGAATAATTATCTATTGATATCTAATAATATCAGATAATATATCTTGATATCTAATGATATCAGATAATATCTTTTGATATCTAATAATATCAGATAATATCTATCTAGATATTGGAGATCAGAACAGAGTGCCAGTGAGACTCTACCAGTAGTGGAAGAAACTCAACAGCTCCAGGCCTGGATGGGCCAGCCCAGGGATCAAATACAAGGAATAAAGATGTGCCTAAAATGAATTAATTATCTTATGCTCAGCCTAGAAAATAAATTAATTCATAAACATTTATTCATTCCACTAGAGAATAAATGCCGACTTGCCCATTTCTTACCGAAGTTGAATCGGACTTGCACTTAGCCTTACGAATCCCCGTATTTAAGATAACGTACGTCCATGAATTATTTATAGCATTTTGACTGCTTAAAATAATTAATATCTTTAATTCCTTAAGTAGTACCATTCAACCTTATTATTGTACTTAAGCTAACTCAACCTGCAGGGTTTAGTACAATAAACATTTTGAGCTCCTTAAGGGGACATCATCATCCTAAATGGATACGGTGACTCGATACAGGTAACTAGCATGACATACAAGCACTGCCACCACCCAAGATGCAGAGAATCTTGAGTTATCTCATGTAACCATCACCCATAACAAATCAAAGTGATGGTCAGTAACTCATAATCACGTAAAACTTTATCGAAGTTTAGATCAACGTAAAGTCACTGAGGTCTAGGTTCTTTACGACGGTCAGATATGAGAACTCATCTCACTGTGATCCATCAATACGTCAAGACATACCAGAATAGACAAACAACCAAGTCAAGTCACTTGTTATCTATACTGCAGCCTATACAGACAACTCGTCCTCAAGTTGTCTCAGTTGTGATCCTTTTAATATCTCAATAAGCTTAACCAATCATACAGACTTTTTTGATCTTCTACACACTTTATGATCTAACTTTTTTATGAGATAATGGGACAAACATATGCAATCAAGTAAACAATTCTGATAGGAGATTGTAATAATGGTAACATGAAACATTGTATACAAGTTCAACCATTTTGTTTTCAGTATACAAATCCAACAATATAGTGATCATATCATATTATAAAACTTGGACGCTTTGATGAGTTGAAACATGGGATTGATATTACATGTTGAAGACTTTGAAAAAGAAAAGACATGGCATGTGTCGCTGATTTGCCACTAAGTAGAACTAGAAGCCACATAAATGTCAACAATTTTTCATGGTGTTCTATAGTATTGCTTCAACAGTAATTAGAGTCATGTCAAAAGTCACAAGTATTGTTGCTGATCTCCTCTCGTCCCACCACACTCTCATTCATAGCTAGCTTCAGTATTTCATAACCTAGAGGACCCACTAATTGGTTCTACTTATTGAGAGTCCAAGAATTACAAATACGGCTATACCCGAGGCTGAATCGCATCTTAAGGACCATTTGGAAGTAATGTAGCATTGCTAACTGAAAGCTCTCAGGAGTGATCAATCTTGAAGAACTTGAACGTGCAGAAGCATCAATGGACGATATTTCAATTTTTGCAGCACTGGCACGAGAGACTTTTAGTGTTGAATGTAGACCACAGAATCATAGTACTCACGAGATTGCATCGGGTGCTATTTTGTAAGTTCTGACAGAAGTGGTGGGGAAGGCGCTCATTGCAAAAAATCCATTCAAAATAAATTTATCAGGGCCATATGCGCCAAAACATGCATAGATGTCACGAAATTTGTTATATTATTACAAGATCTGCCTTGGCTTGTCTATTTAATTTCACACATGAAAATAATGGTGGTTGAGTTGAAGTATGTTGGTGAAGAGTGATAATACTAGACCAGTAGATTTTGATGGATTCATGCAAGTGCTTAACGATGACACTAAGTGTAGATAAAACTTGTGTGTATTCGCCTTAATTGAATCCAATATAGGATTCATTAATCTCAATTAGAAATTTAATTAGAGTGAATGGACCGTGCATCCAGGTGCAGCTGAGTGTGTGATAAATCTAGAATATGTAGATGTACGAGATTTATGTAAAGCAGTAAAGAACACCAAGACTTTTACGTGGTTCGATCGTTAATGAGATCTACGTCCACGGAGGAGTGATTCCTCAATACTTTCACTATGTTTACAGTTACGGTGAGTATATCTAAAAGCTCTTAGTATTCAAGAAGTTGCTAACCCCTCTACCTTCAATCTAACTCCTATTTATACATGTGCAGGGGCTCTAAAGGCGTGCCCATTCCTCCATTGGCGGGACTCTTCCAGGCGTGTAGGGACTCTTCCTCTTGCATGCGAGGGACCTGTTCCTCTTACATGCGCCACGTGTGGGGTTTTGGGGGCTGGTGGGCGGCTTTGATTAGGGTTTAGAGGATGGGGTCTTGGCTTAACCGCATGGGCCGTCCATAATGCTAGGCCCAGTCGTTTGGGCACTGCTAATGAGCTGAGCCCCCAACAGTCGAGGAACAAGCGTGCGAGGTGAAGCGAAGAATGCGCTTTGCCGGGGTGAGGTGTTCTTTCGGTGAGTTGTTGTCGAAGGTGTTATCTTTTTGATATGAGGTTTATTTGGCGATCTGGTTTCGAACTGAGTTGGGTGGTCTATCGTTCTGGGCATGCACCGCTTGTCGAAGACCGAAGTGAGTTGTCTGTCGTTGGACAAAGATGTGCTACAAAAGGAGGTCGAAGTCCGACCTGGATAACGATCGATCTGGAGCGGCACTGCTCTTGTGGAGGATGCCGATGTCCGACCGAGGCGGATCACGGATGGAGAAGTCATCTTTGGATGGTGTCGAGGTTCGTCTAAGTGACCGCCTTCTAGTGATGCCGAGGTGTGGCTTTGGCGGCACCGAATCACGGGGACTAGGCCGAGGTCCGATCTGGATGGAGATATTCTCGTGGGGGTGAAGTCCGTTGGTAGGGCCGAGGTCCGATCTGGATGCCCCGCCATTTGGGGAAGGCGAGGTGCGACTGAGGCGCCTACGGAGGACGCCGAGGTGCGTGTGATGATTGCAGGTCGATGGCGGTCTATCTTACCCTAGCGTCGTCATATCGCGCCAGCGGTAGTTGGGCACTCGAACCGCGCGTGCACGTCGACTCCACATCCAATAGCGGTGAGCACGTGTGAAAGTTGAAGCGGCGGTTTTGGGCGCCATTTGTCCTATAAATAGGCCCAAATGAGGCAACATTCACTTTCTCTTTCGGACGCTTTGTTTTCGAGAGAACACATTTGCGAAATTTCGAGTTTTCTTTCAAACTTGTTGAGGAAGCCCGATATCTCGCTTTGAAAAAAAAAAGTAAGTATGTATTCTTCGCCTTCTCGTTCGAAAGTTACATACGCCTCGGGCTCTCGCCGTCTTCTTCTTCCCGTTAGTGCCACCGGTCCAAGGATTACATGTGCTATAACCTTTTGGGTAGTTCCCAGGAATTAGTGCTAGGGTTCCGTCGGTATCATCGATTGTGGGATGGATTGAGGGTGGGTTGGTGAGGTCGAGTTTGTGACAGAGGACCTTTTGAAATAACGAGAATACGGATCCCAAAGGAGGCGTGGTGGTGCCTACCGCGATCTAATGATAGGGCTATGGCCCCGGGAGGGCTTCATTCTTGTATATGTAGGCATACGAGGCTGGCCTTAGGTTTCCTTTAGCCCCGATTTTCCTTAGTATCGAGAATATTTTCGGATCCCTATATGTCGGTGACCTCGAATTCCATTAGGTCGGTGGTGGGGCTAGGGCTCTCTGTTATGGCGTTGCCGGAGCTCTCTTCGAGGTGTTGATGCGTTTTTAGCGTCAAGACCATGGGAGGAGTGTATTATCTGTCTCCTCGGCTGAAATTTAAGGTGGCGTCCTCTAAGGTTTCTCATTGGCGAACAAGTTTTTCTTCTTGCGGGTGATGAGTACCAGAGGTATGAGTGGGGCTCGATAAGGTGATGGGCGTGAAGGTGAAGCCACAGGCTTCATGGAGGAACGACTCAACAATCTCGGTGAGTATTATCTATTGACTTCACCGGGCGACTGAATAATGCCGGTGGCGTTTATAGGTGCGAGGCGTCGGGGCGGGGTGCGATCGGGGTGAGGCATCCCCGTATATTTTCTCCCCTTTTTGTGTCCGATCTCATTGTACTAATCGATCTTCTTTTGTTGTGTAGTGAAGCTTGATCATGCCAAGGAAGGCAAGGGGCGGCCGTCTCATGTTGCACCACCGGGCGGCGGGAGCCGACTTAAGAAGGCGCGGCGGGGTGGACCCGTCCGCGGCCCGTGGTTGTGGAAAACACAGGCGATGCGCTAACGGGTCCTCGGCCGATCTCGAGCTCGGGCATGGAGATGGAGGCTCGTCCCATGATCTGTGCAGTGCGATCTCCGAGATCCTCTACTCTTCCCTAGTGCGGTGTTTTCTGCGCTGTTGGCTCTTGACCGTTTGATTTTGGGACTTACCCTCGGTAGCAAGTGAGCTGCCGCATGGCGATGTCGTTGCCTCCTGCACGAGGAGCTGGAGAGGCTGGCGGCTGCCGAGTTCTCATTGGCTGCTGCGAGGAAGAAGGTCGAGGTTGCAAGGCGCTGCTGAAGCCGCCACGAGGAAGAAGGATCGGCTCTGCTGCGGCCCGTCTTTGAGGTGGGGCGCTCGAGAGGCGGCCGAGGCGGAGAAGAAGCTTGCTGATCGGACGAGTGCCTTTTGGCGGGCGAGGACCAATGTTGAAGGCCTTCACCGGCAAGCTCGTCGAGTCGAGATCTTCTCCGCCTTTATCTCCGATCTGGCCACCGTGATGAGGCCGCAAGTGATATCTACCCACCTGGAGGGGTTGGCTGCCATAATGCCGGACTTTGATAAGGTCAAGCATGGATGGACCGAGGTCGACCCCAGGGCGGTGAACAAGGAGTACGCCCGCGTATTGGCCGAGCCGGCCCCCTTTCCTGTGGTGGAGGCTTTGGCCTCCTCTGACTCGCTCCTGACAGCCGAGGTCGTGTCCCGGTCTGGTGGATGAAGATCTGAGCTTGGAGCTTCTTGCCGAGTGCGTGCAAGCCGTGGAGGTGGAGGAGGCGGGGCTGGGCTTCCTACAGGGAAGGTCGGCCGCAGCTGCTGCGGGAGGCGAGGACCAACGGGAGGCCGGCGAGTTCGACAAGGAGCCTGAGGTCAGTGGACCTGTTGTAATAGGCTGAATTGCCGGGGTCGATAGGATCCCGAGATTTGTAAAACTTTTCGGTCATAAATAATAATATTTACAACTTTACGAAGTGTGTGTTGTCTTTTATTTTAGCACTTTAATTCTCGATTACCTCGGGCTTGACCATGATCTGTGACCAAGTAAAAAGGGCCGGGTGCCTTGACCGAGAAGGATGAAGAGGTGCTATTTTGGAGGAGTCGATCGTCGGTGACTCGAGTTTTGGCGAGAATGGATGTCATTTCGGCATCGACCGCCGACACGAATAAGAAGATCAAGAGGCCGACCGAGAAGTGGCCCGCCTCTGGTGAGCAGGCGTTAAAGCTAAAGATCACACAACTCGAAGTCAGGGGCGATTGTCTGTGATGTGGTCAGGGCGGGCGATGCAATGTGAGGGCGGCTCGGTGACAACGGAGGAGCTAGCTCGGATCTCGAGAAGAGCATCAGATCGAGAAGGTAGTCGCGGATGGCGAAACTACCATATCTGAAGCCGACGATCGAGTTCGAGCTTCTTGGCGGAGGGCATGGTCTTTGAGGATGAGGAGGGCCTAATAGCAAGAAGTTTAAAGGCGCCTCGACTCCATCATGAAGTACATGCGGATGTCGAGGTCGTTAAAAGCACGCATGCCCGACCCCACAGCGAGTCTAGCAGGCGCCGGTCCAATAATTGAAGAACACAAGAGGAGGCGGCTACTGATCACGCCGAAGTGCTCCGTCTAATCGTCCGGTTGAGAGGAGCATTTGAGGGCGGACCTCGGCGGTCGGGCGGGCGTGGAAGCGGCGGCGGTCGGCGTGGAGGCGGTGGTCGGGGCGAGGGCATGGTCTGGCCGGCGTCGAGGCTCGAGGGCGAGTGTGACCTCGGGTATAGGAACGCCCCTCTCGGGTCGGAACCCGTCTGTGCCGGCTCAGACTGCACCCGGAGCAGGCCGGGGTGGTGCCGACCTCATTGATTGGGTGGAGGGCACCGAGTTCATTCCGGGTATTCATCGCCGACCCGGAGATTTTGTTCAGAACTGGTGCAGCTTCAGTGAGTCCCGGCGAGGCGGAGCTCGGAAGCCCGAATGAGCTTGTATATAGCGTAGGACTTTGTATAGAGCGTAGGACTTTGTATGTAGTCGTAAATGTATTTAGACTCGTTTTGAAGTGTACATTTTCCCCCTTGAGAGGTACAAACATAGCTTAGGACTTCGTTTTGGTCGTAAATGTATTTAGACTGTATACAGAAGTGTATATTTTCCCAAATAAAGGGTCATAATTTGACGAGATCCGATCTGGATGTCTTGCATGTAGATATTCCAACTTAATGGGTAATCTGTATGCGTGCATGTGAGCGTTCAATTCAATGAGTAGTCGTATGCCTTACCTTTGAGATGTTCAATTTAATGAGTAATCTGCGAGTGCGGCGCGCTTAGTGAGTACCCTACTTAGTGGGTTTTCATCTTCATAAGGCGTCCATGGGGGTGAGCATTGGCGATTCGGTCCAAAACCGAACCGAACCCAAAACCGAAAAACAATTTTAAAAACCCAAACCGGAATATCGAATAGATGTTCGAACAAACCGAACGAAATATTCGGTTTGGTTCGATTCGATTCCATTCTAAATTAATTAAAATTAAAATTAATATGAAATATTATAATATATATAATATAATATATAAATATAATTATATATATATAAATATATATAATATTAACCAATTTAAATATTAATAATATAAATAACACATATATATATATATATATATATAAAAATAAAATAAAATATAATAATAATTAATTCGGGTGTTCGGTTTAAAACCGAATTTTTAAACAAAGCCGAACCCGAACATTCGGTTTTGAAAATGAAACCGAACGAACGATCTGAAATCGAACCAAACCGCCCATTTCGGTTCGGTTCGGTTCGATTTTAAATGAGTGTTTATGCTCACCCCTATCCCTTGTGAAGGCTTAAATGTGGTATATCCAAATAGATGTTCACATAGATATCGATAAGTGAAATATTCATTAGGAAAACGAATGTTTTATTGAATATGTAATCAACATCGTATTTGGCAAAACAATAAAGGGACTAACATGATGCCGGAAATCGAAGCTATGTAAAGTACCTCCTTAAATGAGTGATATGCCCGGGGATAAGTGCACGGATAGGTGAGCTAGCTGCCGAGGTCCTTGTGAACGCGGTAAGGGCCTTCCCATGTCGGATCTAGCTTGTTAAGACGCTCGGCTCTTGGCTTCATTATTTAGTCAGGGCGAGGTCGCCACTTGGAGTCGGAGGCTTTGACCCTTTTGTTGTAGCACCGCGACACGGCCCTTGTGCTTGGCCGTTTATGAAGGCGAGCTCGCGTCTCTCCTCGAGAGCATCAAGGTTGACACGCAGGTCTTCCTCGTTCCCGGCTTGGTCGAAGTGGAGAGTGCGAGGGCTTGGTGCGCCGATCTCAGCCGGTATGACGGCCTCGGTCCCGTAGACCAAACTGAAAGGGGTTTCTCCGTGCGAAGTCCGGTGTGGTCGCTCAGGACCGAGAGGACTTGGGGAGATTTTCACCAATCGCCTTGGCTCGGGTCTAGCCTCTTCTTCAATCCTTGTACAATCGTGCGGTTCGTCACCTCGGTGCGGCCATTCGCTTGCGGGTGTGCGGCCGAGGTGAAACGCTGTTCGATCCGGAGCTCTTCACACAATTCCTAAAATTTACGTCCATGAGGCGGGTGCCGTTGTCAGAGATCGAATGTGCGGTATGCGAGCGGCGGACTATGTTCTTCCACACGAATATACGAATCCTCCGGCTCGTGAGACTCGAAAGTGGCTCGACCTCGACCCATTTGTGAAGTAATCTCGGTGACGACTAAGTATCGGCGACACGGTGCTCGGTCGAGCAGACCAACGATGTCGATCCCCACCGCATGAAAGGCCACGGGCTTTGCGGCTGCTCATATCGGTATGGGGTAGCTTTTGTTGTGGAGTGCGGTGGCACCCGGACATTTTGACGAGCTCGGTGAATCTTGGGCGGTGGGCGGTAATATCCGACCTCGGCGCCTTCTTTGAGAGAGCTCGCGACCGATGTGACTTCACATGACCCCGGTGAATCTCATTGAGCACGAGTCGGCTTCTTACGGCGAGGCATCTCGGGAGGGTTGGAGGTAGGATTTCTGTGAGAGCGCCCTCGTATACGAGGTACCTTTGGGGCTTCGCCATCATCTTTTTTGCTTCGAGCCGATCTTGGGGCGGTCGCCATCTTCCGTGAGCCTTTATGGGAGACATCAAGTTCGGTTCTATCTCGGTGATGATGCCGGCGTGGGCCTCGGCGATGCTCCCGGCATGAACCTCCTCCAGGTGGACTTGTTGTGACGCACTAACTATCGAGGATATCAGCTCGGCAGTTTTTCCCTCGTGGGATACGATGAATACTGAAGTACCTGAATGAGGTCAGCATCTCCTTGGCCTTCTCGAGGTATTGCTTCATTCGGTCCTCCTTGGCCTCGTATTTGCCTAACACCTGGTTCACCACGACCTGGGAATCTCCGAAGATTTGGATCTTGTCCACCTTTAATTCCTTTACGAGGCGGAGTCCGGAGATCAGCGCTTCGTACTCCACCTCGTTGTTTGTGGTCGGGAAGGTAAACCGGAGGGCGTAGGTCACCTCCTGTTTGTCTGGGCCGAGGAGGAGGATGCCTGCTCCGCTGCCCGTCTTGCATGAAGCTCCGTCCACGTACATCTGCCAGCAGTCATCAGGTGGTGCGAGGACAGATTTCTCCGCTGTGGGGGCGGGCGTTGGGGCGACCTCGCTGGTTGAGCCGAGCTCGGTGAATTTGGCCTCCACCAGAAAGTCAGCGAGGGCTTGCCCTTTTATGGCCGGCCTGGGGGAGTACGAAATGTCGTGCTCGCCGAGCTCCAGTGCCCACTTGGCTATACGTCCGGATGACTCTGGTTTTGACAAAATTTGTCTCAAGGGTAAGTCGGTCAGTACCTGGACGGAATGGGCTTGGAAGTAGGGTCGGAGGCGTCGCTTAGCATTCACTAGGGCCAGTGCTACCTTTTCGAGGCTGGTATACCTTGTCTCCGGCCCTTTGAGAGCTCGGCTGATGAAGTAGATGGGGAGTTGTCGTCCGACCTCATCCCGGACCAATACCGCGCTGATTGCCTCGTCCGAGGCGGCCAAGTACAAAGAGAGGAGCTCGCCCTCTTTCGGGGCGGTCAGGGTGGGCGGTCGTGAGATACTCTTTTAGCTGCATGAAGGCGACCTGGTGTTCCTCCTGCCAGGCGAAGTCCGGAGCTCTCCTCAAGATCTTGAAGAAGGAAGCCGCTCGACGGCCCGAGATAGGAATCTCGAGGCGGCTAGACACCCAGTGAGTTTGTGGATCTCCCGGATGGTCTTTGGCACTTGCATGTCAAGCACCGTTTTCACTTAGTGGGATTTTCCTTCAGACCCTCTTGAGAGACCCAGCATCCCAGGAATTTTCCCGTCTTCACCATGAATGTACACTTCAGGGGATTGAGTTTGAGGTTGGCCGACCTAAGGAGCTGGAGAATAGTTCTGAGATCGTCGGCGCAGCTCTCCGTCTTTTGACTCTTGACCATGATGTCGTCGACATAGACCTCGATGATCTGCCCGATGTGATCCTTGAATATGGCGTCCACCATTCTTTGATAGGTAGCCCTAGCGTTTTTCAGGCCGAATGGCATCTTCCGGTACGCAAAGACACGAAGTCGGTGATGAATCTTTGTCTTTGGGCGTCCTCCGGGCTCATTAGGACTTGGTGGTACCCTTTGTATAGATCCGAAGTTGAAGGTCTCATGGCCCCCGATCTTCCACCTTCTTGTCAATGTCGGGAGGGTGGCGGTCCTTGAGGCGATGTTTGTTGAGGTCGGTGTAATCGACACAAGCGCCATCCCTCCGGCTGAACCACGATGGATTAGCCATCCGGTCGGGTATTTGACTTCGAACAAGATCTGGGCCTTACGGGTTGAGTCACCTCGTCTCTTATGACTGGTTGCGCTCGCCATGAACACCCTTTTCTTTTGCGAGGCGGTTTTGTAGCGGGTCGATGTTGAAGCGATGAGTTATGAGCTCGGGTGACACTCCGATCATGTCGAGTGGGGACCACGAACACGTCCTGTATTCCATCGGTCGCATGACGCTCTGCCGAATGTCGGTTGGGCCACAGACGCCGACCTTGACAACTTTGGAGGGGTCGTCGTCGTATAACTGGAGGTCTTCGGTCAGTTCGTCCCGAGGTGGCAGCCTCTGAGGATTCTGTAATTGCTATGCCTGGGCAAGGCCACATCTTGGGTTGAGACTCGTAGGCATTCTTTAGCTGCCGTTTGGTCACCCTGGATGCTTAGCACTCCCACCGGGGTGGGAATCTTGATGGTGAGGTGGTATACCGAAGCAGCGGCCTGGTGGCATAGAGCCGTCTCCTGGGATGATGTTGTACGGGGACGGAGCTCGGACGAGAAAAAATTGAATGGCCTTGGTGACCGACCTGGGAGCTCGTCCTACGGTAACCGGAAGGGTAATGATACCCTCGGGTTGAACCGCCTCCTGAGTAAAGCTCCGCAACTAGGAGGGAGCGGGATGTACCTGAATTCCTCCGACCTCAAGTTTATCCAGACAGCTCTGGAAGATGATACTGACGGAGGCACCGATGTCGATGTAGACCCGGTGAACGTTCTTATTGCCCACCACGGCTTGTATCGTGATGGCGTCTTGGTGGGGCATGATTCTGGGCACCGAGTCATCTTTGGAGAACACGATGTCTTCACCAGCTCGGAATCGCTTGTTCTTCGGCTCCTCGGGGGCCGGCCTCGAGTTTCGCTCTTCAACGAAGACCTCGTCGTCCCTACAGGGAGCCCGGTAATGGCATAGACCTGCTTCATTGCGTTGGGACCTTCGTCCTCGTCATCTTTGGGCTGGGTCGCCGTCAAGGTCGGCCCGCAATTGTTGCCACCATTATTTCTCCCCTGCGCCTACTCGCCCAGCCCGGCTCGGCCGAGTATTTTTGAGGCTCCTCCTTGACGAGCTCGTCAATCTGTGAGCCCAGGTTCCTGCAATCCTCAGTGTCGTGACCGTACCCCCGGTGATAGTCGCAATACTCCTCCATGGACCTCTTCTTGGATCCTCCTTTCATAGGAGGGGGCTTCGGAAAGAGTTCGGCGTGGAGCTCGAATATCTCCGCCCTTGATTTGGCAGGAGGCGCCTGCTGCTGTGGTTGGGCGAGGTCCGAGCACGGATTCGATGGACCCTCTTGATTCTGTCGAAGGCACTTCGGCGATCAGCGCCTCGACTTCGGTCATCCGCTTCTTTCTCTCAGCCTTTCGCTCGTCCCAGATCTCCCTCTTCTTCCGATCCGACTCGTCTCCTTTGACGAAGTTGTCTACCGAGTTCAAAGTTTACTCGCCGTCTTTGGTTTCTCCCCGGTGATTTCTTTGTTCGTGCGCGGGTCGGATCACATTCTTGAGCGCGTTGATGATGTAGAGATCGTTCGTCATCAATTTTGAGCGATTCTTTGATGAACCTCGAGGCAGTTCGACATCGTCTCGTCCGCCTGGCGGATTGTGAGCAGGTCGGAGGAGGGCGGCCGAGGTGGCATCTTCGATAAAAGCGCCATTTGAGCTGGTCCATGAGGTCTTGAAGCGATGTATCTTGTTCGTGAGCGAAGTGAACCAACGCCGGGCGTTGGAGACCAAGACCTCGGGAAGATTTTGCACATGTGAAAATCTTCCATTCGTTGATCGCCATGTTGGTGGTGTGGCGAAAAGGAAGTCGAGGGGTCCCGAGGCCATCGTGGCGGCAATATTGGGTGCCCTGTGCCGTTGAGGCGTGGCGTGTCCGTAATCTCTACGGAGAAAGGAGATGATTCTCTGTGCGGTCGAACCCGGAGGTCGTTGCCATCTCTCTCGGGGGAAGTGGGAGATCGGTAGCGTCGCCTATCGTCCCTCTGAGGAGTTCGGCTTTGCCTCTCCTCCCTCCTTTCCCGCCCCGCCGCGTGAGTGTTGTGCCGAGGTGGTGAGCGGCTCCACGGATCGCGCGGGGCCGAGTGGTCGCGGTGGTTTGTCCGCGGCGATAGGCTTCGTCGTCAGGGTGACCTCGGCTATCTTGCCGAGGTGAACGTTGATTGTCTCGGAGGGGGGGGGGCGACCTCGGGTGCCCGTGGTACCCAGTCCGGGGACTCTCGAGGGGCCCGCTCCATTTGTCCTCTGGTCGAGGAAGCTTTGAAATTGGCCACGGTTGGCGTTGAGGAATTCGGTCACAGCTCGGCCAAGGGCCTCGTGGGATGAACGAACTGTTTGTTCATCCTCGTTGAGGTCGGCATCTCCCCACGTTGGGAGGCGGTCTGAGGTGTATGGAAACGTTTTCCATGTTGCCCTCGGTGTGTGGCCGCCTTATAGCGTCTGCGATCTCCTTCCGTGGCGCCGAGTGACCACTGGTTGTCCTCGCCAGCGATTGTTCACTGGCGTCGGCGGTTGTGTGTGTTCTTGCCATTGAGTTGTAGAGGAAAGCGAAGCTTTCTTGTTCGAGTTTCCACGACGGTGCCAATGATAAATCTAGAATATGTAGATGTACGAGATTTATGTAAGCAATAAAGAACACCAAGGCTTTTACGTGGTTCGATCGTTAATGAGATCTCGTCCACGGAGGAGTGATTCCTCAATACTTTCACTATGTTTACGGTTACGGTGAGTATATCTAAAAGCTCTTAGTATTCAAGAAGTTGCTAACCCTCTACCTTCAATCTAACTCCTATTTATACATGTCAGGGCTCTAAAGGCGTGCCCATTCCTCCATTGGCGGGACTCTTCCTCGGCGTGTAGGGACTTCTTCTTGCATGCGGGGACCTGTTCTCTTACATGCGCCACGTGTAGGGTTTTGGGTGTTGGTGGGCGACGCTGATTGGGGTTTAGAGGATGGGGTCTTGGCTTAACCGCATGGGCCGTCCATAATGCTAGGCCCAGGTCGTTTGGGCCTGCTAATGGGCCTGGGCGGTTGGGCCATATCCCATCAGTGTGCCCCCTAAGTTTAAATTGCGGATTGATTGAATTGACATTGCAGCTGAGTATGCCTCCTAATAATATGCATAAGATAAGATAATTTGTTGCCAACAAACTAAATGATGTTTGCCTAGGAATTTTAAAGAGAGGAAATAAATTTCGTTGTTTTGTTGATTCAATGGTTAATTCCTCTTTATCTACTACATATGATTCAACTCGTTTGTTCGTAATAGGGTTTGAACTGAGCAATGAATACAACTTGAGGTTAGGATTCCCGCAATTTGAGCAATGAACACAGCTTGATAATACTTATTTTTTAGAGTTATAGTTTGAGCATGATTGTGAAACTAGCTAATTGACTCAAATGTGTGATGATATTGGAAGTTGGACCGCCGACGGAGGGAGAGGCGAAGGCAGCGGCAATGGCTGCTGCCATGATTTTTGTTGGTTGCAATCATGGTTGTTGCCATGGTTTTATTTTGTAAACCTAACATAATTCAAAACTTTAGAACTTCATTAACCTAACATTATTATTCTAAAACGCTTTTTACGTTGAAATATGAACCTTTCATGACGTATAAAAATGAGTTTAGATCGAGGGTGGACGTATAGAAGTTATAAAAGTTGTGATCTAACTATAGAGTTTGTAGAGGGAGTAGAAGTTTTTATTCATTTTGCTAGTAACCAACCACCACATATAGATTGATCAAAGATAAAGTGTTCGTGCACTAAGTGCAATAACAAAATATTCGACCAACTTGTGACTGTGGGCTTCTTCTCGGAAAGAATGATTTCATCCGTAACAATGACATTTGGTGTATGCACGATGAAAGATGAGTGTCTTCACAGGAGGTTGGTAAATTACCTGAAAAAGACGAAATCAGTATGAGATGATGGTCATGGATACTATTAGTTCTCAGTTCAACATTGATATGTTATTCGAGGAATCTCCAAATCTTGTAGCCCAAAATTTGTATGACATATTGAAGGCCCGATTATAAAATTCACTCACAACTATCATTTGTAGCATTGTTGATAAGTTTGAAATTAGAGAAATAACATGCTACCTTAAAGATTGTTTGAGAATTTATGGCCGAGTCAGTGTTAGTTTGCCAAGGAGAGTGTCACGGCAGCAGCTAGGAGAAGGTATTTAATGGGTTATGTACAGTTCCAGATCGATTCGGGTAAAACTCACCCATTGATATCCCTAATCATGACGGCTGGGGAAGGTATTAAGTTTTTTTTTTTTTTCGGTGAAGTTGTCATTAGTAACAGTGAGCTTCTTTTCTTATGAGTGATTAGTCCTAGTGCATATGCTTTGCATAAAGCATCTATTCATCCGATTGCCTAATTAAGTTTATCCTCTCAGATTAAAGCATTTAAATTATTTTATAGATGCTATATGGTATGCATGCAAGTACATTTTTTAAAACCAGTGCTGAGATGGAGTTATATTATGTTTAGCCCATTTGAGATGGAGTTATATTATGTTTAGCCCATTTTGTCTTTATGTTTATCAATTAAAATAAATGTGTAACTAATCATGTGCAAGAATGTATATGAATCAAATATTATGGTTCGATTCGGTATTCAATTTGAATTTTTAATATTGGAATTTGAAATTTTATGATTTGAATACAAATACAAATACGTTTTTTATTTGATTAATTGTTGAATACGAACTCAAAATCATATTTTTGATTCGGTATTCGTAAATATTCGATTATACATATATGTATTATTGAATTTAGTTATCATAAACATTCTGTTATGTAGATAAAGAAAAACAATTATTATATAAAATATAAAATAAATGAATATTTTCTCCATACTCTATCGCATTGCTATGGTTAGGGATGTAAATGAACGAGTTACTATAAGCTATTGAAACTCTATTATATGCTATAATGCATTGATATATATATATATATATATATATATATATATAATGTCATTTTATTACTTCATATTTCTACAAATATTATGACGTATAACAAGTGAGCGATCTCAAATATGCATATATTAGAATATGAAAAAGAAAGAAAAGTAAGTACAAATAGAACTACTAAACATTGTTAGAATATTATAAACATTAGTTACTAAAATTTTCATCTAAATCATTAAATTATATATCTAAAAGACTAAAAGTAGAATAAAAAATATAAAATGAAACAAATATTCGATTCAATTCGAATATTCATGAATACTAATATGAATTGAAAAAAAAATTAAAAGAGATTCGAAATGATTCTTTTATGTAACTACTTTTTTAAATTCAATTCGATTACAGTGATATTCGATTCGATTTGATTCTTCCATATCCCTAATCATGTGGGCTCTTTAGTTCTTTGTGGAGGCAATTTTCACATTCTTACGGAGATATCAACCTTTTATTTTTATTTTTGGAATGTTGAGCAGGTATTTTGAAACTCGTGACTGAAGTTGTTGAGGAACCATCGGAAATGAGAAAATTTTGGTGTTAGTGCGCTTCCATCTCATGTTATGGAATCACCTCGTGAATATTAAAAAATGAAAACAAACACATTGCATAACTTAGAGGATATTTAGCTAAACTTACTCTATAAAGCTTATAAATTACAATAGTTTATAAGATTTTTTAAGAATTTATAAAATATAATAATCTTGAAAACTTATATATTATCATAATGTTTGGATAATTGAACTTATTAAAGAATTGTAAGTTAAAGAAAAAATTCAAAGTAGATAGAGAAAGTTGAAAAAAGATGAAAATGAAAGGATATATATAAAATAACAAACCATAACGCAATTAGTTTTGCAAATTGATTGAAGAGCTTATTTTATAAGAAACTTGTAAGTTATTGAAACTTATTTTTACAATTTACAAATTGTTTAGAAGTTTATTTTACCAAACAATTCTCAAAAGCTTACGAACTCCTAAAAAACTTTTAAGCTATTTTAATAAGCATATAAATTTAGCCAAACACCCTCGTAGTAGTTCTTACTGTTAAAAGATCTAGATACACATTATAGCCTTTAAAGTTGTGAGGTTTAGTTTGGTTTCATGTTGTCTTGGTATTGCATTATTTTATCTCATGCTATGAAATCACCATTTCCTGCCATTTATATTTTAATCCCCTCATTTATTTGTAATTATAACGTACGCTCTCATGCAGATTCAATACATGTTCATAAGTTTCTTGTTCTCACCTTTGAGAAACTGCATGCCGGGTTAGATCCGGTGGAACTTTCTTTCATAAGAACTTCAAGATAATCCTTCACAACCTTAAGATTCCAAAAAGGATCATAACTGTGAGAGAGAGAGAGAGAGGGACTTTAGTTCAGGTTAAAGAGGCATGGGATGCAAATTAAGGGCATGAGAATCATATTCACTACTATCACCAAAAAGGCGTAACGGCAGTCCCGAAAACAAAATTCAAATCATACCTTACCTAACCTCACACATCTTCGTGTCAAACAAAGCAGCAGAAATTCATCAATCCTATTCACTACTACAACCCGTCAAAAGATACCCCCCTTTACCTTTCCTACTCGCACAAAAAAAAAGAGAAACTAGACAACAAGGTCCATTTCCACCACTTTATGCAGAGCCAGCAAAGTATCAAACATGATCAGTGAGAGTCGTAATTCAAGATTTCAAGATTCCCAAAAGAAACTAACCGAGTGAGAGTGTGATCCAAGGCCCAACCATCGCCAGTTTTCCTTTCCTAGAGCTGGCTGCGCTCCTTTTGCATTCACAGCTTATCCGCCGTCTATCTCCCCTGAAATGTTCCCCGAGAACATGTATAGTCATAAAATCATATTATCAACTTAGACGCATTGATGAATTGAAACATCAGATTTGTACACAATGATAATTGCGGGTCCGAGCCTTTGGAAAACAAAAGACACCGACATGTGTGCTGATTTGCCACTAACTAGAAGTAGAAGCCACATATATGTCCACAATTTTTCATCTTCAACATAAATTTATAAGGGTGAATTTCAAGAAATTCACCATAGCAAGGTGAAAATTCGACACACTAGAACTGGAAAAATGCAGCACCAGTCGATAATTTAGTAGTTCTTGGTTAAAGAATTATGGTAAGTGTATCGTCCTACTGAGTTTGCCAAAAGTCACAAGTACACTCTTGCTTGAGATTCTCCAAATCTTTCTCGGCTGCATTCATCGTTTACAAAGTCAGATACAAGCAATGATATGTAAGATAGAAATTTACAGGGGTAAAGTGGCTGAGAATTCGTATTTCCATGTGAGTCAACATTTTCTATTTTTATTACAGTGGATAAGATGGATCCAAATAACGTGTTACACTCACAACAACAAGGATAATGAAAAGTAATATTTAGATAGTGCGTTTCATGCAGAAACAATGATAACATCCTTAGTTTCTGGATTGGCAATTGGATTAGATGTAACTCCCAGAATAATATTTGCCACCTTTATATACCAAAAGAAGAGATAATAAATATCACATAAGTGTGGAATCTTCCTCTTTTGGAAGCCAATTGTTAGTAGCTTCAGTATTTCATCACCTAGATGCAGTAACTGGTTCTACTCATTAAGAATTCAAGGGTACTCCCAACATTAGTTAGAAAAGGAGATATGGCGTTAAAGGACTGCTCACCTGAACCGCACTCTTCTAAGTTCTCGAGCACCATTTGGAAGTATTCTGATGGTAATGTAGACTCCAGGCTCATCTTGTTCGACCCACTCAGTCTCTAAATCACTAGCATTGCTAACTGAAAACTCTCCAGAGTGATCAATCTCCTTGAAGAACTTGAACATGCAGACGCAGCAATGGACGTCTCAATTTTGCAGCACTGGTGCTGGAGACTTTCACACGTGTTCTCCCCACAAGTAAATCTTTGCTTCAACAACATTTTGGTCGGTCTAGGTCGTGGTTACAAACACGGGCGGGGAGTCGGCAGCAGGTGGAAGAGGGGAGCGGGTTCTATCATGGTCAAAAGCTTGTTTGTCGGTGTGTGGTAAACCGAATCACGTAGCTCTCAAATGCAAATCTACAAGCGTTTTGATGTGAGCTTGCGGGTTACGAACGAGTTATATTTCTCTCCTTCTCATCAACCCAGAGCCAACTTTGCAAATCTTGACCTCTATTCTTCATCGGCATCTACAAATTACGGCTTATCGTACAACTCATCTTCTCGGATATCTCATATCACCTCGCCATGGTGAACTACTCATTCCTCTCACATGACTCCACCTTTTCTTGCATCAGAATGGTATCACGGATTGGTGCGATTCACCGTATATCCTGCCGGCCCGGCTCTCTCCAAAATCACTCTCCATACTGCTGTAATGATACTCTCATCGTGGGTAATGGTTCTCATCTCCCAATCACTCATTGGCTCTCTTTCATTCCATGTCTCTCATCTTCTCTTCAATTAAGCAACATCTTGTTTGTTCCACATATCACTGGCTTTATAGCATATCTAAATTCGGTACGATAATGATGTGTTTACGGAGTTTCATTCGATTTTTGTTTTGTTAAGGACAAACAAACTCACAAGGTCCTACGGAGGGCAAGCTTCATGATGGTCTCTATCACCTAGACCTCTCAAGATCGAATTCATCTCTGCGTCACCAAGTCCGAGGTTACGTAGTTTCACACAAAATCACAGTAGACTCTTGCTTTGTAGCTCGAGAATAAGGATAGTGTTAGGTCTTTGGCATGCTAACTAGGTCACCCTTGTAATAACATTCTCAATACCACACTCGAGGTCATGAATAAGTCTACAAATTTATCCACGCAAAATTTACGTGATGCGTGTGCTTTAGGAAAAATTCATTCCATTAGTTTTCCATCATTTGAAATACTGAGTTACGCCCTTTTCAACTTGTTCATGAGTGATGTATGGGGACAGAGTCCCCTTGCCTCCAATGAGGATATAGGTACTATGTTCACTTCATTGATGACTATACTAGATTTACTTGGATTTCCCTCTCGCTTTAAAATGGAGGTTGCATCGGTTTTCAAAATTTCATTAAGTATGTTGAGAGGCGGTTCCAACACCGCATCAAATCTGTTGAAGCAATTTGGGGGTGAGTATAGGCCACTCAAACCAATCCTTGAATCATTAGGAATCGTGTTTAGGCACCTTGTCCTCACACTCATCAACAAAATGGAAAATCAGGCACATAACCTGCAGGCATCAGGAACTTGGCCTCGCTCTAGCCATGACTTGCATCTCTTTCCCAAACTTACGGTGGGATGCCTTCTCCACTGTTGTCCATCTCGTCAACAGATTACCGCGCCCTCTCTCTAAAACACTTGCCACTTGCCTTGTTTCCTGAAATCCCGAGACTACAACATTCTCAAAGTTTTTTGGAGTGCGATTGCTTCCCCACCTCGAACCGTATATAATACCTCTAAGCTTGATATAGGTCGTCCAAATACTTGTTTTAGGCTATAGCTCGGGTCATAAAGGTTACAAATGTTTACATCCTTGGTTGAGAATATATGTAGCTCGATCTGTCCTATTTAATGGGTAGATTTCCATACATTGAGCTTTTCTCTCCGACTTCAAAGACTCTCGGATCTGTTCTCTCTTGCCTACACCTTCGTTTCTGCTCCTCTGCGTTACGTAGAGCTGCTCATCCATCTGTCTATCTAGGAACCACTCCCTCTCCCTCGTTGCATGACCACCATCTGAATGCCAACTCACCTCCGGTTCTCACTCAGATTCTTCATATCCTCTCCTTAACCTTACATTTCTCGACTGCTCTTGCATTGCCTCTCGTCTCCTTCACCTCGACTTTCCATATCTTCCTTCATTTGAAAATCCGACTCTAATACCCTCTATGATAACAAGATCGAAGAATGGGTGTTCAAACCCAAAGTTTACTTGGTTGTTTCTGTCACCTCCATCGACTCTCTTCACATCTCATGGCTCTCAAGACATTCATACCTCCACTACATTGAACTTTGTCTCTCCTCTCGATCGCTTGCAAACCTTCTGCAGTGCCATGGCATGGCTGCTGAAATTGAAGCCATTACTTTGAAAGACACATGGGATATTATTCCTCCCTGCGATGAGATTAATCGATCGTTGCAAATGGGTTTATAGGGTCAGTTATGTCTTGATGATACCCTTGATAAACTCAAAGCTCGATACAGTTGCGAGGATTTGACAACTTGCGGTCTCGATTTCCTTGAGACTTTCGATCTGTTGTAAACTTTGTTTACGTCCATTTGTTATTCTCATTGGCTGCCTCTCTTACAAGTGGGATATTCAACATATAGACATCAATAATGCCTTTCTCGATGGGCACCTTGAACAAACCATCTATGTGAAACGACCTCACGACTTTGAGGACAAATCTCGTCTGATTGGGTTTGTCGATTGAAGAAATCATCCTTATGGCTTGAAACAAGCACCATGGTGTGAGTATGATCGTCTTAAACATCATTTGATCTCCTATGGATTCCAGCATTCCAGTTCAGATCATTCGTTTTTCTATATGCGCATATCTGAAAATTATTGTTAGTTTTGGTCTATGTGGATGACATATTGATCCTTTGGGGATGATTCTCTACTTGTTGAAATTTTATTCGGACTTTGTCCTACGAGTTTGCTCTGAAGACTCTTGGCGGTATAAATTTTTTCTTGGCATTGAGGTTGCCAGTGCGATGGTACTACAGGTATCTCAATCCAGTACATCGAGAGATATTCTATTCTAAAGCTGATGCGCTTGAGAGTAAGGCTCGGCCTTCTCCGTATGATCTGGTGTCAAACTTCATCGTCGGATAGTCTATGTTTGGTATTGACCCTTTCGTATTAGTATTGGTGCCCGGTATCTCCGATTACTCGCGGATATATCTTACATGGTCGACAAGCTTAGTGGGTTTACAGCACCTCTTGAACTCCGATGGAAAGCTTGCAAGCAGCTGCCGTTATCTAAAGGGCACTATCTCATTTGCCCTTGGTTCTCATCGTCAAGTATCTCTCTCGATTGCTTTTTCGGATGCCGATTGAGGTGGTTCGGTGGATGATCGAAAGTCGTTGGAGGATACTTTGTTTTGGGATCGACCTGCATCTTTGGAGTTGAAAAGCGGTCTATTGTTTCTCATGACTCCAGGGTGAATACCGTTCTCTTCTTGACATTTGCCATGGAACTTGTTTGGATCAAATCCTTGCTTCAAGAAATTGGTTATCATCTTCCTCAATTACACATTATTTGGTGTGATAATGGTCTTGCGTCGATAGCTTCAAATCGATTCTACATGCACACGAAGCATATCGAAATCGGCGTGCATTTTGTTAGCGAGGTTATCAAAAGGAGTTAGGCGTGTGCCATATCTCCTCCATGGATCGGTGGGCGATGTTCTTACCAAGCACATCTCTATAACCGACTTCGGTCTCTTGTTCAAAATTACCGTTTGATACATCAAAATAGTTTTTGTGGTTGTATTAAATATTACTTGTCATTTATTATTGTTAGTAAATAGTTTGTTGAAGTGTTAACGTTTCACTAGTTAGTTAGAGCATGCAAGCATGCACCCCGCTATAAGAAAGTGCCAGCTGTCGTTCTTTGCACAAAATCAATGCGTTGTTCTTATCTCTATAAGTAGAATACCATAAATGAAATCGATAATCTTTTCTCATATTTCAACGGTGTTGAATTAAGACCACCAGAATCATAGTACTGATGAGGTTGCCTTTGAGGCTGTTCAGGCAGATTACAATGGAAATGGTGGAGTATCTGCTCCTTGCTCGATCGAGGTGTCTCGGGGCATCCTCCATGGATTCAACTTTTGAATTCTGAAGAAAAGGATCGCTTCAAATCATTACGCATTGCAAAATCCATTCAATCCTAACAATTTTGAACCAACAGAGACAAGCACACAAACAGTTTAACTGAAGAAGGATAAATGTTCAATAATGGCAGGTTAAATCAGTTGGATGATCATAGTTGTCACCATTCATGACATAAAAATATGAATTCTTCTTAGAGAATTTCTTCTGATCGACGAGGAGTTGGTGCTGGTACTGCTGACGACTAAACTTTTGGATGTTATATAATTCTATTACTTTATCCTGGTTCTCCATCCACCATCACTGAGCTTGCCACTTGTTAAATATCTCACGGCTGCAAAAACAATCCAAGAAAGTGAAAAACGAGAAAATCTTAAACAAGCATTGTCGAAATCCCTCAATATGGACAAAACAGATGAAATTGGGTCATTATTGGAACAAATAATATGCAAGAATGCTAATATTAGCAGCAACAGGAAATTACAAAAAGGACTATCCAGCTTTGACTCTTTGTGGGACTCTTTATTTTTATGTTTTAATCTATTTCTATTTAAATCATATAGTTGCATTTTTCTTCTTTCTGTTACTCAATTACAAAATCAAACAAGACAATCGTCCCTAGGAAAATTATCTTCAGTTATTTGGGATCTTCTCATAGTGACATTGACTATGATATAAACAAATGTATTACTGATTTAGCCTCGAGTGATATGCCATTTTCCATAGCCACCACTTTTCAAGGAATGAAGGGCCACCACCATAATTGGAGGCTAGTGCAATTCATAGTGGCTCACATGCACCAATTCAATTCAGTCACATTACTCCATACTTAGAAATCCCAAATTCTCCAAATAAATTTAGACAAATAGATAACCACCAACTAAGATCAACATCATGGATACCACATTAAACTTTTGATCATCACGAAGAAACCACATGTTCCATATATCATGTCGAGTTAGATGTTGCAAAAGCACTGTTTGTAAACCAGCAAAGAAAGCACAATCAAAATCACAAAATGATATTTCACACATAGCATTTACCATGGTGAACAGCCAGGTAAGGCAGGATTGAATAATCAAACTTCATGACAATATTCAAAACATAGCTAAAACAATGATAATTATTTCCATAAACCAGCCCATCATTCTAAATTTGCACCATAACACAGCGTGTATCATTGGGTGCATCAAATAATAGCCAAATCAAGAGTCATTACCTGAATCTGATCCTCTTGATATCATTTCCACACTGTGGCGAAACAAATGTAATCAACACCCGGGCTCAACTAGCAACCCATTCTTTCCGCTCATCTTCCTCCACAAGAACAAATGCCTCACTTCTACTGCTAGCTGAGCGGTGCGCATAGCCACTCTAGAAGACCTTCAACCTCGCATCCATTCCTTTCCCAAAAGCCGTGGGAGGACTACGAACTGCCAGCTCTTCCATATGAGTCATAGAACCTCTCGACACCGAGCAAACATCTGAGTCCAAGGGTCCCGGCCCTTACTGCTGAACCAGCACATGGCTTGCAGTTCTTGTATGCACCGATGCCTTCACAGCCATGTCCTTGATCTTAAAAACATGCAATCACAATTCACAAATAAATATATCAAAAGATGTAACAATTCAAAATTTGCAGTCAATAGATTATGCACCAGGAGGAATAGATATATAATATACTATCAACTATGCATAAACACACAAGGCCACACACATCTATGCGAGGTTGATTAATGAAATATGAAGTACGAGGTAAAAATAACGAGGCGGAAAAATTGAACTACAAACAAAACATGTAATGTCGTGAATTCAAGTACTAAATCGAGTTCAAATAAATCGAGAGGCCTTAACCACTAAGTGAGAGAAACCAGTTTCTATGAAATATTCACATATATACAAAATAAAACATATATATGAGGTGCACTCAATTTATGGCCTGCGTGATCGCCTCGAATATACGTGCAAATTCGGTGGATCTTGGATAACACTACAACACTCCATGTATTTGACAAGCATAAAAAATAGGAAAAAGCTACAACAAAAGGGTGAAATGGAGGGAGATTAGTGTTTGCTTGGCGGTGAGGGTTTTGATGGTGCCTTGGAGGAATGGCGGTGGCGCTTCAATGCGATCCTCCGGCGCTAAACCGTGAGACCGTGAATTCAGCATGAGAATAGCTATGTGATAAATCTAGTGTATGTTAATATCGAGATTTGTGTAAGCGATAAAACGCTGACAGCTTTTACGTGGTTCGATCGAGAATAAGATCTACGTCCGTGGAAGAGTGATTCCTCGATACTTTCACTATGATTTGATTCACGGTGAGTGTAGCTAAAAGCTCTTAGTATTGATAAGTTCTTAACCCTTCCACCATCGATCTAACTCTGTTTATACATGTCAGGGATCCTGTCACGGGATCGGTCCTCCCATGTAGGGACTCTTCACTCGCATGTAGGGACCCTTGCTCTACTTTGTAGGGACTATTTGCCTTCAGGTGGCAGGGTGAGGGTGATTAGGGTTTGGAGGCGGTTGGGGTTTGGAGGTTTGCTGGCTTTAGGCGTGGGCCGTTATTAGGCTGTCGTTGAGCGTCGATTGGGTTGGTAGTATGCCATCACTATGCATGTCAACATTCTATCCACTAAAATCAGAAGAAAACCAAAGATGAAAATGCAACAACCCGATTAAGTCAGTAATCGAATGAAAAATCAAACGAAGTATGTAGTCTCTGTCTCGACAAGAAAATACGAAATTAAATAAATCAAATGGCCTTTTCTCAGCGGATAAAAAAAAAAAGGCCAACTCAATCGTCACAAATTCGAGGAGCCAGCGAGAGAAACAGAATGCACGAAGAATGGAGAGTTTGAGGAGTAGCTGAGGTGGCGTTAGTTGCGAAGTGCAGTCATAGTTTCTGACGATTTAGCTACAAATAGTATGCAACATGAGATTAATCTATCTTCAAGCCACAGCTCATAATGTGGGAGAGTGACGCAGTCAGTGCAACAAGAAACCTCTCTTTCGTGAACTCGAAATATTCGATAAATAAAATTCGAGACTCGACTCGACGCTAAACAAATCAAGTTTGAACACGATGATATTTGACTCGACTGGGTTCGATTACACCTCACTCAAATGTGTGGGTGTTTAAATCAAGCCCAACAATATTATTTTCACTAATATTTTTCTTTAAACTTCTTCAATTCGATGTCGAAATATGATCAATATAATGAATTGATTTCAATTCAATTAAAGCGAAACACATTTGTTACTACCACGTTTATTAAGTCATATTAGTTGGGCGTCTATTATGATTGTTCCGTTTTGTAAAACCTATAATATATCGAAGAAAATATGATCATGTCCATTTAGAATCTCTTGCGGCCAAAGTTATAGTTACGAATCCTACTAAAGCCTTTATAGATTCATATCACATTTTATGTGATTTGAAGGTATGAACATGAATGTGAATCTATCCCATAAAGATAACAACGTTGAGTTTTCATAAACTCAAAATAACAAATTAAAAATAACGTTGTTCTCGCATTATCTCTTATTAAAAATATCATTTTGTAGTCAAAGTGTCATATGTTGAAGCTCACCAACATCTTCATACAGGTTTAGAGTTCACACGTCTTGTTTTTCAAACGTGGTTATCATTCTATATGGTTTATAGGTTATTGCACAAAAACATACGATTTACCTAGTGCACATCAAGATAGAAGATAGCTCCGAGCTCCTGATATATATATATATATATATATATATATATATATATATATATATATAGGTGGTTAAAGGCCGAATGCCTATAAGTGTAAATAAGAATGTATCACATTCACACATCTAGCCCATATCAATGATCCAGATTGAAGGAATTTATTTAATAATTTTAAATTTTATTTTATTAAATAATTCAAATAAGGGTAAATTTGGTATTAAAAATATATTCTCTACACACGGATGTAAATCTTTAATTTTCCGATAATTTCATCACTTACCGAAAGTGGGAATTTTATAACTGCTCAATATAATGTTTCACAACTAGCCATTCTATAGTACATATTTAATAAATATGCACATATATACACATCACGTAGTATAATTTATTGTTGCACCTCCTACAATGCACATATTTAAAAATATGTGGTACACATTACACATCACATAATATAATTTATTGTTGTACATCAAATGCTACAAATTTATTATACTAGTGCAAACAAAAATATAATATATCTAAAATAAGAAGTTACATGATAGATTACAACAAATTTCTAAAATTAAGGAAATAACTGTTTTAATATAAAATAAAATTACTAATATAACCTTCAAATAAATCCTACGTAAATTAAAATATAACATATATAATAATGTACTATAGTATATCAGAATTAATATTATTCATTAATTTACTATAATTAATAACTTAAATTTATTCTTATTTCTTATAAATAATTTTGTAACAAACACAAGATATCTTGAATCAGATTTCACAAATTATGTTGAATTGAATGAAAGTCGTTCAATTGTATATGTACACGTGGATTTCTATTTGCCATATTTAACGAATTGGTCGGGCGCCGAACAGTGAACACTGCGAAACAATTTGTTTTTAGCTAAAATTGAAAATTGTAGTTAAAGTCGTTGGAATATATTTTCTTCTTTCTCCATTTTTGAATTAACTTTCCAAAACAAAAAATAAAAGACAGTTGATGTCTAAACTTATTTTAGTGGTGATCTAATCTTAGTCGACAAAGTGTAACCAATTTTCATAGTGATTTGAGTTCGATATTTCATTCCTTAAGTGTTACAATCTATGCTTATTTGATTAACAATTAACGAATTTAATCAGCCTATCACGTGAGCAACTCCTCGATTCTTCAAAATATGCATCTTCTGCTTTATTATTCTTCAAAATATTCATCTTCTACTTTATTATTCTTCAAAATATTCATCTTCTACTTTATTTTAGAATCGTAGTAGAAAAAATTGAATATTTAAAATTTGTGGATTCACAGGCAAGTGCGCCGCCCTATGTGCGCGCCAAGAATTGCATCTTATTCCATAAAAGTAAGCTATAGTACTGCCGTTAATTAAGATAAGAAACCACGTATCATAAGGTAGCGTTTACTTTTCATAATTAGTATTTTAGAGGATTGCGTATTTGATAAATTGTATGATAATATCATTTTATCTATTAATCCAAACAAATGATTAATGAAGGATTAAAATTGAGATAAATAATTATCCATTTGTTTGGAGAATTATTCAAATCACATTTATATTGATTGGATTAAAATCAGTGGAGAACAATTCAAATGATTACAATAATCTCAGACTTATCATCAAATATTAATCCTTAAAAATAAACACTTGATTAAATTGGATTAGTTTTATCTATCCAACCTAATCATGTGAAATAAACACCCTCATAATGAATGAGTTTACGATAATTTATGGCCACGCTAATTATAGAAAAAGTTAAGGTCGCATTAAAAGAATCTACTTGAACCTATAAATCTTTAAAGATGATATATGTCCTAGCTATATTCTATAACAGAATGAACAATTTTATTGTTGATCCCATTTTATAATTTTCGTGGTGGATAATAATATCTAGAGAAGTGGTATGTTACACAACACACCATTAACAACGTGAAATTTTTCTCCGTGTGTGTTACTAGCCAGAAGTGGTTAACGCCGGAGGCCAAAGGTCTCGGGTTCGAGTCCACCGTGACGCAACCTTTAAAAATTTCAGTATTAATTGACAAAAAAAACGTGAAATTTTGTTGTTACATATACAAAAAAAAGTTAGTGTATTTGAGGAAGGTCCGAATTTGAAATTGATTGTAAGCATTACAAGAAAGTTGATTTTAATGAGGCCCGCCTCTTGTCGCCACTAAATGGGTTTTGTTGAGGAGGTTTTTTTTTCTTTATCGCTTTAGGATTGAGCGAGTCATTCTTTAGGCTATGTGTTTTGGCCTTAGGTCTTTTACCCCACCCTCGCCTTGTTTCTTCTGGAATTTGTCAGTATCCCCGGGTATGCCCGAGTTCGGTTTGTAATATGTTTACCTGCTTTATGTTATTTCATGCGTTTTGACCAAAAAAAAAAAGTTGATTTTTAGACATGAAAATGTGTCGCTAATATTTGTTTTAATGTCGTAAAACAAACTTGCGACATTTTACAACGTCACTTTAGATTGTGTAACAAAAGGTCGTGTAACATTTTTGTGACACTTTTTTTATATTTATGTCGCAACATATACGACACCTTGTGCATCATTAAATTAATTGTCGATAAAATTTGTGACATATTACATGGCATTAATTGTAGTGACATGTGTCGGTATGTCGCATTACATGACATTAGCTAAAATGACATTCTAATTTGTGATACTAGCTACGACATTACAATCAATGTGACGTATATTTTTACTACATTTTTCCATTGTTGTCACAATATATACAACACTTTGTGCATCACTAAATTAATTATCGATAAAATTAGCGACACACTACGCATCATTAGTCATAGTAGTGCATGTTAGTTTACATCACATTACATGACATTAGTTGAAACGAAGTATCCTAATTTACGACAAACTTTGTGACATTACAATCAATGTGTTGTATAATGTTTACTACACTTTATATGTTAATGTTGCAACATATGCGATACTGTGCATCACTAAATTAGTTGTCGTATAAAATTTAGACACATTACACATCATTAGTCATAGTGACGCATGTTAATTTATGTCACATTACACAACATTAGTTTAAATGTCACGTCCTAATTTGCGACACTAGCTTATGACATTACAATCAATATTTCATAATTTCACGACATTTTTCTTTAATGTCACAACATATACAATACGTGCATCATTAAATTAATTATCATTTAAAATTTGCGACACATTACACATCATTAATTGTAGTAGAAGCACGTTAGTTTACGCCACATTATACGGCACAAGTTATGTGAGTAATTTTATCGTTGTATTTCATTCCATGACACATTTTAATTAGATATTGAATGTCACATTTTTCTTTTTGGGAGATAGTTCTAAACTAATAATAAAACAAGAAAGCCAAAATATGTATCAAAATAATAATTCAACTATGAATAAAGTTCAACACAAATTAACAAATAATTTCTAATCAAAAGTGAAAATATCAAAACTTACTCACCATACTAAAAATTATTCAAAATCTAAATTGAAATTGAAAATGCCTAAAGTCGGTTTACTAGGCAAGAATGCAAATTTAATGGTAACTATGTGATGTTCCTTAGCATTTCTCCTTCCTCTTGCTCGTCCTTCTAGTAGTTTTTCCTTGCTCCTATATAATTTTGAAAACATACATTATCTCTTACACATATAATAAGTACATTAATTGAGAAAATATTTCTTTATTGTAATACATGTGGACATGTAGCATCTCCATAAATGTTTGTATTGCTCTTATCCGAGTTATTTATCTCTTTCCTCATCTAATAGAACTAAACAAAGAAAATATTATTAGAATTTTCAAAATAAAATAAAGTTTAAAATATTTAAAAATTGATCATTTACCTCGCCTTCATTGGTGTTCTCAAAATTTTAAATACTCGATGGTGACCCATTGTTGAAAGCTTGTATCGCCGACAATTCAAAGAGCCGAAGCCTTGTACATTATGATTTAAAAGCATGAAAAAATACCATAATAGCACAATAAAATTCATGATTTGAACTTACAATGACATTTTGACCCTCTAATGTGAGAAGTCTAGTCTGAAGCATCTCCATTTGAGAATAATATTCTTCTTTAAATTTTGTCATCTGGTCTTCAAATTCCTTTTGAATGTTTCGAACTCTTTCATTGGATTTTTCTTTGATAGTTCGATCGAATTCCTCTCGAGAAGTGAAAATCAAATTTTTACTCTTTGAAGCAACACCATTACTATATAGGCATCCTGGGGCTTTACTACCAATAACTTCTTCAACAATTGCATCATTAGCATCAATATCATCCATCAATTCCTCAAGAAACTTTTGCTTAAATTCTTTCAATTGAGCCTAATTACAAAAATAAAATGAGAAAAATAATCTATTATTAAAGCTTATGATTGCTCTAATAAGGTATGAAAAGCCAAACCTAATAATAACTCAAAACACGACTTGGCGAACAAATGCCCGTATTTTCTAACAAATAATTGATTGTAAATAATCCCTGTCTTGGCACACATTGTTTAGTGATAACATAAAGACATGAGTAATTAACATAACTATCTCTAGACTTTGTTGAAAATAAAACACCTCCACGGAATACTGAGTTCATTTAATACAACCCAGAGTTGTAATTACATGCCCATATATACTGCAAGCAATGCCAAAATTACTCTCATTTGTATGCCACATGCTCAAAAATAAATTCTCTACAATTAAAATTAGAACCACCAAACCATATATAAGCTACCCCAAATGCTTTCCTATTACATAACCATTACTCAACTACATCTCAATAAACCATCTACTAGAAATTCCCATTGGTACATTTCGTCAAACACTGACTACAGTACCAAATAGTCCAGCCTAAACCCATACAATTCTGCATTGAAACACAACAAAACGTCAAATGCACATCAAACAAAATAAATTAATCCCAAATCAAACCAAAAGCCATTAATATTCAGTACTTGTATTTGAGATCCACAGTAATTCAAACATAAGTTGAGATCTCAAAACATGCAAAAGTTATGCCCATATTCATTATGAATTTATAATGTTTCGCTTTGGTAGTCAAATTTGAGAGCTTGATTAAACAATAATCGTACAACATAAATTATAGTCCAAGTAAATGGGCTCGTCGTTACACAAGGTATTTTGTAAATGGACTGCGTTTTCACACTAAGAAGTGGGAGATAAGGAGAAAAACACAAAATAGTGGAGTGTTCTCGATTCGCTACTACTGAATAGTTTCTCAAGTAGTAAGGGCGAGAATCCTATATTGGGGATGTGTCATTTTATGGTGTTTTGAAGGATATAATAAGTGAGGTACACCAATCTTTTAAATTTATATTGTTCGGTGTGATTGGGTTGACTGTAATTTAGGATTGAAACGTGATGAGTTTAATTTCACTTTGGTAAACTTTGCTCACTTACTACATAGAGGAAATAGGAAAATAGATTAACCATTTATTCGGCATCTCAAGCTCAACAAGCATGGTATATTCAAAATCCAGTTGATCCAGTTGACATGTAGCTCAAGATGACCCTCAAGCTATATTCAATGTTGACCTAAAGGTTAATGAATTTGAAAGCATTGAGGATGAGCATATTTCAGTCAACAAGGTGAAATAGATATTGACAATGAAAATATCTCATGTGATAGAGCGATGTTGAAGGGGTGACACTCGAAGAATAAATGATCATATGGTGGAGATAGTGTTGATGATGAAGATGACGGAGATGATGAAACATATAACTTTGCAAGTGACAATTCGATTCCAATGACGATGATGACTTTTTGAAGATATTTTACCATCGATAAGAATGAAGATGATTAGGAAATTCGACATGCAAGAAGTCCGGTTTCTCATGTTTTAAAATTTTATGTAGTCGCCATGCTTGATCTGGGTTTTCCTTTTTTAAATGATAAGAACATGTGATATATCTATTATGTTTCGAATCCAAGATGCCTTTGATCATAATATGCCTTTGTTATTTGCTACCTTAGTCACATAATGCGTAATATCCCTATTAAGGTGTGGTAGTAGTGATGGATTGAAAATGGCTGCAGCCTTCAAATTATTTTGATGCTGTCTTTTTATATTATGTATCCACGACCATAAGTTATTGATTATGTATCCATATCCATAAGTTATAAGTTATCAGATTATGTATTCTTGTTGTTTTTATTTCGTGTCTTGATTATTTTCTTCTCTAAAAGAAACTTTTGACCAAAAGTTGTGCGTGTTTTGTATTGGCAATCGAACACGTAAAATTGATGTCAGCGGATAAAATGAATAGTTGAGCATGCTTATATCTTATGTAGAAGCCATTAATTTTGAGGAATATTTGACTATTCTAGGAATTCTAATTATCAAGGTCGAGTGATTAAAATATCGCTTATCATGTTTCCTTAAACAATTGCTCTATGTTTGATTTATGTGTGAATTTTGTTGTTGATGGTTTGCGATAGTGTGTTTTTCAACTTGGATGAGTTCATGATCCTTGTGGGATGTTATGAAAATGGGGTTTGTAGAGAGTTTGATGATGGGGCTTTCTAAATGTTTGATGCGGATGGTGATGGGTTGATCTTTGCAGAGGAGCTCAAGAGTGTCGTTGCAAGTTTTGGAAGAGTTTAAAGTTATGATGAAGGATGAAGACTAGGTTTGCTTGATTTGAGGTTGTTTTCTGGAACTATATAGAAGGATTTTTATTGTGTTTTGTTAGATTTGGTGAACAATGGGAGATTTGAGTTGTGAACTAGTTATTATGTGGGAAGTACTATAATACGTATATTTATTTCTCTTTCTCCATTTTTTATTTTTTTATTTTTTTCTTGAGTTTGCAATATTGGTTCCTGAATCATGATTATAATAGTGTTTTTTGTTCATCCTCACTAAATTTTGGTATTTACGTTTTTGTTCATCCTCACACTACGTTTTTAAATTGTGGGAATAATGCCTTGCTTTTCATGTTGGATCTTCTTTTCTTGATAAATATATATCTCTCTAACACACACATGAACTACTTGAATGTGTGTTTCATGTAAATTGCAGTTTCATGCAACAAGTCAAGAACATTTCACGTTAAAACAACAAATTATAAGTAGAAGATAATTTGATACACTTATAATTTTTTGTAATTAGAGGTTTGATTCACTTATATCTTATTTTATGTTAATTCTTTCTAAATATCAATTAGTTTAATGATCATCATGCATCACACCACCTTTATACTAGTTCTTTTTTATATATGTATTTTCACCAATTCATAGTAATGTGTAAAAATTAATTTATTTTAACTGTACCTAGTAAATTCAATTATGAGTATATTAAGCCATGATTATAACCATACAATGCAAATGATACAATATCAACAATGTCACAAAGTTTATGATTAAAATGTTTGTCACAACATAAAATGATGCAAATTATATCGCTATTGTGCAACACTATTTTAAATTTGTTTTATAATTATGACATTTTATTGAGGTATCGCAAATAAATTACCGTAATTTTAAGACATAAAAATTAGTGTGTCACTAAACAACGACACGATATATAGATGACGCAAAATTGGCGTAAATATATGACATTGAATACAAAATTACTTTAAATATGTGGTATAATTATGACATTTTATTGAGGTGTCACAAATTAATTGTCGCAATTTTTAGACATAAAAATCAGTGTCACATCTCTGTCACTAAACTACAACACAATATATAGATGATGCAAAATTGATGTAAATTTATGATATTTAATGCAATATTATTTTAAATATATGGTATAATTATGATATTTATAGAAGTGTCAAAAATAAATTGTCACAATTTTGAGACATAAAAATGAGTGCCGCATTTGCGCCACTAAACTACGACACAATATATATACGACACACTATTGACGTAAATATACGACACGAGATGCAACACTATTATAAATATGTCGTATAATTATGACATTTTATTAAAGTGTCGCAAATAAATTGTCACAATTTTGAGACATAAAATGAGTGTTGCATATATATCACTAAACTACGACATAATATATAAATGATGCACAAATGACATAAATATACGACACTAGAAGCATATGCACTAATAGCCGTGTTTTGTTGTAGTGATGAACTATATAATGTTTCCACTTATGGATAAACTAATTAACATTCATGTCGTCACAACATAAACATAATCTATATCATCAATTTAAGAGAAATTAATAAAGCGATAAGTTGCGCCTATATTTGTCATATTTCATAGATATATTTATCAAGTTTCATGTGTGGTAGAGTGTGTATTGTTAATTAGTTTATAACAATATGCATATCTTCTTTTTCATTTTGATACTGTTTAATTAAAAGAAAACATGCCAACTCGTAACTCATTTAACTTGTTTTAATTCGATTTATATGTGTCACATGTGTTGTCATTTGACATAAGTTAAAAGTATAAAATAAATTATTTTTTATTTTATAAAATTAAATATATGAAAATAGATAAGTATGAATAAACTAGAGTGTTATACTAAATAAAGCATTTTCAATTGAAATCGACATCCATTCATATGTAATTTTTTTTTGTCATAGATAATTAGAAAATATATAAGATTTCAAATCTTTTGAAATAACTATATTACATTTTTTATATTCTATATTTATTTATGACATCTATTTATATATTTAGTTTAATTTGTGAGATATATTTATTTTAGTTTGAGATTTGTTATGCAATAAATAATTAAATTCAATTTCATACTTAAAGTGAACTATATCACATATATATAAAGCTAATGATGGTCCCTAGGGGTTCACATTGGTGTATAAGGGCACCAGTTAGGCAATTTTTTTTTTTATAAAACTCACTACAAGAATTTTGCTCATAGACCACATGGCATTAGTACTAAAGTGGTCTATCGTGACATAGACAACGTGGGTGGTGAACGCGTGGTCTATAACCATATTTTAAACGGTTATAGACAACGGGCAAAGAACCGCGTGGTCTATTAGCGTTTTTCATATGATGACCACGGTGCCCCTTACGCGTGGTCTATTAGCACATAACTTTATTAACCACGCTTTTTTCGCGTCGTCTAACATCCACGTCGACTAAATACCACGGGCTTAGGCCGTGTGGTCTTCGCCACTTAGCCATGTGGTCTTTAGCCCATCTTCATGCGTTGTTTCTCATCTCCTTCTTTCGCCGCTATTTTGCTTCTCACTATCTTAATTGCTTCTTCACATTGTCTCGCCCGAGCGCCGACCGTCGCACTATCTCGTCGAAGCCGCCTCGCACTGCCGCCTGGTGGATCCTATTATTAATAAATTATAATTTTGTAATAGCCCCTAAATCCTAAGTACGGTTTAACAGGAGTATTACTCAAAAAGGATTAATAAATGAATACCATTTAACAATAAATTATGATACATAACTTAAGTTCTTGCAAGGAAAACATGTGATGTGTACATACGACGATGTACAATCAAGGTATACTATTTAGTGACAACGTTCTATTGCTCAACACCGCCCATCGCATCACCACTCAATCGCACATTTAAAACAATATGCGGTGGTCGAGTACAAGAATGCACTCGGTGGACTCATGCCAAAAATATTTTCATTTTGAATTACTCGCCCATTAGTAACACACGAGGTTTTAGTGTAAATACTCATGCTTACTAAAACATTTCTCATTTTCAAAAAGGTTGTCGGCGGACATATTTTCTCGTCAGATGATCCGTGATTACTTTATAACATTATCATAATTTCACATACGTTGGTAGCGAACCAACAACATTTAATATCATCATAACATCATAATATGTGGTGATGAGCCAACAACTATCAATCTCATTATAAAATCGTACATTGGTAGCGAACCAACAACATTCATATCATCACATCATCCTCCTCATAATACATCATACCATCATCCTCATAAACATTCATACCATCCTCCTCATATTCATTCATACCATCCTCCCTCATAATACAATTCACCTCATAAACATTCTCCTCATCATCATAACATTTATCATAAGTTGGTAGCGAACCAACACTATTGATAGGATCATACATAAAATCATAAACACTTTGGGCAGGTAATCATTTCAACATCATTTCTCAACAGAGAGCATTGTAAAATAAACATTTGATAAACATTTTATCATCGAGGAGAAAAACGCCCACGGATTGAGACTGCTCTTAATTCGATTTCGTTCTCGCACGCCAACGATCACGTCCGCGTCCAACCTTTACGTAAAAACGATTTCAGTACGTCGGTCACGTTTTTTGAGATTTTCAAAGTTTAAAATAAACTTTGATAACTTATACTATAATAATTCGAATTTCTTAACGATTTCAAAACGTCGTCAATCGCAAGATCTTAACTAAATATTTCTCGTACTTCGATAGAGACGAGATATGATCAACTATTTCATTTTAACCATTTAGGTTAAACGTTCAACGTATTCTAACGTTTTTCGATATAAAGATCTTAAGTATGAAATCTTTTCTCACCAAAGAGACTTTCTTATATAATTAATACGTTTTGCAAGTATTAGTGTATTTATCGAACGTATTTCATACGTTGCATCAAAAGTCAACAATTTTGACTTTTCTTAATAAACTTTTTAATAATTCACATATTTGATATCTAATTTCCATATAAATCGATTTTCAATCGATTTCTTTTCATAAAATCCTAATTCTTGATTTTTCATGCAAATCGATAAACTCTATTAATATTTTCCTTTAATATCAATTAACTTATTCATTAAACATTATTTTTCATTTCTAACGTTATTTAATATAACGTTTCACCATAAACATAGTATACTATGTTTATAAAATTTCATAAATTCTTAATATGTCTAAAATACTTTCTAGACATATAAAGTATTATTTTTCTTGATATTAAGGAATTAAATCCTTAATATAATCCTTCTAAAGCTCACGGCTTTTTGAGCTTAAAAATTCTAAACATCTTCCAAAAATTCTTCTAAACTCATATAGTGTACTATATTACCATAGGATCACTAATATGTATTAACATTAGCTATAGAAAAATTGAACATCAATTTCCTATAGCTTATAGCTCTCTAATTTTTCTCCAAAATTACCAAACATTTTCCTAAAATTCTTATTAAATTACAAGGCCTAAACATCATTCTATATCATTAATCTAGCATAATATCCAACATCTACAACTCACAAATCAAAATACCAAGGCTTATGCCTCTCGAAAACTTTCCAACTATACACATCCATTTTCCAAAATCTCAACAAATTCACATATCATTTATTCAATACCCTAGATCATTCAAATGCATTAATATTTTTATACATGATTTAAACATTCATAAATGTCCTCAAACCATTTCGGTAACTACAAATTTTATATCAACATACAAAATCAAAACATTAACAATTCATCAACCTTAGCCCACGGTTATTTCCTTGAAATCAATTCAATATTTTCTAAATTTGTTAATTAATAAATACATGATTAAGCTTTTATTTAAATCACCAATATAATTCATAAGCTTCATGCTCAACATAACTAACAAACAACAATTATGCTATCATAATTTCTCATTAAACACATGCTTACATATTAAAATCAAACCATTAGAAAATGAAAATCTTAACGTATAATTAAAGGTCGCTCGATTTCTAACCTTTTAACTGTGTCGATTAAGTGCACAAGCTTTAGATCGAGGGTTTGGTGATTGAAAAGCTAGAACACTCAAGGTATTTTCCTCTATTTGCTCTCGGTTCTTGTTGGTTTTGAGAGAAAAATGGCTCGAGTTGCTTTATTAAAAAAGTACATAAAGCAATTGAATTCAAGACTTACAAATCCTACAAAGCTCACGTCTCTCACTCTCGGTCACTCTCTAAATTTTGGGAGCCTATGTGACCCATAATCCTAAAGACGGATTAAAGAGGACTAATACTAGGACAAGTAATTGTGGTTTATGAAAGCCTCAATTCAAGACATATAACACGTAAAATAAGATTTATTCAACCATTATATACATTAATAACATAATGTACAAGAAAGGCTAGCCAACAGATCCAAAAGAATACCAACGATCGAAGGACTTCAATTAATATTCAAACATAAGCATAATATTCAAAAGTAGACATTGTTCAAAACATTGAAGGCATGTGAATACACGTATTTACCTATCGTGCCCAAGTTTCTAGCTTAACATTCAAAAAGCATTCGAGACTTCTCAACACCCTCCATCATCACCATCATCACCAACCCGCACATTTAAAACAAACATGCGGTCGAGTACAAGAATGCACTCGGTGGACTCATGCGAAACATTTTATCGTATTTAAATTATATCGCCACTCATGGTAAGACATAAGGGTTTTGCTTGAAATGCCTTATGCTTACTAAACAATTTCATCGATTCATAAACATCATCGCCGCAAGCATTTTACTTGCATGTATGATCCATATCCTTATCCTTTCATCATAACTTTATAATTTAGCGTCGTAGAGGAGGCCTCCCTGCGTCATTGTGACCGCAACGTGCATTGTCCTTATGACCCCACGATCACTATTTTCAGATACACGTTAACCTAGCGGTATAAGCCTTCCACAGAGGATCCGTCGATTTCATTCATAAGTTGGGAATGACCAACAACATTCATCATTTATTCATTCATGGATAGGATACATACATAAAACATAAACATTTTGGCGGTAATTTCATCAACATTTTATCATCATTCTTTGATATAAGCATCGTAAATAAAATCATTTGTTCATTTTATCATTTAAGAGTATAGTAAAGCCCACGGACTCCTTGATCGTCAAATTTTCGATTCTTCTTCTGCGTCCAGTCGTCGCGCCTTTCAACACCTTTACGTAATAACGATCGTTGGTCACGTTTTGAGATTTTCAAAGTTTAGAATAAACTTTGATAACTTATTCTAATATAATTTGAATTCTTAACGAATTCAATACCGCTCAATCGCGTATTTTGAACTAAACATTTCTCATTGCCGAGATATGTTCAACTATTTCATTTAACCTTTTAGGTTAAGCGTTTACGATTTACACGTTTTTCGATGCAAGGATTTGAATTCGAAATCTTTTCTCACTAATGAGATTTTCTTATATAAATAATACGTTTTACACGTATTAGCGTATTTTTCGAACGTATTTCATACGTTGATTTCAAAAGTCAACATTTTGACTTTTCTTTATTAAATTCTTTAAAAAATTTATATTTTAATATCTAAATTCAATATAAATCGATTTTCAATCGATTTCTTTTCATAAAGTCTTAATTCTCGATTTTTCACGCAAATCGATAAACTTCATTAATATTTTTCTTAAATATTAATTAACTTATTCTTTAAACATTATTTTTCATTTCTAACGTTATTTAATATAACGTTTCGTCATAAACATAGTATTCTATGTTTATAAAATTTCATAAATTCTTAATATGTCTAAATTAATTTCTAGACATATAATGTATTATTTTTCTTGATATTAAGGATTTAAAACCCTTAATATATATTTACAAGCTTTCGATTTTAAGCTTATATTTTCATTCTTCTTCCAAAAATTCTTCTAAATTCATATAGTGTACTATTTCATCATAGTATCACTAATATGTATTAATATTAACTATAGAAAAATTGGACATCACCTATTTTATTCCTATAGGTCACGGTTTTGTCCAAACCTTGTCCAATAAATTTTCTTAAATTCTAATTAATTTATACAAGGTCCCAACATTAATTTATAACATATTTGTAACCTATAGTCCAACATATTTCATTTCTTCATCAATGTTTATATTGTTCAAGGTCACGGTTTCACCCAACATATATACTAACATTTTTATAAAATTCTAATTAAATTACACTATGCTTATATACTATAGTCTAGCAATATAACATCATAATATCATACTAGAAACAACTAAATCATGCTTAATAACCAACATGAAGCTCTCGGTTATTTTAAAATAAATTGAGCATTTCATCTTCAAAAATGCTAGTTAATTCATGTAATACATAATCAATGTCCTAGATCATCAATATGCCATTACATTTCTCAAACAAAAATTGTACATCAACCTATCATTTTTTTCATGTATTTCGGTAATTTCAAAACCACCAGCATAGGATTTTTATAAATTTCCCAAAAATCACAATAGGCTCCTACTACATCATATATCATTAATGCATTCCTAAATCATTCATGAAAAATTCGATCATCATCAAATAAATTTTAACATGCTCAAATCAAATTTTAAACATGATATAGGCTCATAGTTAAATCTTAATACACATTATTAATGAACAACTTTCATTACTAGCATAATTTCCTACTTAAGATCACATGCTTAACATATAAATCTAACCATTAGAAATTTAAAAACTTAGGGTATAATCAAGCTCGTTCGATATCTAACCTCTTTCTTGGTTTGGATTTAATGTGCGAGGATTAAGTATCGTTTTGGCTAATCAAACTCAAGAACACAAGGGTTTTCTAAGGAGGAAGCTCTCGGTTCTTTTTTTTTCTTTTGGAGAGAATGAAATGTTTTGGTTTAATGAAGTATGATATACTTAAGTAATTGAAGTTAAACACCTCACTTCTCTCACTCTCTCTCTCGGTCACTTTCTCACAAACACAAAGCAATTGGAAGCCTTTCTAATATCACTTGGTGAGTCATAGAGTATTACATCATCCATACTAACTATGTATAAAGTTTCATTGGATAAAACAATTTAATCCATTGTCTTGGGATGAAATTGCCGTCGCCTATCACTCACACACAAGGATTACACAAGAATCAAGTGGTGACTCACTATTTCATATGTCATGGTATTAACTTTGCTCTTACATTTTGAAAGAAACAAAGAAATATCCTTGCCTTTTTGGAGAGCAAAAGCCATCGGTCATCCTCATTGCGTAAGGAGAAGGAAATTTTATTCTTGTTTAATACCATGTATTTAATCCTACACTCTATCCCAAATAAAATTTACATCATCAAAGTATTATTCTTACTCAAAGAAATCGGCACTCTCACAATTTTGATCCCACTTGTTCATTACTTGGTTGTGTACATTAGATACCACTTGCATGAATTAATTCATAACATAGCAAAGCGTACCCCAAAACTTACGTAAACGTTTGTACACACACACTAAAGTCACGCTTATTTCATTATAGTGATATATAATTAAATTCCATGCTAATTATATATATCTATCATAATATATGTTTTAGATGATAAATTATATCATAGAAAAATTTATTGGTATCGTTTCATTGTGAGAAACCACTAATTTTGAATTAGGGTTTTCGAAAATTAAGCATTGTTCAAAATTAACCCGTAATATTCTAGCATTGTTATAATGCTAAATAATACTCTAATTACATATAATAATCATAGGAATTTAAATACTATAATTCCTTGATCATTAATCTCATTTTCTATTCATCTCTAAGCGTTAACGTTTGAAACGTCTCAACGTTAACTATCGACTCATCTCAAAATGGTCGTAATAAAGTCCTAATCACTTCATTAATTTATTCCATTTAATATGGAATTTAATTCTAAACCGTTGTTTAGAAAATTTCTTAAAATTTTAACTATCGATACTTTCGATCGACGTTAAAATTATACTGTCGAAACACTTTATAAACTTCTATTCCTTAATTAACAATTCTTTGTGAATATAAAATACGAATTCATTATCTCATAATTAATCGAAATCATAATTCGATAATTTACTAATTCTATTATTTCGCAAAATCTAATTTACAATTTAAATATCGTAATTATGCATTTAATTCTTGGGATATTCTGAGCCTATTGAGCTTTGTGACTATTACATGTATTACATCACTAAGATAAAATATCTCTTACACGGTAACTATACTTACACAATTTTGAACAAATCAAAAATATCTTTTGACTTGTGATGTTAAAAGCCGTCGCACTCTCCATTATTGTACAAAGAATGAATTTTATTTGTCTTACACATGATATAGTCTAATTGCACATTACCAAATGCAAACTCATAATCAATTAAGAGTTGTATGAGAACTTCCAACCTCAATTTTCAATATATGCGGCCATGACACCTACACAAGCCTTCCCACTTGGTCTCTTCATTTATTAACTTGATTTGTGTGAAAAATAATTCCCTTGACTTACATAAACATATAAATCATGTTAGAAGATAGCAATTTTTTGTTCATGATAACACTATTGTGCAAAATGTTCACGGCACTTTTAGTGTATAAGTGCTAAACAATTCATTTTATTGCATTTAATATCTATATGACATAATATATATCTTAGATGATAAATTATATCATAGGAAAAATTATTAGAATCATTTCATGTGAAAACCACAATTTTCGAATTAGGGTTTCGAAAATTCCAAATTTGTTCAATAATAAATCCTTAATGGTCTAGAATTATTTTAATGCTAAATAATACTCTAATTACATAAAATAATCATAGGAATTTAAATATTATAATTCCTTGATCATTAAACTCGATTTTCTAATCGTCTACGAGCGTTGACGTCAAAACGCGTCTCAACGTTTATAACCGAACCATCTCAAAAAGTTCGTAGTAAAGTCGTAATCACTTTATTTATTTCATTAATAATGAAATATAATTCTAAGCTTTGTCACTTAGAAAATTTACGTAATATTAACTTCGATATTGATCGACGTTAAAATATTCTTGTAAAAGAATTTTATAAAATTATATTCCTTAATTCACAATCCTTAGTGAATATAAAATAGTAATTAGTTCTTACGTAATTAATCGAAATCATTATTCGATATATTACTAATTCAATTATTTCACGAAACCCCTAGTTTACAATTTAAATATAAATTATCAGCTTTAATTCTTGAGGATATTACAAATTTCGCCCATATATATGTATAACCCATAAGATTTAATCTCTCGCCCATAAAATAAAATAATTCGCCCAACCCAAACTAAAATCCATTACCATAACCCATATATGACCCGTTAACCCATCTCCATTCTTACCTTACGGAATTCATTCCTCCCAAAATCACAATTCTCTCAAACTCCTCCCTCGTTCAATGGTTGACCTCCCGCCGCCGCCGCATGATGCGTCGCCATTTTCTGGCGCTCCCATCGCCGCATCACCGCCTCGCCTCGCCGCTTGCACCGTGAATTTGATACACCGCCGCCGCCTGCGCGCGTCGCCGTTGTCTTCCCTCGCTCTGCCGAGCTCGCCGCCATCGCCCGCTCTACCGCCGCATCGCCGCCTAGCTCCTCGGGACCTCCTCTCGATTAACATAAAACAAGTAATCCCCATTCTTTTCCCTTATTCTCTGCTTATCATATATATAATTTCACACTCAAATTATTTTATATGATTATCCCATTTTTTTTTTTTAATTTGAATCGGCTTGTCCAAGCTAAACCACCCAATCCTTGTTTCCTAAATTTGACATAGCTACGACTCGTGGTCTCGGTTGCCAAGAGCGCCTATGAACAACTCAAATTCGAGCGGGTGAAATGGCAAACCTCTTCTAAATTATTCTTTGAAAATTGCTATGAATTTTGTTATATGTTTTGTTGAAAAATCTACTATAATTGATATCTGACGATAAAGTCGATATTCAATTCTAAAATAGAATTGATTTTGGTTGTGGTAACAATCGTTGATTATGCTTGAAGATATTCTTGAAGATTTTAGACTTTGATTTCGATTGTGCTTGTTTCAACACAACTCTTCTAGTATAGCCCTCTTACTTGATAGATACATGTGTTTACATCTATGTTGTTAGATCACGCTAGAATGGATAAAAGTGGATGTTCAAAATTAGATTATCAAAGGAGTATGAAGATGGAGTCGAATCTTTCTTGAATTTTGCCGTTGAAAATGGGAAAGATCCTAATGCCATGTCTTGTCCTTGTATAAAATGTGGTAATCTACATGATATGGACGTCAAAACCATACGAGCACATCTAACATACAATGGAATAGATTTAACATACCGTAGTTGGATATTGCACGGGGAGAGATACAGTTCTGTAAACACTGATAAAGCTGAAGGGAGCAACGGAAAATTTAATTTTAGTTCAGACGAGCCAGTAGATATGGTTCATGATGCAGAGGTTGACAACCCAACTCATTATCATAACCTACTAGGAAGTCGAAATGCCATTATATATCTTGGGTGTGCTAAATTCACAAAGTTGTGCCGAACGGTTAAGTTGTATAATTTGAAGGCAAAATACGGTTGGAGTGATACTTCTTTTACTGACCTACTTCTATTGATGAGAGAAATGCTTCCAGAAGATAATGTATTACCTTCGTCTTTGTATGAGGCAAGAAAAAGTTTATCCACATTAGGGATGAAGTATAAAAAGATTCATGCTTGTCCAAAAGATTGTATTTTGTATCGAAATGAGTATGCCGATTTGGTGAGTTGTCCTACATGTGGAACTTTGAGGTGGAAGGTTACCTGAATGATAAGATTAATGAAGGTGTTCTGCAAAAGTTCTATGGTACTTTCCACCAATTCCCAAATTTCAAAGGATGTTTCGTAGCAAAGATATGTCACACAACTTATCACGGCACGCTTATAAAAGAGTTCGTGATGGCCGTCTTCGCCACCCCGCAGATTCACCATCTTTGGAACATGTAGATCAAAGGTGGCGATTTTGGCAAAGCAAGGAATCTTAGATGGCACTTTCCACGGATGGTATCAATCACATAGCATTATGTCATCTAAGTATAATTGTTGGTCGATGATTCTTATAACATACAACCTTCCTCCATGGTTATGTATGAAGAAGACATATGATGCTTACTTTATCGATTGGACCGAGTCAACACAGGAATGATATCGACGTTTACTGGCACCTTTGATTGATGACTTGAAGTTATTGTGGGAAGTTGGTGTGGAGACATTTGATGCATTATAAGAGTTCATTTTGCTTATATTATTTTCAACATACTTGTAGGATGATCTTATCTGACAAAAAAAAAGAAGGTGTATTTTGCAAAAGTCGTCCAAATGATTATATCCTCGCAAACCTTGAAGAAGCCCGCCATTACGGTGGTGCAAGAGGGTTGGTTATCTTGTTACTCCAACATCTTACTACAATAAAAGTAAGGATAAGAGAATGGGAGTTTTGTGCAAGAAATGAAGTTGGACTTTGAGAAACAGTTGGTGAGATGAATCTGAAGATGATGGTGAGATGCATGAAAAGATGAATGAAAAAATGTCGAGTTCGAGGATCCGATATTGAAGAAAGAAAATGGAGAGAATGAGCATATCAAGAATGATGTTGAAGGAAAAGCGGTTGCTCGATCAAGAAACCGAATAGGAAGTATGCTTATGATTAGGATAACGCGGAAGAAGTTCATATTGGTAATGCCTCACACGTTAAGAAACAACCAAAAAGGTATGTATGGTTATTAGTTATTATAGATATCAACTTCTAATTTTAACTATTAACTAAAACAACTTTTCGATTTAAAAGAGGTACATTGCGACCAATAAAGTCGAACATTGCAGAGTGGCTGAGACCATTGAGGATGTTGTATATGAGTACTAGATACGATCTCGAAGGTGGAATCAAGATTCAAATACAAATGGATGATAATGTCTTTGGTGATGAACACATCAACTACATTATCCTTGATGACATCCAAAACATGGAGTTGAATCCTATCAATGCATCTTGTGTGTGTACCTACATCGGTAAGTATGTTTATGATTGTTCTAATTATAATCTAGAAAATTGTTGATATTAATTATTATGTTATGGAAATTTGTAGCACTTATATAAGGAATGTAAGAATGCAAACCTTCTTGATAGATTTGGTTTGTTAACCCATATGAGATATCACACAATCCAAAGGTTGATCGCATAACAAGTCAAGTATCATAGGTAAAGGTTGATTGGTACACGAGCTAAGCAACTTGTTTTGATGCCATGCAATGTCGGGTATGTGAAAATAATAGATATATACGTAGTTAATATGCTATTATACATTGTACTTTGTGAAGCTTAATTACATATATTCTTCTTAGTTGGCATTGGATTCTTTTGGTGATCGATCCTCATATTGAGACCATATATGTGATGGATCCTTTAAGTGATGAAGGTCGTGTGGAGGTACAAGTCTATCATGGAAACGTAAGTTTGTTTATATTGAGGTTTTACTTATTGTATGTGTTTTGTATCATAATCCACTATATATATGTTTTGCGGGGCCCTAAAATGTTGATATGAGCATAGGAAGAGAGGAGCAGAATATCTTGTGGGAAATGGTCAAGGTATGAAACACTCGCCATAACACTTAATTATGAAATTTTTGTCGTTCAAAATGTACATAACTCTAATTATGCATTTCACATAGTGTCAAGAACAACCTGATGGAAGGTAATGTGGATTCTATGTCATGCGCTACATGAGAGATATTATTGAGGGTTATGGTTCGGATAACACCATTGCAATTCCTACTATGGTAATCATAAAGTGGCATTTTAATCCATAATTTTTTAAATACTAATTATTTACATTTTTACTAATAGAATGTTTATTTTGTTTTAATAGTTTTCTAACGGCTTTTACTCGAAAAAAGAAATCGATGAATTCAGTATAGAGTGGTCCGAGTTAGTCGTGATTCTATTGTGGTTGTGATGGTAAGTTTCATACTTTTGTTGAACATAATGATTTTGATGTACTAAATTTTATTTCTTACCATTTTACATCTTATTCTAATAATGTAGATGAGATCAAGTTAGATGATTGATGTTGTTGAAGCAAAGATGGTGAAATGCTTGAAGATGGTGAAGTTGATTTTTTTTTGATGAATTTTAGTAGCTAGTTAGAAAATATTTGTTGTTGAAGATGGTGAATTGATATTTTAGATAAATTTTAGTAGCTAGTTAGAAAATACTTGTAGCTAGTTAGAAAATACATGTAGATTGAGAATTTCCGGATATAACGCTTTGAATGCTTATGAAATGTGTACCTTGATTTTGATATAAATATTATGAGAAATATTTTATATCTATTTTGGATTATTATTTTTAATTAGCGAAACATGCATTCAAATTATGAAAGCAGTATTAAATAAATAATAAAATAACAAAAATATATTATTGAGCTTATGAACCATGGGGAAATGCGCGTGGTCTATTCGATTATAGACCACGGTGAAAAAGCGTGGTCTATAATGTCATAGACGATGGGAAAGGCCGTGGTTCACCTTGGTGGCCGCTGTATAACATTATAGACCACGCGGTTTTCACCGTGGTCTATAACCGAATGAACCACGGAAACCGCGGTCTATAGCCGCATCGTAATAGACTACACCTTTGTAAACCACGAGTTTTGAAATAGACCATGGGCATTCCCGTGGTCTATTAGCGAAATTCTTGTAGTGACCGATTACAACGTGGGCGATGGTTGCCATTTAACTAATGATAGTTCGATGCTAATGCCATCTGGCGATCAATTCGGATAAGGGGTGTCTTGTTTCGAGTAATATCGGTTAACAAACCTATTGATTGTTGAGGCACCGGTCGGTGATTGAAACTGGCCAGCGTGCTTGCGAATGTGATGATTCTTGGTTTGCTATACCGAAAACTTAAACCGCATAAAACACTTAGTCGAATATGAGCTTAGTCAATTTTCGTTTATCTTTTCGTGATGAAAGCGATCTTGGTAGAGTGTTTCAAAATAATATTGTGCTCTTGTGTCTTTGGTGATGTCAAGACAATAATATGCAATGTAAATATGATCTTGAATGTAAAGGCGAAAGTAAATAACACTTGATTTTTATGTAGTTCAAGAGATCAACTCCTACATCTACGGACCGATTGCTCAATTAATCCACTAACTGGGATTTGGTTTTGTTTATGGGTACAATATATAAACCTAGATGCAGACTTAACCTTACTGTATCCCATCGAACTTGACGTTCCTCCTATGCTTGCGGGTGCTATGAAACCTCGATCGCTTTCGGTGTAGTCGACCTAACCTCTTGCTTATATGTGCAAGATAACCAAACTTTCAAAGAACTAAAACTTTATTGCCTACTTGTCCAAACTTTTATTTAAACTATGGATTTTGTAGAGGATTTTCCAACTAACGGATGAGTTTTCATAGAAGACAAACTAAGGAATTCTAGGCGATATATATAAAGTAGTATCTAGAACATAAAGGAGTGTATCTAAAACCTTAAGGTGATAACTATATTTGAGCCCTTAAGGGGCCGATAACAATGTAAACTCCTTTCTTGTAATCATTGGGTATAAGTTCTTGAGCTTTGAGCTTTGAATGCTTTAGAAAATTTTATTGTGCAACGTTTCGGTAACATTCAAAGGTTGGATTATGTGCGTATTTATAGAGGGGATGATAATAGTATTGTTGGAGAGAGCACCAATCACATCTATTCTATTTAGCTTGAATTCTTCCAATTGAATCCTCGTACATCACTATCAGGTTTGCAACATCGTACACTATAGCTCTGCAACTCTGAACAGTGGTTATGGCATGTCAGTTGATAAACACGCTTTTTACACGTTTATTGTCGTTATTTAAAGATGAGTTTAGATCATTTAATGTGCGCTACGTATCGTTTCTCAATGTTTTATCTATTTTAGAAGATCTTGCTCTTGGGTGTTATTTTGGTGTTTTGTAGGTTTATGTGTTGAAAATCGAAGCGAGGCGAAGCACGAACCAAAATAGCAATCCGCCCGATTCTAGCGACCACTTAGCGGTCGCTAGGCTGGTCGCGCAAACCAAATAACGCCTAGAAGAGTAAGCGACCGAGAGCTCTCGCACGCGGCGAGCCCTAAAGCCGAGAACTCATCAGATGATTTCGCGACCATTGCTAGCGATCGCTAGCGGTCGCGAGGAACCACGTGAGCGCAAACAACGAGAGCGGAGAAGCGCGCGGCGAGTGCCTAGCGGTCGAGCTAGCGATCCGCGAGTGGTCACGAGTCGTGGCGGCAGAGGCTCAAATTAGGTTTCCATCCTTTACGTAAATAGGCGAAAGCCCTCGCGCCCCAAGAGACCCCAGACGTCCCGAGCTCAATTTCTTCAGTTTTTCCTCAGTTTTTCCATTCTTTAGCTTTAGTTTCAGTTTAGTTTAGTTCTAGAGTTAATTCTTGCATTGTCCTTGCTTAGTTTATCGATCGGAATGTTTCGTCCGATCGCTTTCCGTTGTTTTCCGTTCTTTCGCTTGGGTTTGGATTCAAGACCAACCATTTGTTCATCCAACGCTTCATCACGGGTTTTATATATTTAATTTCCGCTTTTATGGTTAAATCGTATTTTTTCGTTTATTATGTCAGCTAGTTTCGCTCTAATCTAGGGTTTGCATGATTCAATCCTATATGTTGTGATTCTCTATCGCTATTTACCGTCCAGGCATTGATTCATGATTCGATTGTGCTTATTTATATGTGTTGATTTCTGATCAATCTTGATGCATATCTAGTTGTCGGTTAATTACGTAATTGTATTAATTGTCAATCGTTATCGAATGCATGATACGAATGAGCCTTGAGTCGTAGCTGAGATAGGATATTCGTAGGAAGCATATTCTTAGTGATCCTTTTGGAGTTACTTGTTTTCACCTAGAATGGTAGGGAAAACCCGTAATCTACTACCGCAATTGTCGTAATTGAAGTTGTTGGTTATATTTGTGATCTTCCATCTATGCGGATTAAAAGCGGTTAATAATAAGCAGGATAAACATCGTTGTGGATAGGATTGATGCATCCCTAAGGTTAGTCCTTCTTCATAGTTATCTTTTGAGATTTTATTGCTTTATTTTATTTTCTCGCATGGTTACATACGCTTTGGATTAAATTCAAGCCCTTAAACCTTTCACCCATTTTCGCGTGTTGCGAATAATGATGAATTGTCGTTGAGCTAGCTTACGTGTTTTCGCATTACAATCCACATGGATACGATGCTGCCACTCCTATACTTACACTTTTCGTGTTAGAAAAGCGGCGATAAAATTTTGGCGCCGTTGCGAGGGATTGTTAAGATTGCATAGGAATAATTTGACGATTTGGATTTATTAATTCAAGTTATATATATATATTATTATTTATTTTTGTCGGTGCTAAATTCTCTTTTCTCGGGTAGTTTATCGTACAAGATCTCGGGGACCTCACAAGTATTATTAGATCCCGAGATCGAAAGCTCTCAAAGGAGAAAGGGCCGAGAGAAGAGACGGCTGCAATGGCAGCCAATCCATGAGCAGGGCCATTCCTCCGAGCAAGTTGCACGATGCTAGGCGACTGCGAGAGATGCGTCGGATGGCGAATACGGGAATCATTGTCCTGCTCGGAGGAAGACCTCTTAATCACATGTACCGACATCCCACCGAGCAGTTCAAGGAGGCGGTTGGGGCCCGCACATAGATGCAAACAATTTTGAGCTAAACCGCCCCGATCGGTATGGTCCGAGGAGAAGCGGTTTGGGGAGGAGTCACGGAAGACCCGAATGTGCATCTCGAGACTTTTCTCGATATTTGTGACACCATCAAAGTAATGGGGTGCCACAAGACACGATCCGGATCGCATGTTCGGTTTCTCGGCTGACCGGTAAAGATTGGTTCAAGAGTTTGGACGAACGGCATCGACACTTGGGAAACTTTGCGAAGTTTCTTTCGAAATACTTTCCGTGGAAAGCTAGAAGATCATCGCCAAATCTCTCATTTTGCCAAAACCACGACGAATCATTATTCGAGGCATGGGAGAGATTGAGGTCTATTGAGACGATGTCCACAACATGGGTTCTCGAGGGCAACAAATCACACGCAGTTACAAAGGGTGACATGGCGAGACGAGGAGCATGGTGGATGCGTCGGGGGTGTTTATTGAACAAACAAGTAGGCGAGGCAAGCCGTATTGTAGAGATGGCGCCAACAGCTATCAATGGCCAACGGAGAGAACGCCATTTTCAAAGCATTGTTGTTGAGAGGATTCAAAATATGACGATCTCATGAAGAAGTTCACTCTTTTGAAGAGTCGATTGAGACAAAGAACGTCGACCACATCAATCGGAGGAATCATCCAATTTCCAACAACCTCCAAAGCTTGCTTCGTTGCTCAGAATGGTGTAATTCAAGAGCCGAAGAAGCAAGTCTCGAAGACATGATCGCGGTTGGTGGTAAGCAACCAACAATTGGCAACGAACGAGTCGTTTATAAGCAACACCGGGCGTAAGATAAACCATTTGGATTCAATGTGACAGCTATGGGGAAGCATATGAAGATGTTGGAAAATCAAATTGGTCAAATAGCCGTACAAGTGAATGCACTACAAAAGACGGGCCAATTTCCGAGTAATACGGAGGTGAACCGAAGAATCGCGTAACCGCCATCCAGACGAGGTGGGCGAGCCTACCCGAGCCTACCGAGGAAGAAGAGCAAGAAAGCATTTCGGGCGGCTTCGTGACCGAGCTCGCGACCGCGAGTCCGATCGGGAGGAGTCGAGAGATTTTTCCCACAGCTCGCGAAGCGACCTAGCGCTTCGCCACCCCCATGAGCAATCGGCGAGCAGTGCCGAGAAATCAACGCATGAGCTCGCGCCACAAGCTCGCACGCAAAGAAGAAGTCCAAGCAGGGCGTACACCTCGCGACCTTCCCAATGGTCGCGAGGTCAACCGCAGGCGCCCCTTAAAAAATCGCCGCACATACACCCTCCGATCCGTTTCGAGTCGACTTGTCAAGTCGAAATATGACGAGGAGTTTGCTCGTTTCAAAGAGATTTTTCTAAAATTTGAGATAAATTTGCCTCTCTTTGAAGCACCGCGAAAACATTAGGGATACATGAAATTCTTAAAGACGCGCTTGCAAGCAAGAAGAAACTAGGAAAATTTGAGAAAATTACCCTATCTCAAGAATGCGGTGCCGCCTTGCAAGGAAGCTCCTCTGAAGCGAAGGATCCCGGCGGTTTACGTTAGAGTGCGAGATCGCCGAGCGGACTTTTCCAAATGTTTTGTGCGACTTGGGGCGAGCATCAATCGATGCCGTTGAGCGTATTCAACCGGCTACACCTAGGAAAGATGAAGCCGGCGAAGATTTCAGCGATGATGGCTGACGGTCGGTCACATATCCAAAAGGTATCGTCGAAGGCGTGTTGGTAAGAATTCGGATTTTGTTTTTCTGCCGACTTTGTTATTTTAGATATTCACGAATTCAAACAACAACCGCTAATCCTAGGAAGACCTTTTCTAGCAACTGGGGCGTTGATTGATGTGGGAAGGCAATCTCACGTTCGTGTTAACGATGAGGAGCTCAAGATTTCCATATACGACGCCATCAAGCAACAGGACGGTGGAAAGCCGGAAGAGTGCTACTCGATCACGACTGCTGCTGCCGCACACGTTTCGCGTTAAGAGGGTACTCGACCGATCGAGGAAGCTGTGAGAAGGAAGAAGTGGACTCGGCATGGAACTCCGAGTGTATCGTTCAAGTTTGGGGGGGGGGCACTTCCATAGTCAGTGGTGGTCATCCGTGAATGCTAAGTTTAGGAGGGTCCACAAGTTAGGAAGGATTTCTGTTGCCACCAAAACGCCAGATTGACAAGGTTAGTGATGGTCTAGCTAAAGACGTTAAATTAGCACTTGTTGGGAGGTAACCCAACGGTTTCTTGTTTTGTTTTTGTGTTTTGTTTTGTTTTTCGTTTGTGTTGTTTTTTGTCGTCTTTTGTCTTTCCTTTCGTGTTGTGTCTGTCGATCAACGAGTTAAGTGAAGTGTGTTAATCCAAGTGGCCAATGACGATGGAATTTTTTTTGTGAAATTTAATGATAGTACACATGATATGTTAGAAAATGACGCATGAACGACTTGAGATTGCTTAAACTTGTTGTTTTTCACCATTTGCTTAACCCGTGAGACTTGAGTTTCACTGTATAAACATCTTGATACAGTTTCTTTTAATTGTGTGATATCATGCATGTGATTATCTTCTAGAACTTGCCGTTCTTCTGTGTCGAGACTGCAATATGTGTTTCAAATTTGGAAAGGATAAAAGGCCATCTTTGTTAACCACATATTCACCCAAACACTAACCCGATGATATATACCATTTGTCGCCTTCTTTGAGCCTTTATTAGACTTTTTCTTTCGATTAACCGGATGATAGGAGGTGAGGATGGATATGGGAATCAAAAGGGGTGAAATTTTGATGTAGTTATGATGAGAAAAGTTTCTTGTAGAAAAATACATCTGTGGTGAAGAATAGTACCTTTGTTGTGAAAGTTAAACCCTATAAGCTCTAGAAAAGAAAAGAAAAAGAAAAATGTTAAGTTCACTATGAGTGTTGAGCATAAAGGGTCTTTAATCAAAGTATAGGTACCTTCTGTGGCATTAAACGTTGATTTAGCATGTTGGGAAAGAAGAGGAAAATGTACAAAGTCCATATGTGTCGAAATGTATAAATGGTGGTGCTTGGAGTATACTTGAGTCACTTAGCCATATATTATCCTACCTTAACCAATGTGCCTGCATTACAACCTCTGAAAAGACCTCTTTGATCCTTATTTGAACACATTTGATGCGGTGGAGATATTAGAGAAACGGCAAGCCTATGGTAAGATGTTGCATTGCATTTATCGCTGAGTGTATACCGCTCTACATTTCTTTATGAGTTGAGTATATCCTATATTTTTACACACATGCCGTTGTGAGGTTGAATAAAATGAGTTTTCGCCTCGATGGTTGTTTGTGTTGTTGGTTAACATCGTCATGTGCGCTAATGTTTTGGCGTTAATATGTTTCGAGGCTTATAATGGTTATCCTCTTTGCTACGCTCGTTGATCTTTCGTTGTGTGTTTTCTGTTTTGGTTTTGTTTGAGGACAAACAATGCTTTAAGTTTGGGGGTTTGATAAACGCGCTTTTACACGCTTATTGTCGTTATTTAAAGATGAGTTTAGATCATTTAATGTGCGCCACGTATCGCTTCTCAATGTTTTATCTATTTTAGAAGACATCGCCTTGGGTGTTATTTTGGTGTTTTGTAGGTTTATGTGTTGAAAATCGAAGCAAGGAACGAAGCACGAACCAAAATAGCAATCGCCCGATTTTAGCGACCAGCCTAGCGGTCGCTAGCTGGTCGCGAGGCAAACCAATAACGCCCGTAAGAGTAAAGCGATCGAGAGCTCGTGCACGCGAGCGAGCCCCCAAAGCCGAGAACTCATCTGACGATTTCGCGACCATTGCTAGCGATCGCTAGCGGTCGCGAGGAACTACGCGACGCAAGCAGCGAACGCGAGCGAGGAGAGCGCAAGCGAGTGCCTAGCGGTCGAGCTAGCGATCATGCGAGTGGTCGCGAGTCGTGGCGGCAGAGGCTAAATTAGGTTTCCACCTTTTCTATAACAGGCAAAGCCCCTTGCGCCCCAAGAGACCCCGGGCGTCCCGTAGCTCAATTTCTTCGCTTTTTCCTCGGTTTTCCATTCTTTAGCTTTAGTTTCAGTTTAGTTTAGTTCTAGAGTTAATTTGCATTGTTCTTACTTTAGTTTATCGATCGGAACGTTTTGTCCGATCGCTTTCGTTGTTTTCCGTTCTTTCGCTTGGGTTTGGATTCAAGACCAACCATTTGTTCATCCAACGCTTCATCACGGGTTTTATATATTTAATTTCGTTTTATGGTTAAATCGTATTTTTTCCGCTTATTATGTCCGCTAGTTTTCGTTCTAATCCTAGGGTTTGCATGATTCAATCCTATATGTTGTGATTCTCGTTATCGCTATTTACCGTCCTGCATTGATTCATGATTCGATTGTGCTTATTTATATGTGTTGATTTCGATCAATCTTGATGCATATCTAGTTGTCGGTTAATTACGAATTGTATTAATTATCAATCGTTATCGATGCATGATACGAATGAACCTTGAGTCGTGTTTGAGATAGGATATTCGAGGAAGCATATTCTTAGTGATCCTTTTGGAGTTACTTGTTTTCACCTAGAATGGTAGGGAAAACCCGTAATCTACTACCGCAATTGTCGTAATTGAAGTTGTTGGTTATATTTGTGATCTTCCATCTTGTCTGGATTAAAAACGGTTAATAATAAGCAGGATAAACATCGTTGTGGATAGGATTGATGCATCCCTAGGGTTAGTCCTTCTTCATAGTTATCTTTTGAGATTTTATTGCTTTATTTTATTTTCTGCATGGTTACATCTGCTTTGGATTAAATTCCGAAGCCCTTAAACCTTTCACCCATTTTCTGTGCTTGAATAATGATGAATTGTCGTTGAGCTAGCTTCTGTGTTTTCGCATTACAATCCCTGTGGATACGATACTTCGCTTACCCTATAATTACACAATTTCGTGTTAGAAAAGTGAGCGATCAATAGAGTGCCTCATAAGGAGCCATACCAATACTGGAGTGGTAACTATTGTTATAAGCAAACTCTATCAACGACAAATGTGTCTCCCAACTTTCTCCAATATCCATGACATAAGTTCTTAACATATCTTCCAAAGTTTGAATCCTTCTTTCTGACTGACCATCTATCTGAGGAAACTTTAACTTTTTACCCAACGCAAGGTGCAGACTGCCGCAAAACCTTGACGTAAAACGGGAGTCTCGATCAGATATAATGGATGTCGGTACCCATGAAGTCGAACTATCTCCCGAACATATAACTGTGCAAACTTGTCCATCGAAAACGTCATATGCACTGGTATAAAATATGCCGACTTAGTCAAACGGTCAACAATCACCCAAATTGCATCATTACCTTTCAAAGTTCTAGGAAATCGAAATACGAAATCCATAGTGATGTATTTCCACTTCCACTCTGGTATCTCTAAGGGCGTTAACAATCCTGATGGTCTTTGATGTTCAGCCCATCGTTCCACATACTTTGCAATTGATCTTTTCATGTCATACCACCAGACACTTTTCTTTAAATCTTAGTATATCTTAGTGTTACCAGGGTGTGCTGTGTACACAGTTCGATGTGCCTCATCCATTATCTATTTTCTCAACTCCTCATCCACTGGCACACAAATTCTCTTATTACAGGCAAGTGTCCTATCATGCAGAACTGAAAATCCTCTTGGATCATCACACACTTCCTTAGCTAGCATCCTTTGTAGGAACTCATCATCCTTTCGAGCATCTTGAATTCTATCTCGCAACATCGGACGTACTACCAAAGTTGAGATAATAGCATCCGCCTCTTCAGGTGTGGTCACTACTTCAAGACTTAATCTTTTAAAATCTTTCACCAACTCCTCTTGTTGAGTTAACCTTTTTACAGGATTTGCATCCATCATTCTGCTAAGTGCATCTGCCACAACATTTTGCTTTTCAAGTGTGGTACAAAATCTTACAATCATAGTCCTTGACCAACTCCAACCACCTTCGTTGTCTCATGTTTAGCTCTTTTTGCGTGAAAAAGTATTTCAAACTCTTGTGGTCTGTATAAATCTCACACTTACCCCCATAAAGGTAATGTCTCCAAATCTTGAAAGCATGAACTACTGCTGCCAATTCCAAATCGTGTGTAGGATAATTTAGTTCATGTGGCTTCAACTGTCTAGATGCATAAAGCCACTACTTTTCCTTCTTGCATTAGCACACATACTAAACCCTGTTCCGACGCGTCACTATAGATTATGTATCCCTAAACCGGAGCAGTTACCAACTTCTCTTTTAATATTTGAAAGCTTCTTTCACACTTCTCCGTCCACTCAAATGGTATTCCTTTCCGTGTCAACTGAATGAGTGGTCCTGCAATCCTTGAAAAACCTTCGATAAATTTTCTATAATACCCTGCCAGTCCAAGAAGACTTCGTATCTCCACGGCGCTTGTCGGTATTTTCCAATTACTTAAAGCCTCAATCTTTGTCGGATCCACTTCAATTCATTCTGATGTCACCATGTGTCCAAGACTGTGCGTAGATACGACTCGTGCTCTTCTCAATTTTTAGAGTATATCAAGATGTTATCGATGAAAACGATCACAAACTTATCCAAGTATGGATGGAACACCTTATTCATCAAATCCTTAAAAACTGTAGGGGAATTGGACAATCCAAAATGCATTACCACAAACTCATAGTGACCATATCTCGTCCTAAAAGTCGTCTTTGGAATTTCATCTTCTTTCACCTTCAATTGATGGTATTCAGATTGTAGATCTATCTTTGAGAAAGCTCCTGCACCTTGTAGTTGATCGAAGAGGTCTTCAAAAAATTCTCGGTAGAGGATACTTGTTTTTTATTGTAAGTTGTTGATTCAAGTCTCGATAATCGACACACATCCTCATGCTTCCATCTTTATTCTTTACGAACAATATCGGTGCTCCCCATAGTAAAACACTCGGTTGAATATACCCTTTATCCAATAATTCTTGTAACTGCGCCTTCAACTCTTCTAACTCATTTGGTGCCATTCGGTATGGAGCCTTAGAAACTGGTGCTGCTCTGGGCACAAAGTCAATGGTAAACTCCACTTATTGATTCGGTGGTAAACCTTGTATTTCTTTAGGAAACACATCGATAAAATCTCGAACCACTTCCACATCCTCTATTGTTGTCTCCATCGGTGTTGACCCCAATACATTTACCAAGAACCCTTCACACTTTCATTTTATTAACATCTTCACTGTTTCCATTGCAGATATTATCTTCACTGGTTTTCCAATCCTTGCTCCGTAGAACACAACTCATTCTCTTTCGGTCTTTGAAAAGTCACTTCTCTCTCATGGCACCTTATAGTGGCGTAATTGCTACTTAATCAGTCCATCCCCAAGATCAAATCAAAATCACGCATCTCTAAAGCATAAAGATCCGCCGCTAATGTTTTTCCTCCCAACATGATTTTCACACTTTGTACCATCGTATTAGTTCTTAGAGTTTCTCCTAAGGGAATCCTAACATCAAGGGCTATGTTCTCTACTCCTATGGTCATTCTTGTTTTCTCACATTCGTTTATCCAAAATCTATTAACAACCGAAAGAAAAAGAAATGAACAACAAAACGTTCCACTCAAGAAAAAGAAACAAACGCGTCAAAACTTAACTATCCTATTTCTCATCACCGCTAATCTCTATAACCCCTGGACTAGGATGTCCTTCATGGTCCTCTTCTTCTTCGGGATCCTCATCTTCTTCTTTTATCCCTTATTCTCTTGAGGTACTTCCATATTCTGTTGTGGGAGTGATGACACGGGACCTTCGTCATCTTCTATAATTGTTATGTCACGAAAAGATCGTTACATCTGCGAATTAAGGTGATCATGTAATCCTTAAAATTGATTTGACGATGACCATTCTCCAAGATTATCTCTCGATCTGTAAAGACCTTTCCAACGATAGCTTTAACTTCATTGGGTGCTAGGTAAATGACATGAGAAGCAGCTTCATATTCAGGTATTGGTGGTCCGTGCGTAACAATCTGCCGCCACATCTCTCTCCAAGCTACAAAGTTCTCTACGACGCTTAGAGTGAGATTCCAAGTACGTTGCCAGAATAAGACTACGACAAGTGCATGCTGATAAACTAAAGGTATATTATTATTCTCCGTCTAACCTACACAAGTGAGGCCTAATAATCAAGCAACTAAGTCCCTTCTAATTTTGAGGACACAAATAAGTAAAAATATCAATCAACTCATGCTCAAGCTCAACAATAATTTTCACAAAATGATGCACAACTCTCACATAATGCCATATACAAATCTCCACCATATTTCATAATATTTGAGAGAGAATCTTCGCTAATAAGTGCTCACCAAAATACTTTATATCAAAACAACGTAAATTACCTCGATCAGGAGTGCGTGCCGGGAATGGGTAGTGTCCTTTGTCATAACAACATCATATGACAAATTATTCAAAATTTTAAAGTCTACAGAAACGTAGACCCGCTCTGATACCACTAAATGTAATACCCTAAATTCGTAATTTAAAAATGCTATATTTTTCTTAACTAGCTAAAGCGGAAAATTGTCAAAGTGATTTCTTTTTTTTTATTATTTAAAATATTTAAATAACATATATAAAATCTCTTGAATAAAATTTCCAAATAATGAGTCCAACAAACTCAAGTCTAAACTTTGAACAAGAACTGACGTCAACCAACGACCCAAAGAAAACTACGCAAGACTTAAAAGCATAAGATAAGTTGGAGTTTAAGTAACTCAAGTCGAACAACGATAATAAAGGAAAATAATTTAAACAAAAAAATAGCACGTGTCTTGGAAGGAACTAAAACGATATAACACCACTAGGCACAACCACACCGCCACGCCGCTCCACGATCACTGACCTGAAAACATTTTAGATAAAAAGGGGTGAGCACAAAAACGTACTCAGTGGTGGGGAACAAGGAATATATTATTTTTGTCCAAACGTGTATACATCGCAGGAAAGTAATAGTCAATCAAATTCAGCCTCACCGGCAATGTCCACTTGCATACTCACCGCATGCAATCATATCTAGCCTCACCGGTAGAGGATATATACGTAGCCAATGACTCACCGTCAATGCTCAGCCTCATCGACTTAAAATCCCGCCTCACCGCATATGATATATACGTAGCCATTGACTCCACGATCGAGGCTCAATCTTACCGGCTTAAAATCCCACCTCACCGGCATAGGATATACACGTAGGATATATACGTATCCAATGACTCACCATCAGGCTCACCACCCCAGATAGGATATATATGCCAATGACTCACCGTCGAGGCTCACCACCGACTTAAATCCTACCCCGGCATAGGATATACACGTAGTCAATGACTCACCGTCAGGCTCGCCTTCACCGGCTTAAAATCCGCCTCACCCAAGATAGACATACACGTAGCCAATGACTCACCGTCACGGCTTTTCACTTGCATACTCACCGCATGCAATATATATCGTATCACAATCCAAACCACGATATACACGTTGGACATAAAAGAATATTTCTCAAACTAATTTCACTTTCACAAAATAAACATGTTTATTCCAAATCACATATTTGCAAGTTAAATAAGATTTCATCCACAATAAATATGTTTATTCCAAATCACATATTTGCAAGTTAAAGAAAATTTCACCCACAATAAATATGTTTATTCCAAATCACATGTTTCCAAGTTAAATAAAATTTCACCCACCTTGTTTTGTCGAGCATAATAAATCAATATCAATCAATTTTTTGGGACGAGGATCGTAGTTGCGCCTGCACCTATTCCAATCAAATACAATGAATTTTATAAGGTCTAGAATTCTTAAACATGAAATTCCCTAACGTGAGAAACTATATTATAAGGTTTATCATGCCATTTCAAAAAAAATTATAGTAATCAAGGATATAAATTTTTGATTTTCAAAAATAAAACTTAAATGATTAAGATTTAAACCATATTTCAGTACAGGACTAAATACAATTGCTTAAGTATTTAAAACTTGTACGTGTTGCCTCAAACTAATTAATGAAAAAAAAATATATATATATATATATATATATATATACTATATGAAACTAATTAAATCCTTTATAATTGACTCTAATGGAAACAATTAAACCAACAAGAACTTAGCTAAAAAAAATACTACAGTATGCAACTTACCTTTTATCAATTGATGTAGAAATTTATTAGCCAAAGTCAATCGACACTTAGAATTAATGATTACATGACTTAGAATTAATTAATCCCTCTGAATCAAATAAAAGAAACATTAACGCCAAAAACAAAGAACATGAATCAATTTTTTTATTTGAATACAACCTAGTTCATTATTATTCATTTTAAAACAAAGAGACTTAAAGAAAATTAAAACTGCAGCCTGAAACTAATGCTTTACAGATTCAATTTCACAATCCAAGATTAATTGCTTTCAACAATTATTATTATATTTGAATGTACAGTGAATGTGCAGAGAGTCAAATAGCATACCAATAAAACAAATACACACAATCATGGCCTTAACAAAATTGCTATGATTTGATAATAGATTAAAAGCTTACCAAAAAGAAGATAGAAAACTTGACAGAGCTAAACGTGAATTCAAAGGCAACTACCTATGCTTGAGGAGATGAAAGAAAAAAAAAATTAATTTTGTATGTGGTGGACCGTGGAATGGTGTGCGTCCAAAATATTTTTGCATATATATATATATATATATATATATATATATATATATATCATGAATATAACCAGTCCTAAACTACTTCAACTCTTATTAATTAAATCTTAATCCTAGATAAATATAAAATAGAACTTGAGTTCAACAAATTAATATTCTACAAAGCCTAATTTGAGATTAAATGATATAATTTGACAATTATATATAAGCCCAAATCTTAATAATATAATTTGATAATTACATAAAGCCAAAACTTATTTTATTACATAGCCCATATTTTGTTTTTCTTTGTAAAGTAATTTAAAGCCCTAAAATAAATTCAAGTTCGTTTTCTAGCTAGGGGTACAACTATGACTCCCTCAAGTCAAACGTAAAAATTGAGCATGTCAAATATTCACAAACCAACGTAAATTATTTAAAATTTAAAGCAAATTAAAGCAAGCAAAAGTGGGATGTTACAACATTAATGTCTAATATTAGTAGTTTTTAGTGGATAAATTAAAGAGTATCCTAGAAATTTGTGAAAAATAAGGAAAAAATGAATAAATAAATAAATAAATGAAGTCATATATATATATATATATATATATATATATTCTAGAATAAACATTCATATTGATCATCTTCCAACCTCTCTCTTTTCTCTCATTTTCGGCACTCACACACACACTAAAAATTTTCTTCAATTATTCCAAAATTTAAGTGTAGAATTAAGTTCCAATCGTCACCAAAAGAGGTAAATAACCTATCTAATCCAAGTTTTTATGGTTAAATTTGAAGAATATGATCTCCTCACATTCCATGAATTTCGAAAAATTTGAGATGAATAATAGAGTGAAATTGTTTAATTTTTGTTATGTTTATTGATTCTTCTATGCTTATAATGCTTAAATATCATAGATGATGGTTTAAATTATTGAAATTGTTGAGATTTGTGGAATCAAGTATGGAGGTATAAACCCTAATTTTTGCATGTTGATTATTTGTTGTGATTTGATTCAATTGAGTTTATATATATGTGATTAAGTGAAAATAAACATGATTAGGTAGAAGATTGGAATAAATTGAATACATATATATATCATCATAAATTTCAAAAATGATGGGGTTGCAGGATCTTTGAGTTCTTGATTTTATTTGACTTATTTGATATGATTTCTAGATTTAGGATATGAATAATGCTTATATTGAATTTATGAGATTTTATGAACTTAAAATGTTGAAAATTGAATTTGGTAAGTTTAGTCTAAGTTGAAAGATTTATATGGTGGGTTGGAGAAGGCTTGCAAATGGTTATGGATTGGTGATCATTTATGATAAATAAGCATGAATATAAGTTGTTTTGAATTAAAGTGATAGTGGATTGAAAATTCATTTAATTGCATAATATTGTGGTTGAAGGACATAATATAACTATGGTGTAAATGGATGAGTCTGAACTTATTTTAAGCTTCTATATATATATTTAGGCATATGGAATTGATTTGGGTGGATTTTGAATAAGTTTGGATGAATTGAGAATGATTTGCCGATTGTCGATAACTTAATATGTTAAAATTTTATATAGTATAATAAATGGTTAAATGTTTGAGAATTAAGTTAGTAAGTTCATGATAAGTATATAAGTGAGATTGATTTACTTGTTGTCTTAAGTTAAGGTTTAAGATGATATGTATTGATAAAAACTAAGTATAAACTATTTAAATTCTTTTGATTAAAGAATTTTATATAACTTCCTAAAACTAAAATTACTCAGAAATGAGTACTTTTCGGTACTCACGCCCTGCATATATTTTCTGAATTTGCAGGTTGAGCTAGAGATGACAATGGAGGATGAAGTTGAGTTAGGGTTCTTTTGTTATACATATAGTCATGCCCTGAATGTCATGTCTTCATATATGCCATTCAACCACTCTTTCGTTGTCAAACTCTTATGATTTTACTGTTAATTCATGATGAACCATTATGTATGTTGGAGTTGTATATATATATATGTAAACTTTAAATGTTAACTTTGATCTCTTTTTTGGTTGTAAATTAAATAGTTCAATCCCTTTTATCCTTGGAGTAATTGTAGATTAGAATCTATTATGTTCTTAATATAACTAGTCATAGCCTAATTACTTAGTTAATCATTTAATTAAGTAGTCAGGTCGTGACAGGATCTGAGCTATCACAGACGATAAACTAAGGATGTGTAGGCTTAAGATATACAAGGTTAATATCCTAGACGTAAGGAAGTGTATGTTGAAGTCTCGAGTTGATAAGTATATTTGAGCTTTTGAGATTTACTGATACAATGAATACTTTCTTGTATGAAATCGTTGTTTGATTGGCTTGAGCTTTGAGCTTGAATACTTTGAGATTTCAATTGTGCAGCGTTTCAATAACCTTCAAATGTTGGATTTTGCACAATATATATAGAGAGGAATAAGAATAGAGCCGTTGGAGGGACTACCATTCAAATCCTTCTATTTATCGTCTGAATTCTTCCCATTGAGAATCTTCATGCTTCTTCTGATAAAGGTCGCATCATCGTACACTGTAGCTCTGTAACTCCAAAAAGGTGTTATGGCATGTCAGGATCTTCTATAGATACACTACTACATGTGGCGAGTCAAACACTCAAGGCTTAAATCCTTCCGTGTTTCTTCAGTTGAGTTGACTTCGTGTTTTGTCAGCATTGACTTCAGGTTGGGCTAATCGAGGTTGCATCTCTTTTTCATTAGCAGTTTGGACTCCGTCTTTTGTCAGTTTAGAACTCCTGAGTCAGTATAATGCATTCAGTCAGATGTAGATACTGATAGTCAGCTTCGACTATCGATAGGTAGCTTTGACTCATGGATATTAGCTTTGACTTTTGCAAGGACAGTCTGTTGCCTGATATGATACTTAGTCATATCATGACTCCTTCTCGTCCTTCAGCACTGAGTCTTCAGTCTTCAATCTTCAACTTTACTCCAGTTGCTTTAATCATCAACATTGTTTGTACTTCCATCTTTAGACATTAGTTGGCCTTCCGTCAGTCTTCAGTCTTCAGTACGCGATCATTCAGTTGAACTGTCATCAATTATGTTGATACTGATACTCCTATTAGTATGACTTACTTTCGATATTCTTGAACTCCTTCGATCTTGGGTCTATCCAAGCTGGTAGTTCCGCTACTGAAACTTGTAACATAAACGCCTAACTCCAAAACAGTTAGTAGCATTAGTTACTTCAGTAAGACAACCATAAGAGGTTTGGAATCTAATCAAAACATACGATTAGAGATAGATTAATTCACGATATTCATGAATTTTTCAATATTCTTGATACTTAGGAATTTTCCCAACACATATATATAAAATTGGTTCATCTACATACAAGCTCTGAATATACAAATGTGAGAACAATTATTGACCATTACATTATGTTTCGACAATTGAGATTGGAATGATTTATTCATTTTTAATTAATAAATAAATAAATAAATATATATATATATATATACACACACACTTTAAGGTTGATATATCTCGTATGTATCAATTTGAATTTTAAGGGATTCATTTTCTTATCTCTTCTTTCTCTTTGTTATTTTTCTATCTATCTATCTATCTATCTATCTATCTATCTCATTTTCTCTCTCCTCTCTCTCCCTCATGTTCTCTCTATATTCTCTCTTGTTCTCTCATACCCTAATTCATATGTGCAATCGTTCATGTACATCTGGACGTATAAATTTTTTTATAAAGTCCAGACTGGACGTATAAATATTTTTTATAAAGTACAGATATGTGCATACATTCAAATATTCATTTATCATACGTGTGTTAATGTGTATAAGTTTATAGAAATATGCATATGCACAATTAGACACAATACTCTTTGCGTGCATGTGTAATACTACTGTAATGTATGCACAATTGGTTATGCAACTGCAAACATATATACAATTGCATATATGAATAAATACACAATTAGTTGTATGTATATGAACAAATAGAGAGAAATAAAGAGACAAAGAAGAGAAATAAAATAGAGATAACGTCGACTCCTATCAATACCTTTTTCCATCGTGTGATTTGGCCTTTAAAATTTTCGTATTTAAAGACCAAAAAAAATAGAGAGATAACGTAGGGAGGAAGAGAAAGAAAAGGAGAAAGTAGTGTGTGTGTGTGTGAGAGAGAGAGAGAGAGAGAGAGAGAAAGAGATAAGGAATAGAGAGAAAGAAAATACTGTTACATCTTTATTTTTTAAATTTAATATTTAAAGAAATTGATGATATGTCATTAACTATGTGAGGTGTAAGTTTTGATCTTAACCATCAAATTTTATGTATCAAAATCCATACTGTAACGATATATATATGAGTGACTTATTATACAAGTCCCTAAGATAGGAATAAGAACCCACCTCCATTTTTATTTACCTTAAATTAATGATCATATTCTATCTTGTAATTTTGTGGGTTTCACTAAATTAATCTAATATATTTTCTCTCATTTCCTATGTCATACGCATTAATTCTCTTTCCTCTCTTGTATTTTTGCTCCCCCTACGTATTTACAATTTTAACGTAATAGATTTTCATCTTCTCACATCAATTTGCAGTTCGAAAAATCTCTATTTGCAATGAAAACTTATATGTTTGCAAAAATTTAAAGGTTTTTCATCTTGAAACTCAAATTTTTACAATTAATAGGTGTATTATTTACAAATAAACATATTTAGGATTGTGGAAATTCATATATATAGCCATCCAAGTTAAGGAATGTCAAATTATAGCCACCAACATAAAAATGACAAATTATAGCCAACTTACTGGCCTTATTGGGATTATTATCGCCAAATAGTACCAATAGGTAGGTCCAACCAAATAGTTGGACTTATTGGTACTATTTGGTGATAATAGTCTGTGACGACCCGACTTCTCCAAGAAGTATGGATCATATGGATCGTCACTGGTATGATAAATGCAATATATATATATATATATATATATATATATATATATATATATTTAAACCAATACGATTAACCAATCAATTGCGAATAAATGCATAGACTGAAAGGAATAAGTTGTATCAATACCACCTCAAGTCACAGAAGGACTTACCAAAAAGGTTCAAGGTTCAAATATAACCCAATCAGGGCGCAATTCAAGGAACGAGGTACGACCTCAAGTTCAATACGATATAAAAGCATTCATAATCAAAAGATACCAAACAATATCAGAGTTAAGCAGCAAATAAACATGTGACCATGTATATGACGATACATGCTCATGGTTCTAGAAATCCTTTCAATTAAAGCAACACACTACTACCACTCAGCACCGCCTCGCACCCATCATCAATCATTGCTCAACTTGCACATCAAAAACGAGATGCAGGGCTAAGTACAAAAGTACTCAGTGGACTCATTGCCGAAAACATTTTCTTTATAAAAGTTATTGAACTGCCCCCAATAGCATATGAGGATTTTAGTTGAAAGACTCATGCCTATCAAACATTTTATCATTTATCAAAGCGTCGCCAGGGCGACTATTTAATTCACGTTGTACCATATCGATCATTCATTCATTCACCCATTCATTCGCGCACTATGGGGTGGCCACTACACATAGTCGCCGTGACCGTCGAGGTAGCTAACTCGAACACACAACACACGTGTACACAATCCAAGTTAGTCCTTAACTAAGTCGGATCCGAAAGTTCCCCCTTTTTAACGTTGGTGGACCAACTCATTCACATACCACATTGGATATACCAATCAATTCTCATTCCTCGTTGTATTAACCAACCTCAGATATGATCACAACAAAACATAAAACATTTGGGAGTCAATAACAGTTCATGTGATAATATTTCATAAAGCTTTTGTAAATCATGCTTTGAGATAGATATGCATATCATTTTTGTTTCAAGAGAGCCCACCTCAAGAATTGTCCTTCTTCGAGTACCTGCTAGCGATCCTCTGTTGTTCTCGTTTACGCCCACGCTGGACCTTGTCAACGAAGAAATATAATTTAGTACGTCATTCGCTTCTTTTGGTAAGCATCATTAAGATTCGACAACTCGATATCTTTTAAGTATTAGAGTTTCTGGGTTTTAGGATTTTCGTTATTGATACGACTCAGTTAACAATCTATATATCGCCTATTAGGTTCGTCTCGCCATGACGATAAATGACACTTCGACGTTGCATTCTTCCCTTCCATCGATGTTTCTCCACGTCGTTTCGTACGATTTATGAATCTTAAATTCATAACTAATATTCATCGTTTGTTAACGCGTATCAACGATTTTGAGCTCCAATACCTCATTTATCACTATCATTTTCTCGCCGTGTTTCTCGCCTCACACGTCCCACATATTCTAACAGAAACTCATACTTATACTATACAATCAAGAAATATTTCTCTTAATTCAATCATCATCTAGCAAACGTTTACTTAATTAAAGTTACTAATATTTCTCAAGCATCTACTGACATAATCAATAATATTTAATTAAATTCTAATTTAATTAAATAGATCCATAATTAAAGCTTAATTAAATGGATCAATTAAAAGTCTAATAATATATTATTAATCAATCAAATTAATTTAATTCATCTTGGATATCCATTAATTAGGATTTATTTCAATCACACATTTGTAACAAATTACATAAGGTTCCTCTCGTTACATCAATAAATCACTTAAAAAGAATAATTCTCAAATTATCCCTTAACATAATTAATTAATTATGTTATTCCATTTCTAAAAATTAGACATATTCAATCCCATGAATTTAATTAACTCACTCTAAATAATTTATATTTAGATTATTATTTAGTTAATTAAGAATTAATCTCAAAATTTAATTACTAAAATTAATTCTCATATTTAATTAATATGGAATTAATTCAATCCTTAAATTAATTTAATGGATTCTAGAAGTAATTAATTCAAGTCCATTATTCATTTATATACTTAGTCCAACATTTAAAATAAGTTTCAGCCCATCCTCAATTTAATTCAAGAGTCCATATCATTTTAATTTAAAAGCTCATAGTAATTTATTCTAAATGCCCATTTCAATCATTTAATTCCAGAAGCCCATATAAATATTATTTTGGCCCACTGAATTAAACATAACTAAGCCCAATCTAATAAATTGTCGGCCCACTGAATAAGGTCCAAACACAATTTATTTCAGCCCACAAGAAAGTAATCCAATTAGATTCAAATAGGCCCATTATATCTTTTATTAAAAGTCTCTCTAACACTAGGCCCATTCTCAAATTTTCGGCCCATATATCACATTAATTTCCAGAGCCCATCTATTTAATACATATCAAGGCCCGATACCTTTATCTTCGGCCCAATGAACCAAGGCCATTTTCAAGACTTAAGATTTAAAATCTTATCAGCCCAACACCATATTAAATCGGCCCATCCCATTTGGCCCAACATAATTATAATTCAAAAGCCCATCTATTGGGCCCAAAGAATAAGGCTAAAAAATAAACCAACCTAAAACTAAGGAACCCTAGCCACCTCCCCTGATACCTCTCTCTCTCTTCCTCACACTCACGGTTGAACACACACTACACCATCGCCGCTCCATGTCCGCCGACCCATCGTCATCGTCGGCGCGAAGTGCGTGCCGTGCCTCCCCACTCTTCTTTCTTCCTCCTTTCACGCGTGTACACAGATACACTAACGCCTCTCATTCCTCCATCGCCGCCGCCATCGCCTCCCATGAGTCATGGCGGCCGACGATACCATGGTCGCTTCATCGGCTTTCGTCCGGCCTTCTCCATCATCTATCACTCATCTATCTTCTCACAAAGACTCACAACTCAACGCGCACACACAAATCTTAAAATCGAACACCCATTCCCTTCGATCTACCCGATGACTCACCGCGAACACCAAGATCATCACCGCCGCCGCACGCCGGCAAAAGAGCATCGCCGCCAAGACGACGACGTGTCTCGCCTCGCGAGCACGCCGCCGCTCCAGCACGCCTGCACCGCTGTAGCCTTTGCTCGACCGCTGCCGTTGGTTAACGGCCGAGCCTCAAGTGGCTCGGTCCGATCTAACAAGACGTGTACATTTGGATTTGTTTACTAAGTTTGTAGCTTTAATCTCCATGTTCGAAAGATTGTGCAGAGGTAGTTTATGGGTTCTATGATTGATAAACCGAGTCGCCACAAGCTAAGTGGATTGTATTTATTGTTATGAAGACTGCTATTATTTCTCATATATTTTGAATGCATTAAACTATAGTTGGATGAAGTGGAGTAATATAGAACCGATATGCAGTTTGTTGTAGATTTGCAAGACAAATGAGAGGATAAGGAAACATTACCGTTTGTGCAAAGTAGGAGATGGTTGCTTTCTCCTTGTTTGAAAATGTAAATGGTTTGTGAAGGCTAAGTGAAATGGATGTAGGTTATGAGAGTGAAAATGTGAGGTAGAATTTTGTAATGATGTTGTGAAAGTTGAACAAATGAGTATGTGGGAAAAAGTAGAGTAAAGTAGGGTAAAGTGGAATATTCTGAGGAATAAAAATGATGTGGTTTGACTAGACCATTTATTCCATATAAAAATATCTAACTCGATTTATAACTGTATTCGTTCTTCGACATTCGTTTAAATTTTCTCGTTCGAAAATAAAATCGAAACGTCAACGATTATAAAATTTAATAATCGCTCTAAATTCAAATCTCGATTTAGTTAAATAAATTAGTAAATCAAAGTTTTAATTTCTCGGGGTATTACATAGTCCCAATAGGGTCAGTAAGTTGGCTATAATTTGACATTTTTATGTTGGTAGCTATAATTTGACATTCCTTAACTTGGATGACTATATAAAAACTTTTCTCTTTAGGATTTAGGGATAGGTTGCAAACGACACTTATTAATTAGAAAAAATTGAATTTTAAGATGAGTACCTTGAAAATGCTGCAAACATATAATTTTTATTGCAAATAGAGTTTTTTCGACTTGCAAATTAATGTGAAAATGTGCAAACTTATTATTTTAAAATTACAAAGTGTAGGAGGAAGAAGATAAATAATTACAAAGTGTAGGAGGAAGAAGATGAGAGAGAATATATACATATGAAATAGTGGAAAGGGAAGATGAGAGATAACTTACATTTTTAGATAATTATAACCGTTTCAAGTCTAATCTTATTACAAATATACTATTCTTTGTATTAATAATAGTAAACAAATAAAAATCTTCATATAATTTGCACCACAAATCTTGAGAATTCAATGGACTAGATTAGTTCTGATTTGAACCAACCTGCTGCACACACACATGGTTAGGGGTGAGATTCGGTTCGGTTTGGTTAATCAAACCGAATTAACCAAAATAGATAACCGAACCGATACTAATCGGTTAATCGGTTAACCGATTGATTAGTCGGTTCGGTTATTTGCTAACCTGAAATTAAAATTAAATTTAAAAAAAAATACAAAATAAAAATACAAAATTAACCGAAAATAACCGAATTAACCGAAAATAACCGAAATTAACCGAGATTATTTCAAATATTACGAAATTATAATATTAAATTAAATAATTTTACCTAATAATTAAATAAATAAATAAATAAATAAATTAATTAATTAATTAATTTTTAATCGGTATAACCTTGGTTAATCGATTATACCCGATAACCGAAATTCACTTGCAATGGAACCGATAATCGAACCGAAACCGAAAAATCGGTTATCGGTTAATCGATAACCGATTTTTTTTTTGCTTTGGTTATCGCTAACCGATAACCAATACCCGTTTAAGCACCCTACACATGGTGCTCTGTTGGGAAGATGATCAAATTATAATTGCATTTTTTTACAATATATTAATTTGTAATAATCAAAATAACATCATTTTGAAATTTTATTCATATGGAGGCCACATTGTTGCACCTTGTCTGACTCAGCTATAAGTCTGTAACTAACGGTTTTGTTGATGCAAATCTAAAGTGTCATATTAGGATATAATTTGATAATTTTGACTATTTATTTGTAATATCAATAAGAGCGCGGACGTTATATAGCCATCCAAGTTAAGGAATGTCAAATTATAGTCACGAACATAAAAATATCAAATTATAGCCAAGTCGTTGGCCCTATTGGGACTATTATCACCAAATAGTACCAATAAGACCAACAATTTGTTAGTCCCATTGGTACTATTTGATGATAATAGTTCCAATGCGCCAACGACTTACTTATAATTGACATTTTATGCTCGCTATAATTGACATTCCTTAACTCTATTACTATATATATATTTCACTATCATCTATCAATAATATGGATAATTTTTGTAAACAATTATAGTTTCAGTTATATGGATGTATTCACCGCATATATAAATATATTTAGATTTAATTATATTTATCGATAATATGGTAGTATTTAATTATATTTAGTTACATTTACAGAAAGTTGAATGGCGGGAAGCATACTTACTATTTTTACGACTATATATATTTATGTAGATACAAATAGATTATCACAAACGTTTGTCATGACTATAAATCTAATTTTATTTTTATTTTATTCGAACCAAATTCAAATGCTATATTAATCACTCTAAATAAATTCCGTTTACATATAGAGTAAGGAGCAAAACACAAAAATAAAAAAATTACTAAGCCAAATATAACCGGGTCGGGTCAATAGCTCCAAATAAAACCCGCACAATTATAATTGGCGAACATTGTTTTGAACTTTTGATTTAGTTCATCAACTCTGATTCGGATCCGGCGAAGTAATCCCAATCCTCAGCTCGAAAACGACGCCGTGCCTTCTCCGATCTGATCCTAGCTTTCAGATCGCATCTCTCTCTCTCTCTCTCTTCCGGGTGAGCATCTCTCCCTCTCTCATGCAATCGCAGGTCTTATGTGTTGATTTAATTGTTCGGATCATAGGGTTTTCGAGGAGGATTTTTCCTGGGTTTTGAAGGTCTGCTTGGTTGATTGACGCCTTTTGGTTGTTGAACCTTGATTAAGTGGCGTTAGTGAGTATAATTGCGGTGAATTTGCAATGTATTTGGTATGTGTTTGTTCAATGTGCTAAACTTGGGTAGCTTGTGTGCTTCGTTTATTAAATTTAGCTCGTTTTATCATTGGATTTCGGGGTGCTAGGAAACGCTGTTCTACTGGTTTCTTCTGAATCTCTGATTTGGCTGTTGTTAGTGAGTTGAAGTACCTTAATTCAAGTTCGTGGTGCAGCAGATAGGTGCTTATTTGTCATTAATCGTTTGGTGCCTGTCTTTCTTTATGATTTCTTTTTTATGTCTGGGGTCTCATCGAACACTTCAAGCTCTTGTAAATTTTAATTGAATATTCTATGGTTTTGTGTTTTTCTGTGCATGTCATGCTGGAACGGACTTTAGGGATGTCCGCTTGATTGATTAGTAGTTAGATTATTGAATAATTACTTGGGAAATGGACATCCCAAAATCAAGTTTGGATCTTTGTTCAATTTCATGTGGTTACTACTGGAATGATATTAGCGTAAAATTTTATAATCTTCAGGTTACATGGATTTATGCTGTCGTCTACGTGATCCATTATGTTCATGACAAGTGTAGTACATGGGTATTGCTATCTTTGTAGATATTTTCATAAGGCAAAGTCTCTGGACCTTGGCATTTGTGTAATTTCTGAGCTCAATTTTGGTTCTTTTAAACCACAATTTATCTTTATCTTGTCAGTGTCTGATTGAACACCCATATTGGGTGCTCATGTTCAGCTCTCTTAAATTTCCTAAACGATGACATATCCTAGAATTTTGGTTCATCAACAATACTTTAAAGATTGCAGTGTGTAGAAGTATTAGGCTAAATTAGGGTACATGTACGTGAATCCACTCCCAAGAAGCACATGTGTGTTGCCATGGCATGTTCACTTATTTTCTCTTTACTTGGATCTTGGATGCTTTTTATTATTGTTGACAATGTTATTAGTTGGATCTTCTATTAGAATAAATTTTAAGTTACTCTACGTTCCGTGCTTCCCTAAAATTGAGTAGTGCAATTGTAATATATTGAGATTGAGCTATTTGTATGACGAAACATGCCCACCCATACAAATTTTGATATGATTATCAGCAGCAAGTAAATAGGAATTTTGTGTCCCCTATTGGATTTTTTGTGAGTAAACACTTGGGGTGAGTTCTGATAATGTCGTAGTTTGGGTTTATGCACTTATGCTGGAGTTTCTCAGTGATTGCTGATTTGTCGATCTTGTGCAGTAGGTATAAGATTTATATTTTTAATTGACATGTAGTCATTCTCACTTCTTATCATCCTTATTGCAATGATCTAGATTCGATTATGTTTGAAACCTTTTGCTGAACTTGGAATGCACAGGCTCAAAATCTTGTTTCGATTGTTTAAACATAGCTGATGGATATTGATACCAATAGACTGTCTGTAGCCTAGTTGCTCTAGCGGAAATCATGGTACATGCTCTTAGGGCATCTGAATTTTGGCCAGATTTAATTGCTAAAAATTTCTTGTCACCTTTTACTGCATCTCTATGAGAGGTTTGTGTTGTAGGAAATTTTGGGTTAACCTCATGCACTCTGTTTTATCTTATTATCCTTTCAATTTGTTCCTTGTCAAGACTTTCTGTTTCTACAACTTGTTACCTTTTGAGTTATTTCCTGAACCAGGGGTTGAGTCATCTGCCTATTCTTGAGCTCGTCTTTAAAGATGAATATGCAGCAAGTTGTTCAGCCCAGATCTTCTGCTAATGGATATGGTTGCCGTAAAGTTGAAAAAGATCCTGCAGCTAGGTCTGACAGTAAGTTCCAGACCGGGAAAACAAATCATAGCAGGACTAATTTTGGTAATCTTTCTAGTTTTGATGTCTATAAAATATATATTTACTATGCCATTCTAACTTATTTGATTTTAGGTAAAGGAGGGGTACTTGGATCACCTTCACGTGATCGACTGACATATTTAACTGCATGCCTCATTGGACATCAAGTGGAAGTCCAGTTGATGGATGGATCTGTGTTTTCTGGAATATTTCATGCAACAAATGCAGAGGATTTTGGTATGTTGCAAAAATGTTTTTGTGTAGAAAATACTCTGGCTTAATGAACCTTTATTGAACTATGCATGGATATTAGAATGCACTTTCTATTAACTAGATGCCCCCTTCTGGTGCAGGAATTGTTCTGAAGATGGCTCACTTGATTAAAGATGGTTCTCAAGGACAGAAAAATATTTCAGATTCTCTTAACAAGCATTCTTCTAAGACATTGATTATACCAGCTAACGATCTTATACAATTGATAGCAAAGGTATGATAGTGTTTCCTGCCTGTCATATTATATTATTGATGCCAATTTACGTTTTTACATCACCGACATGAATTGATAAGTGTAAGCTCCAAAGTGGTGATTAAGTGGCTGCTCTATTGGACTGGAACAGGGAGTGCCTCTAACAAGGGATGGACTATCAAATGAGGTGCAGTATGAAAGGAAGCAAGAGCTATTAACAGATTCCTGTATATCACAGTCCCGGCATGTTGAGATGGGAGAGAATTGAGCGCTGGATCCCTGATGAAAGTGATCCAAGTTTCCTGATCTTGATAACATATTTGATAGCCCTTGGAAAAGGTTGGAGAATCACATTTCTTCTCAGAATTTTTGATATAGTAAGCATATATGACTACTTATGATAGTGCCTGCAATATTAATTTCCAAGTGCTTGTAGCATATTATTTTGACCTACATAGTATTTTCAGAGTCAGCAATGAATTAGTTGGCACATAATATCTAATATTATTTAACTGTTTGCAAGAATATTTTTTCAATAACAAAGATCTTTGATTTGGTACTGAGCATCTTTTTAATTTGGTGCTGTTTTGACAATCCAATACCTTTCTTTGCCTATCAGGGGTTGGGATCAATTTGAAGCAAATGCAACTTTATTCGGAGTAAAGAGCACCTTTAACGAGGAACTTTACACAACAAAGCTTGAAAAAGGTCCTCAAATGAGAGAATTGGAGAAAGAAGCTATGCGGATAGCTAGAGAGATTGAGGATGACGATACCCATGATCTTCATTTAGCAGAGGTTAGCTGAAGATTTGATTACTGACCTTGTAATTTTTTTGTTTTCTTAGCCACATTTCTGTTTCCTTCATCTTAAATCATATCATTTCAATAGGAAAGGGGTATTCAACTTGACGGAAATGCAGAAATTGATGAAGAAACACGGTTCTCCTCAGTCTTCCGGCCATTCGATGACAGTGGATATGATGGGATTGAGGACATATTACTGGATTCACGAAATGATGAAACATTTGGTGATACCTTGGGATCTGTTACTGGAAAACCTCCGATGATGTTTCCTGGGAAAAGTAGTGATGGGAATCAAACGCAATCAAGATTTTCAGCATTGGTAATCTCTTTTCCTATTAGGAAGTAGCTTTTCCTCATTGTCATGCCATCTAGTTGGAGAGTTAGAAATGTTAGTATCATTTCCTAATTTTATCTGTTTGGCTGCTTTCTGTTACTTCCAAAACCTTGTGTTGCTTTTTTTTTTTTTTTTCAGTTCTCCGGAATGTTTGCTGGGTGAAACGAAGTAACAGCCGCCAAATAATGCTAGATTCATCTCAAAGTTATCCACTGTTTCTTTTTCTTGGCCTTATAATATATTTTGTCTGCTCATATAGTGGTTGGTGAGTTAAATGTGCATGACTCTGCATTGAAAGATATTGGCGACCCATTCACCTTAAAAACCGTTATGACTTGTGCTACTTATTATGCTATTTTTAGTATGGTTCAGGCTTTCTTCCAGTTGTCTTCGCCTTGCTCTCTTCTGTTTTTCAAAATTTCAATTAGCTTTATCTCATCTTTTTCTTGCATCTGTTGAACTTATTTGTTAACGGCTTATTTACACTGAAAAATACATGTTTTATCACTACCTGCTTTTGTGGCTGTAGGGAGAAGTGCAATCTTCTGTGTCCACTAGCAGGAATGTGCACCATTCAGGTTCCGAGGATCATGGCAGACAGATTTTGACTGAACAGTTTCCTAAAGAATCCTCTGGGATATATGCAAGCAGGTTTTGTTTCTGATTTCTGATATTCATTTGTTGTGGTATAATGGTATAATCTGGTTGAGCTTATTGCATAAACTGATTCATATATACTTGATTGTAAACTCTGAGATGACAAGTTACCCTATCATGTCCAAGAATCTCTCTAAGTGGATAAGTGGGATTATTTTTCATTCAGGATTCTTGACAACCAATATACTGGACATGCTGAAAGTAGTAGTGTTCAGGATGATAAAGATAAGCCAAAGGTTAGTGCTTGTTTACTGCTCTGAAGTTGTCTCCTATTCATGACTGTTGAAAGTGAGTGATAATCTTACAACCAGTTCTTTTTCCTGCAGTCGCTTGATCGAGGTGGAGCACTGAAGGCTGAGGGTGAGTAAATTGTCTTACTAATCCTGTTTGTGCATAGTTTTTGTTTATTTGTCAAAATAATCTTCTGGAGGTTATCTTTTACTCAGTTCTCTTTACTTATTTGAAAGTAAGGAGTCAATAAAATAGATATTATGTTTTCTTTTCTTTTCCTGGTGGGAAAGACTTTTCTGTTATCTGTCCTCTTCTGGGCTTGTCCTGAAAGCGGTTACCTTGTCTTTATACACGTTGAAAGATCACTGTCCTTGTGTTCTAATGAAGAAAAATCCTGACCTTGCCCACATACTATACTGTCTATTTGGGCATCATGGATTGGTGGAATGCAACAGGATAAGATCCTTTAGGGGCTCCTCGAGATTATTGAAATGTGTTTTTATTTTGCCCTCAGTATTTTATCCCCTTAATTTGTGGCACTGTAGAATCTATTTTTCTTTGTTCTGTTGTAGTAATCTCGTAGGTTGCATTCAGCTTTCACATCAGTAGTTATGTTGGCAGACCCAGATTTAAAGAAAGATAGCTCTAATAAGGCTGCCTTGTCTCGAAATGCTACAGTTACTGATCTATCACATGTATCATCCAAAGGAGAGGAGAAGGTGACCTCTACTAATGAGCTATCAGAGAGCGCAATGCCTCCCAAAACTCAAGGGGTGGCAAATTCTGTTGCCCGGCCCAATAATTATGCATCATCTACTTCCGATCGTGGAGGTGCTGCTTCAACTTCTGCTAGCCGAGGATTGTCATCTAGTTCATCTGTTGGTTCCTTGTCCTCAGAGAAGTCATCTCTGAATCCATATGCTAAGGTGGGAGAGATCCCCTCTTGTGAAATTTAGTGACTTCTAAGGTAGTTGCGTTTTGCAAATAGTCTGATTCTCTTCTTGATCCTCTTATTGTTTGGTAGGAATTTAAGTTAAATCCGAATGCGAAGAGTTTCACCCCATCTCATTCGTCTATAAGGCCTTCTTCTCCAGTTGCTGATGGTCCGTTCTACTATCCAACTAATGTGGCACCAATGGCTCAGATGCATGGGATGCCTGTTAATATTGGGGTGAGTATGAGATTTCCTATTGCTGGTTAGTTTCATGATTTCATCATATGCTGTGCAAATATTGTACCTTCTTCTTCAACTTGACTAGCATGCTTCCTCTGCATATTGACATATTGTTGAAAGCGTGTATATTGTCTCCATAGTATTTGGATTCCTAGATGCTAGTCCAACCTATTAATAATTAGGTAGCTGTTCTAGAAGTTGCAGCTAGTCCAACCTAGTAATAATTAGGTAGCTGTTCTAGAAGTTGCAGTTCTCCTTAGGGAATCCATCATACAAAGAAATAGTACAGAAAGAAAGAAAAGGAAGATAACAGAATTTTCAGAAAAATGACTATTCGGTACTAACATTTTCAAATTGTTTAAATTTATTTTATGTCAAAAAAATTCTACATTTTCTTCATATATTAAACTTGAATTTATGAAATTAACTGAATTGACCGATTAAATAGTCGTCGGAGATACATATGGCAAAAATTATTACAAATACACTACTAACTACTTGATTAATTTTATTACATTATAATTAAATATGTTTGATAGGTATTGTTATATGATGCAGATGTATATGTGACAATTTGTTGGTCTACAAAAAGTCTTAGTTATTGATTTCAAGAATGTTGCTATCACTTTCTTGCTTGTCAAGTTCGAATCACGTTAATGTATTATAATTGTTCCCTCCCGCTCTCTTTGGAGATGTAGTTCCCTGGTCTTGCCCATGTGTGATGTGCTTGTTTTTATTTAATTTAGTTAGTTATCCACCAAAATGAACATGATGTTTATTTCTAAAAATGTATTGTTAGCCAGTGTTATGATGTGGGATATCCCACATCGACTACACATTAAAGTGTGGAGTGGTATATAAGTGAGTGTCAATCCTTTCCTATAACCATGGTTTTGGGAGAGTTAGGGCTCCTTGTTTGTATCCCTAACAATGGTCCGACCTGCCGATCGACGTCTGCGGAAGGGCGACCGCTGATTGGCCCGGAAACCGGGTGGGCCCGGGAATAGTTCCCGGTGGGCCCAGCACTGGTATCACAGCGAATGGAGTCGTGGGTGGCCAGCAACCTGGTGGGCCCCGCCACGGACCCAGCCGTGGTGGGGAGGACTTCGAGTTGGCCGTCCGTGGACGCACGGTTTCGAAGGGAAGGTATTGTTATGATGTGGGATATCCCACATCGACTACACATTAAAGTGTGGAGTGGTATATAAGTGAGTGTCAATCATTTCCCTATAACCATGGTTTTGGGGAGAGTTAGGGCTCCTTGTTTGTATCCCTAACACACAGTTAGTTGTATGTTGATGTTTTGAGATTTACAAGGCATAGTAGTTTGAGAATACAATAAAATGTAAAAAAGATGATGTTGATGTCACATTCAGTACGAACTCTGCATACAAATTTTCTAAAACATATAATAATTTTATGATATTCTTTAGTTATTTATACTTCATTTAAAGTTCCATGCAAGGATTGAATTAGAAATGTTGTATAGCATTATTCTTCATATTTTTCTAGATAATATAACTAAATCAATAAAAAAATTCTACTGCATCAGTAAATTGATAGTTTTAGATATCTCTACAAATGTTGTTTATAGCATTATCAAAAACTTCAACGTATTAATTTTATAATTCTCAAAGTGCTAAACAATAAAATAACAAAATAATGGGCAAGTCTACCTCATATCACAATACGTTCGTTTATAAACTTACTTGTGCAGTGATAAAATATAACTATGTGTATCCACGCGCATAAAATTGTATGTCCACCTAAGCAGAGATGTTATTATATTAAATTTAGAAAATATGTTTAAAATTAGAATTGATGAACTTTTTAGCAGTTAACCCTGAAAAGTATTACATATACAAAGCTCCCATGCATCGCACATGAGAGATACTAGTTAATAATAGAGTAGCAGTTCTAGAAGTTCTCCTTAGGGAATCCTTCGTACAAAGGAATATTACTGAAAGAAAGGAAAGGAAGAGCAAGCTCTTTGCTTGGATAGATTGTAAAATTAAAACTTCACAGCTATTAACTGAGAAACAGGGATGCTTTATCCATCAAATATCTTGCTTATGGTTTGTGACTAATATTGCTGAAATTATAATTTTCTGATTTCTCTGCTGCTGAATTTATTTTTACGGTGGCTATGTGCTTTTGCAGATTGGACCTTCGTTTCCTACTCACCGGCCTGTTATGTTCAATCCACAGGCTGCACCAGTGCCTCAGCCATACTATCATCCACACGGACCTCAGGTTTGTTATATATTGCTTTCTTGGTGACTCTTGCCTACAATAATCTTACTTCTGTTTTGGTACTGCGGAAGTCTAACTCTAATCGGATGCAGTATGGGCAGCAGATGATAATTGGACAACATCGGCCGGTCTTGTACATGCCAACTTATCCAGCAGTAAGATTCTTAATATCTTTTTTTTCCTCTTCTTTCTGTGCTTCCATCACTCTTTTATCTATGTGGTGTTGCTCTAGTATAGAAGTATTTTACTTTGCATATTTGTGCTTTGTTAGTTGCTGTTCATGTTATACTTTTTGTTCTTCTCCATCATATTATTGGAATTTTGGAGCATTAGGAAATAAGGGAAATGGTTGTTTGTTGAGGTTTTTTGTACTTGTTTCATATTTTTGGAACAGGTGTTGGGGGAAATACAGCATATTCTTTGCAAAACCCAATTTTCTTCTCATGAAGAATTCCCCCCTTCCCTATTTAAGCTTATTTTACTTTATGTTGCTCCTGTTAGATGGTATACTCTATATATCTGTAGAAGTTTGTTGTTCAAATCTACATGCTTTTCCATGTCTAGGGTTACCGGTGCCTGACTTTTAGGTGGTTGCTTTTGTTTCTTTAAATATTTGTATAGGAAATGCCTTATAACAAAGGGAGGGAATTTTGATCAAGGCTAGTCAACCATATATGCTGTTCTGTTTTGCCCGACAAATGTCTAAGTTTACGACAACAGGCTGCACCGAAATTATTTTTCCGACAAGGCCCACCAGTGGAAGAAACATTGCTCAGTTCTGGAGAGTGGAGACCAATAGAAAATTTGTGCTTTTAGCTTGTGGTAACATATGTCCACGAGTTAGTACATTATTAATATTATCTTAATGTTCTAGCATGTTGTACGATACCTTCTCTCTCTCTCTCGCTCTCTCTTCCTTTTCCGATCCTTTGTCCTCTTCATCCCTGTTGTGATTTTAGTTTTCCTTTGTCGAATTATTTTGATTATCAAGTGTTTTTTATTGTGGTTTATAAATAAAACACTATCTGTTCATTTTCCTCCCAGATTATTTGGTTCTGCATATGCTTGGTAGTGAGTAGTAAAATGTATCCCTTTGAGTTCTGGTGTGGTAAACGTACTTGTATCATGGCATGTTGTCGATCGTGTTTGGAGACAAATTAATCTATAAAGCAATAAATATAGAGCCATTTAGAAAAGAGAATGAAGTGTTTTTATGATAAAAGAGAGACTAACATATATAGGGAGTAGAGGGTTATAATCTAATGGGCCTAATCAGCATTGGGTCTATAATAATAATAAACTCTAATACTCTCCCTCAAGTTGGCGATATATATCAATTATGTCCAGTTTAGTATAAGTTTTGAGAATGGTTTTTGTTCAACGGTTTAGTGAAGATATCGTAACTGTTGGACGAAGAAGTCAACGAGTAGCAATGGTCTTGCTCAACACACACTCGCTAATAAACCGATAGTCAATCTTAGTGTGCTTAGTTCTTTCATGAAACACTAGGTTATTTGTAATGTAAATAGTTGTTTGATTATCACAATGCATAGGTAAAGGTTCATTGAACATGAATCCCAATTCCTCAAGCGATTCTTTACCCATAACTCGCATCAATTCGTAGAAGATCTAGCAACAGTGTGTTGTCTTATTTCACCAAGCAACTAAGTTTCCTTCTAAATAATCGTAGTATCAGAAGTAGACTTTCTATTAGTTTTAGATCTAGCATAATCGGCATCGAATATCATTTAATCTTAAGAGACCATTCTTCTTAAAGGCAATCCTCTCCCTGAGATTTCGATATATCAAGAATTCAGATAGTAGCATCCCAATGAACTTGTTTAGCTTATCCATAAAATGATCGACCAAACTAAATATCAAAGGAGATGTCATGTCTTGTTATTGTCAAGTCGATAAATTTCCAAACAAGTCGTCCGTACTTAGCTTTATCCTCGAAGTCTCCACTATCATCCCAAATGCTCGATTAGTATAAGTAGGAGTATCAACTGCTTCGCTCATAGAAATCCAGCTCCGAGAAGATCAGAATATCACCGATAAAAAATCAAACTTCATGAGCAATCTCAATTTCTAAGAAATACTGGGTCATCCCAAATCTTTAATAACAATTGCTCGTCCCATCAATTCCATGTACATCATTGTCGATATAAGAATGTCATCAAAATTCTAGACGCTTGATATCGCAAAAAGAGTGATCCGACTTTCATTTATCAACCCAATAACTTCGAAAATGCTACTTAATTTATCAAACCAAGCTTTGGACTTTGTTAAGACCATAAATGACCTTTTAAGACAATGAATTTTGAACATCCCCGAGCAACATACTGAGGTTGTTCCATAAAATAATTGAGTCAAATCACCATACAAAAGGTGTTCTTCATATCAAGTCGACACATAGCCGTGAAAGACCGACAGCTAAATAGAACAAGATCTTAATAATTCAATCGAGCAAGAGGAGAGAACGCCTCATAATAGTCAACAACATAAGTTTGGGTGTATCATTTGGCGACAAGAAGAGCTTAGATCGATCAATAGTCCTATTAACGTGATACTTAATAGTGAATACCCAATGACAAGAAACAATATCTATCGCGAGGGCAAACACCGCTACAAGTACCACGACTTAGTAGAGCATATTTCCTCATCCATAGCACCAAAGAAGGTGTTTATATGCCTCAAGATAAGAAGTTGGAATAACGGTGACGAAAGAGAAATAGAAAATGCACAAAAGTAGGACCCAAACGATCAAAAGAAACATGGTTAGAAAACCGGAAGAGTAAAGAACGCTTACCTTGTGTTGAGCGATTGTAAATCATAAGTGGAAACAAGAGGGTCTTCGTGAGTCAGAGCAAAGGTACAAGTATAGGAATGAGGGAGGTTCGAACGAAGACGTTGAGGATATACCGCATAGGTTTAGGAGGAGGATTGAGAGAAAATGATGAGGATAGGTAAAGGATGAAGAGGAACATAATCAGTGGCTTGATGGCGGGAGAAATAAGGTTGTGACTCAAAGAATGTAACATCGAAAAGTGTAATGATGTTTGGTACGAGGGTCCGCATAACGGTATCCTTTTTTAATACGACGGTATCCAAGAAAGACACATTTGATAGATCGAGAGACAACTTATCCAACCCGAGTAAAAATCATGCAGATACACCGAATATGCGAGGAATAGATAAAGAGATTTATCGGGATGAAACAAGAAAACGGAATATCCCCATGCAATACACTAGAAGACATCCTATTTATAATGGCAAGCATTAAGGACAACACCGCACCACAAATATCTCGGAACATGCATATGAGAACTAAGAGTACAAACAACATCAAAATATGACGATGTTTGTGTTCACCACCCTATTTTGTTGAAAAGTATAGAGATGAAGTTTGATGAATGATTCCATGAGAAGCACAAAAGTAGAAATCGACAATCGAGTAAACTCAAGTGCATTATTAGTATGAAGAGTGTAGAAATCAACATAATATTGCTTTTTGTTTCATGATAAAACAATTTGAGAACACCGGAGACCCCGCCTCTATTCGAGTAAATATAACCATGTCATGCGGAATAATCATAAACAAAGATCGAAAATATTGAAAACCCCTGCACTGACTATACTAAGACCCCAACCATCACAAAGGAACAATTTCAAAAGAAAAGACCTAAGTTTCTCAACCCGAGAAGGAAAAGATGTGATGGTGCTTACCCAACTCACAAGACTTACATTGAAAATTAATGACGTAATAGAACTAAACTTTTAAGACCGATTGAAGACGGATGACCAAAATGATAATGCCATTGATATGGAGACATAGTAGCAGAGAGCACGAGAATAAGGTAGAACATAATCCAATTAGTATAAACCTTCACGCCATGTCCTTCATCAATCATTCTCTTCGCTTGTAAACCGAAAGACACAATAGGAAGGAAAAGTAACGGAACAATTATGAGATTTGGTGAGTCGACTAATAGATAACAAATTAACGGAATTTGGGAGCATATAGGATATTATCAAGAGTGATATAAGCGAGGTTTGACAATACCCTAGTTACCAAGAATAGGTGTCATCGAAAGACGAATAGAGATAGAGAGGAAGAAAAGACGTGAAAAGAGACTTTGTTTCAAGAATATGGGCAGTAGCACCATGTTTGGTATGAATTTGTGCTTATTCTTGGTATTGTTTTACATGTCATTTGCAATAGTTTGTCCTATTTATGCCGTTGGTTTGATTAGTATTTATCGATTTAGACTTACTTGGTTTGTTTCGATGTTCGTAGTAAACGGCATTAAAATAGGATGAATTGATCTTCCAAGGATTAAGTTTATTGAAGAGCATCGCGATAGATTTCATAGGCGCAAACGGATCGTAATTCGGAGTTCTGACGCGAGAACGAGCGAAAAAGTCGCGACGAGCGCCGAGCGCCTGTGTGCCCAATGCCCACCCAGCGCCCAAACGCCCGCCCGCACGCCACACCTCCGCCGTCCGCGGCTGCGTTCTGTTCGTGTGGAATCCCGCCCTGCAAGTTGCCGCAATCGCTCGCCACCCATCGCGCGACTCCACCCGGCTGATAGCCAACCGGCCTGCCGAGCGCCGCCCGCGCCCGCATCCACAAGACGCAACCTCCGCCCCGCCTGCTCGATCCACATCCGCCGTGCTCGCCACCGTCCATTTTCCGCGCTCCCCTAACGCCGCCGACGCCGACCCCCGCTGCCGCCGCTTTCTATGCCCGCCACCGCTGCCTCCTGCCCCGCTATGGCCACACCAACAAGACGCGCTCACTCCATCCCGCTGAAGCCGGCTAATTTGCTCGCTGCTCGTAACGTCATCGCCCGCCAAGACGCCGCCATTCAACCGGTGCTCGCTTGAGTCCGGTGTTTTTCGAGGCCGCCTCGAGCCGACGCTCACTATCGTGGAACGCTGAGCCGACGCCACCTCCAAACCGGCGCTTAGTCTCTTTATATATATTTACGCGCTAGGTTAAAGTGGGTATCGGTTCTTATTTTTCACGCACAGCAGTGTCTTTCACCATGGTTCTTCGAGCTCTTCAACGACACATAGAGATAAATCTTAGTTTTAATTCGCTTCGCCATCGTAATAGTTTAATTTATCAATTTATGTTTTGGATTTATCGTTCTATCGATTAAATTTTATAGTGTTATTGTTTTAGAGTATTATCAATTCAATTCCATAGTGACAAGGATTGTTTTCATGTTTGTTCGATTTATATTGCTTTTGTTTATTGCTTTCGATTTATCCTGCCAGTAGTTTAACTAGGGATCGACAACCCTAGTTTAGATTTATTGCTTAATATTTTAGCCTGGATCGACAACCCCTAGCTTAGAATGCGCTTATTTTCCGTATTTCAATTTCAGATGTCCCAAAACCCCGTGGTATTAGAATGTTTAAGATTTAATTGCTTTCGTGGAGACACCACAATACCGTTAAGTTTTCCTTGAGACGACTGTTAACTTATCACGCTACAATTACCTCGCATTATTGAGTAAATTTGAGTGTGTTTTAGCTGATCACACCATAATCTAATATCCAAGATTTACCATAAGAGACAAACACACTTGAGGGTGTACAATAGTAGTAGATTAGAGTTGAAGATCAAATAGATTGTCATATTCAGGTAATGGACTGAACTATATCAATAGTGAAAGAAGAATTTTGCTTAGCAAAACCATATTGGTGAATTAGCTTTGCAAATTTCTTCCAACACTTTCGTAAAGAAAAGAAAGAAACATGGCAAACAACAATGAAGCAGATCAGATACGAGAACAAACCGAACAACGAGATTTTTGTATATTTATTTTTGAAAATTTATAGGTTTAAGGGGCATTTTACATGCTCGATATCATGTAAAACATAAAATATAAAGCCTAAAAAGAGAATGAAATATTTTTATGTAAAAGAGATTTCCATATATGTGAATAGAAACCTAGAATTTTGACGATCGATGAAACTAATTAATCTTAGGGTCTCTCCGTCGCATGCACAATGAGACCATTTAATTAATTAATTAATAAATTATTATTTAACTAATTCTAATTAAAATTAATTAATTTAATAAATCTTAATTGTAAATTAATAAAATCATAATTATGAATTAATAAATAATAATTTTGAATTATAAATCCTAATTTTGAATTAATAAACCCTAATTGGAATTAATAAACCCTAATTTGAATAATACACCCTAATTCAATAATAAACCTCAATTTTAATTAATAAACCCTAATTGAAATTAATAAATCCTAAGATAATAAACCATAATTTTAAATTAATAAACCCTAATTTGAATAATAAACCCTAATTTTGAATTAATAATCCCCAATTATGAAATAATAAGTCCTAATTATGAATTAATAAACCTTAATTTAATAATAAATCATAATTTTGAATTAATAAACCTTAATTATGAATTAATAAACCTTAATTGTGAATTAATAATCCATAACTATGAATTAATAAATTTAATTTTGAATTAAAAATATAATTAAAAATTTATTAACAAAATCTAATTATACTTACTCACCATAATAAATATATAATTATTTTTTAAAAAAGCATGAGCTCACGAGAGGCTGAGCTCACCCAAGTTTTTGTCTTAATCGTGTGTTCGTGTGCTTTATGATAAACTCGCATTTTACACGCTTATTGTTGATATTTAAAGATGATTTTAGATCAATAAAGTGCGTATGTATGATCTCAATGATTTTATATATTTTGGAAGAATCGCTCTGGGTTCCTCTTTGGTGTTTTGTAGGCTTATAAGATGAAAATCGGCATGGAACGGCACGAAAGCGAAGGGCCAAACAGGGTAGAACCACCCCAGCGACCGCAAATACCGCAGAAGGGAGGAGCTCAGATCAGGTCTCGCGACCGACCTAGTGACCGCTAGACAACAAGGAAATCACGACGCGCCACACCCAATGACCGCAAGACGTGACCGCGAGCTACCCACCACGCGAAAGAGCTCATCCGATTCTCGCGACCATACCTAGCGATCATGAGCCAGTCGCAAGCTCACCTAGGGCGCAAGTCCCGTCAGAAGCAGAAGACGCTCAAGATACTAGCGACCGAGTCATGATCAGAGCTCGACAATGCGCAGCGATGACCCAAAATTAGGGTTTCACTTTGTTATAAATAGCATAGCCCCTCGTGCCCAAGCCCTCCGCACCTATTTTACACGTTTTGTCCGCTTTTCATTCTTTGCACTCTAGCTTTGATTTAGATTCATTCTAGCTTTAGTTTTCATTGTTTCACGTTAGTTTTACGCATTGTCGACGCCGAACGCTTTCGTCAACAATTTTCTGTTTTATCATTTTCACGAGGTGATACGAACCCAACGATTGTTCTTCCGACGCACACTACGGGTTTTATCTATATATTTTTATTCCTATGATTATTTCGCATTTAATTTCGCTTATTATGTCTAGCTAAATTTCGCTCAATCCTGTGGTTTGCATGATTCTATCCTAAATGTTGTGATTTCGCTATCGTTATTTACCTTTCGTATAGATTTATGATTCTTGGTGCTTAATTATATGTGTTAATTTCGATCAATCTTGATGCATATCTAGTTGCCGCTAATTACTTAACCGCTTTAATTGTCAATCGATTCGAATGCATGATACTGAATAAGCTTGAGTCGTGATGAAATAGGAACATTCGTGAGGAAGCATATTCTTTGATCTTTTCGAGTTGCTTATTTTCACCTGTAGACGTAATGATAGGGAAAATTAGTAATCAACCGCCACAATTGTGGTAACGTTGTTGGTTACAGTGTGATCTTCCATCTGTCTCGATTAAAATTGGTTAATAGGACGCAGGATAAACATACGCTGTGGGTGGATTAATGCATCCATAGGGTTAGTCTTTCTATCTTATTATCTCTTGAGTTTTATGCTTTAGTTTATTTTCAAGTTGCTACCTTTCGCTATCGTTATTTACCTTTATTTAAACCAAACTGTCTCGATAATGATGAATTGTTGTTGAGTTAGCTTCGTGTTTCGATACAATCCCCGTGGATACGATACTCGACTTACCTTTATACTTGCACGTCGTGTTAGAAAAGTGAGCGATCAAATTTTCGCCGCTGCTGTGGATTGTTAAGATCATATAGGAATAACTTGACAATTTGGATTTATTAATTCAAGTTGTATTTTTATTTTATTTTTTCTTTGTCTTGGATCTAATTTCTTTGTTTCTCTCTGTAGTTTATGATCACAAGGTCCCGAGGACCTCCCGAGCCATGTTAGATCCGAAATCGAGACTACCCAAAGAAGAAAGAGACGAGAAAAGAAAAGGCAAGAGATGGCAGAATCAACAACGAGGGTGTTCCTCCCAACCGTGTACCTCCGAACAAGCTACACGCCTCTCCGGACTTTATGGAGATGCAACATCGATGGCTAACATGGAATTCTTGTCCCCGCCCGAGGAGAAACCTCTAAACTACATGTATCGACCTCCCACCGAGCAATTTCAAGGAGGCGGATGGGGCCCGAGGTGAATGCAATAACTTCGAGTTGAAGCCGCCCCGATCAGATGGTTCAAGGAGAGCTCTGAGGAGGAATGACAGAGGATCCAAATGCCCATCTCGAGACATATTCAACATTTGTGACACCATCAAGCGAAGGGTGCCACAAGATACAATCCGGATGCGCATGTTCGATTCTCATTCGCAATCAAGCAAAGGACGGTTCAAGAGCCTAGATCGGACTGAATCAAAGAGGAATCTCTACGAAAGTTTCTCTCAAGTACTTTCCACCGCAAAGCACGTAAGATCATAGCCGAGATTTCTCACTTCTCCCGCTTAGAGATGAGTCATTATTCGAGTTGTGGGAAAGATTTAGAGGCTTATGGAAAGTGCCCGCAACATGGATTTTCTAGAGAGCAGAGATCACACGCTTTATATTGACACCACACGATGTGACGACCGACTTTCCAAGAAGTACGGATCATATGGATCGTCACCGTATGATAAAGCAATGAAATAAACATAGTTAATCAAGGCAATCAACCAATCAACTATTTAATAACGCATAGGTTAAAAGGGTAAACAATCTAATACCAACTCAAGTCGTAGAAGGACTTGTCAAAGGGGTTCAAGGTTCAACATAACCCAATCAGCAAGGTATAGTAACGACCTCCAATTCAATACTGAAATAAGCGCTATAATCAAAACATTAATAATATCGAGTTAAGAATAAGCATGTGGACATGCATATGACGATGCATGCCCAAGTTCTAGAAACCTTTCTAATTAAGCATCAAAATAGCGCTACTCGCACCACCGCACCCATCATCGATCCTTGCTCAACCCGCACATCAAAACGAAATGCGGGCTAAGTACAAAGTACTATGGACTCTGCAAAAACATTTTCTTTGTCAAAAGTTATTAATCCAAATAGCGCATGAGAATTTTAGTTAAAGACTCGCCATCAAACATTTTATCGTTTTCCAAAAGCTGCTCCGAACTATTTCATTCACGTTGTTTCCATATCTCGATCATTCATTCATTCATACGCGCACTATGGAGGTGGCCACCTACACATAGTCGCCGGACCGTCGAGGTAGCTAACCTTAACACACAACACATCGGTACACAATCCGAGTTAGTCCTTAACTAAGTCGGATCCGATCGCATCTTTTTTAACGCTAGGACCAACACATTCACATACCATTGATATACCAATCTCGATAGATCACAACAAAACATAAACATTTGGCGTCAATCATGTGATAATATTTCATAAAGCTTTTGTAAATCATGCTTTGAGATACGATATCATTTTGTTTCAAGAAAGCCCACCGCTAATCCAAGCTAGTGGTTCTAAAAGAAAGTGTGATGTTCTTTCTCCGACTATGTACGATCAAACCCTTCATAAGAAAATAGCGCTTAGATTCTTTCTATTGATCGAAGGTCGCTTATAAACTACGACTTAAAGTTCCCAATTAGGTTTCTTTATGATTTTATGTGATTGTTTTAAGATAATTTCTATTATCTTACATTACAATTTCCAAACTATATCACTTCATCGCTCATAGGTGTACTTTAATTATGAATCACATATTCCGAGTCTATCTCGACTCTTAACCTTAGTTTTATTATAACGTTATTACGTTATAGGTTATCGATAATCAAATTATGATTGATAGTTTAGATTAACTCAAGCCACTAACTAGACTTAACAATTATAGTTACGCCCTAGTAGTGTTATGTTGACGACTTATCGTATAGCACGATAATTAAAAGAGGAATATCGACTTACAAATCAAGTGGACATATGCTATCATGTAAGTAATTAGTACTTAAGAATAAACGAAGTACTTCGGAATATTAACTCGGTTTGAGACATAAGGATCGACATCTTATGTTCGAATCGTTGTTACACATTAACATTTCTATTTAACTTAACTCGCCGAGGTTACATATGTCGATAATCGTTATTCATTATCGAGTTGTGTTTACCGACTAATATCGTATTGAGTCGTCGTATGAATATTAACGTAGAGTCGACTTTGGTTTTTCTAACGTAGGAACTCACGCTGAGTATCCTTTCATTAATAAAACCCTAATTTGTGTCTAACTTGATTCTCGCTTATTCCGCCTTAAGTTATCGAAATTGGTCGATTTCTTCGATTCTCGCTCATACAAGATTATGTTGTTTACGTCGGGTTTCGGTTTGTCGCTCAACATAAACATAAACATTCAACATCAACAAAACCATATACCACAACATAAACTATACTAAGCATTAGAAAATCCTAATTTCTAATGTAATACACAATCATTGTGTAAGTGTGCATAAGTGTTCCATTCATTCACCCTAATCACAACCATTTATCCAAAGTTTCATATTACTATCATAGCATCATTCATCATCAAAATTAAACCCATACTTAGTCATTCTATTACGCTTCGATAATTAGCAACAATTAGCATATGCATCCAATAAATTCCAATAAAATCACATTATACTCCTATCATATTATAGAATTTAATTACCAACTCAATATCATCATATAAATTTTTAAACCATGGGTTAAAAGTCTCAAACTTTCGGTCATTTCAAATTAGTAAGCTTTGGTGTTCAATAAATTCCACAAAATTATATCATGCTTATACTATATACTAAACATGAAATATCACTTCATATCATGCATTAAAATTTTAAAACCATGCTTTTCATCTTTAAATCATTTCGTAATTCCACATTTATATATATACATATTCAATAAATTCCTTTGCACAATATGTTTATATATGAAATAAACATGTAATATTAACATTAAATATCAACTAATATTTATAATATGAACCAAATGCTTGAATTTTTTTGTCCTCACACATATTTTACATGTGTTCAATAATTCCCAACAATGCATATTAGGTTCATATTATTTCTAAACATCATATATCCTATTATTTCCAACAAATAAAATCAAATAATGGCTTAAAAATACTTAAATATATTCTGCCCATTTTTGAAAAAATAGGAGTAGTGTTTCAAAATTTTCATGATTAATGTATGATGTTCATATCATATATTAAACACTATATCTCAACTATTTCTCAACAAATAAAATCAAACAAATACAAGAAAATTTCAAAATATTCTGAAAATTACCATATTTATTCTACATGCTTATAATACATTAACAAGCAACAATATCAAATAATATTCATAAAATCATGCTTTATCATATTTAAAAGAAATAAAGCATAAATAAAAAATCAAAATGCTCCAAAAATTCTGAAATTTTTACAGTAGCCTTAGAACATTATTCTAAGAATTTTTTGTTCATGGCTTGAGAGCATTTGATGGCTCTAAAGTCACGAAAAAAAATGAGGAGTAAACTAGGGTTTTAAACCCAAAATTCAAAATAAAAATTCCACCCATTAGGATGGAAGAGGATGGTGAATAATACTTTCTTATGGTCTTAGAAGGATTATTTGAGAGTGGGAGAGGTTGGGAGGGAGGATTTGGGGTTAAAAGTTTGAAAAGTGTAGAAATTGAAAAATGAGAGAAATGCAAAGGGAGAATGAATCTGACCTTGAACGTATCTCCCTTGTTATTCAGACCTTAGAGCTGTCATTTCCCATTTTGGTAAGGTCTTGTGGTAGTTGGGAGGTGGATTGGTCAAATTACCGCTTTGTATGTTAATACCGACTCTTTAAGTTTTAACGCACTTTCGATCGATTTATCGGAACCTTAAGGTTCTATCTTATTAAATAACCTTTAAAAGACTTATTTTAATGTTCATAAAAATTTCACGAAGTTCGACGTCGTCCGATAAGTCAATTCCGAGTTATCGAAAAACTGCTCTGCGATTAAAATATGCCCATTCAAAATTCTATTGAATTTTGAGCTTTCATAAATAATTTGAGTCTTATAAAGCATATTTTATCGATTTAGACCCTCGGTTCGAGTTTCGGGTCGCTCGGATCAATTTAGGGTTTTCCGATATTTTACCCTTGCTTCTTAAGTTCTTCAGAATTCTTCGTAAATTGATTCTTATAACTTCTAAATTCATAATAAATTATTCCTTCATGATTTTGGTTGTTATCATCATTTATTACGATTAGCACGGACTGGAAGTTGTTCCGTCAGAAATGTTTTTAAGATCGACCGCAAGTATGCCCGAAAATTCTCATTCCTTGCATTCTCACATGTTTTCGTGTGAGGATACTAAAATGAAACTGCTCACAAGATTCATTCTCGATCTTTCATTCTATGTTCAGCTACTCGAAAACCCTAATCCTAGAGACTAGTTATCGCTGATTTCTTTAGTATTCGATCTCGAATCGATTCTAATTGCTTCATTGGTTTCCTTAAACATATAAGGACTAACTACTACAAATAATTTGTCTAAGCATCACCAATTAAAGTTTTAAATTTTTCGGTTATTACATACCATCCTCTTAAAATAAATTTCATTCCGAAATTTGCTAATTGAAAAGATCCGATATTTCTCCTTCATAGCTGATTCCAGCTCCTGTGTTGCTTCTTCTCGACCATGGTGTTGCCATAGAACTTTCACCAACGGTATCTCTTTGTTCCTTAGCTTTGATACGCTGGTTAAAATTTCGTAGTAGTTCTATCGTAACTCATATTGTCATCGAGGACAATATCGGTCGGTGGTATCACATGGTGGGTCATGTATGTACTCCGTAGTTGTGAAACATGGAACACATTGTGCACGCTTCCAAAACTCGGCGAATGCACGAGTCACCGGTCATATTCTTCCGCATTTCAGGTCCCATGAAACGTGGTCGCAACTTCCTTTGATTCCGAATCTCACGATCCCTTTAGATGGAGAAATTTTCAAGAAGACCTTGTCTCCTCTTCAAAATGTAGCTCAGGCGACGCTTGTTCGGCACGACTTCGTCGGTCTTGGGCCTCCTTGATCCGCTGGCGGATCTCGCGCACGATCTCAATCATTTCTCCCAGCAGTCGTCCTAACACTCTTCTTTCTCCCACTTCATCCCAGAAAGTGGTGACCGACATTTCCTTCCGTAAAGCGTCGACGGGCCATTCCAATAGTCGCCGTATGTTAAGAAGCATTCCACGTGGTAACACTTGTTCCCAACTTTCCTCTATCGAGGACAACGGTCCTCGCGATGTCTTCCAACGTTGAATGGTCCTCTGACGTCCGTCCGTCTGGATGGAACGCGCATCGAAATGTAGTCGTGTCCCGCCTTTGTAAACTCATCCGAATCTGACGAAATTTTGAATCTCTATCGACGTGATAGTCTTTGAACTCCATGTAGACGGATAACTTCTCGAACTTACAACCGTTAGTCTGTTCGACCCATGTGTTATGAATGGGTAGAAATGCGCGCTCTGGTCATCGATCAATGATGACCCAAATAGCGGTATTTCCACTTTGTGATTTGGGTAGCCCGAACAAAGTCCAGGCTATATCATCCCATTTCCATTCCAAGATGTCTAGCGGTTGTAAGGTTCCATACGGTGGGAGTGCTTTCACTTGTTGGCACGCAAACATCGCTCCACAAATGAAGCCACATCTCGCTCATTCCATCCCACCAAAATTTCTCCTGAGGTCTTGGTACATTTTGCGCCGGGTGTGGTATAAGAAGTCTCATGGCTTCCTTCAAGATTTCGCCTCAGTTCTTCGCTCGAACGCACACTCTCCGCCATACAACAAAACATTATCGTTGCTTCGAAAATTCTTGTGGTTATTGTCCTTAATCTTAGCTCGTATTTCAGCTTCTTGCTCTTCCTCCGAGCTTCTAAGATTCGGACTCTTAAGTCGGGATTGCAATCAATGTTGCAATACGCCCTCTATCGCGGAGAGGGTCTATGACTGATATTCATCCTCCAAATTCCTTCATAAGTATTTCCTCACGATCGAGACATCCCAAACTATGGGATTTAACTCAAGGCATCGGCCACAACATTAGCCTTCGGGTGGTAATTGATACCACACGTAATCTTTCACTTGCTTTAACCATCTACGCCTCATGTTAAGATCTTTATGCTCAAAGAAATATTTCGTGCTCTTATGGTCGGATAGATCTCACATCTAACTCCATAAAGGTGATGCCTTCATATTTTGAAGGCATGTACCACCGCTCAATTCCGTGTCGCGTAGGATAGTTCAACTCATGTAGGCGTAATCGCCAAGCATAAGCAATAACCTTACCTTCGCATTAGTACACGCCTAGTCCATTCTTTGAAGCATCCGTAGATTGTGTATTCTTTATCCGCCTTTGCCATCGCTAGACGTGCGTCGCAGAACTCCTTCGCCTCGAAACTAGCCTCACACTCGGCGGTCGGTGTACTTGATTCCTTTCCTCAACAGTTGGGTCATGGTCGGGCTATCGTTGAGAATCCTTCGATAAATCTTCGATAGTAGCCGGCCCTAAGAAACTCAATTTCATTCGGTTCTTGTGACTCCCATTCTCGAATCAGATCGATCTCGAGGGTCTACTTTGATTCCCTCGGACACAATGTGACCCAAAATGTCACTTTGCCTAACCAAAACTCACACTTACTAAACTGCGAAGAGTTGCTCGCTTTAACGCTTTAGACGCGCTCTCAAGTGCTCGTGTTCTGTTATTCTTAGAGTATATTAGATATCGCCTATGAACACTAAGACAATTTGTCTAAGTATGGGTGGAACACCCTCATAATATCCATAAATACCGGGCATTTGTAAGTCCAAAGGGCATCACGATGAATTCGAAATGACCATACCTTGTACTAAAAGCCATTTTTGTACATCCTCCTGGTCGAATCCTCAATTGGTGATATCCCGACTTTAGATCTATCTTTGAAAAGACTCGCTTCCTTTAAGTTGATCAAACGATCACAATTCAAGGGGTACTTATTCTAAGGGTTATCTTGTTTAACTCGATAGTCTACATGACATCCTCGTGTACCATCCTTCTTTTCACGAAAGGACAGTGCTCCCATGGAGACACACCGGGTCTAATGAATCCTAGCTCCAAGAGTTCTTGCGTTGGATCTTCAATTCCTCAAGCTCCTTTGGTGCCATCCGATGGAGCTGACACCCGCGTAACTCGGTTCGAGGTCGATCGTGAACTCGATCGTCGGTTTGGCGGTAATCCCTGAGTTCGTCTGAAACACATCGATACTCCTTCACGATCGGACGCCTTCTATCCTCATCTCATTCGATCTTCTTCTTGGAGGTAAACGAGGTAGGCATGGTTCTCGCCTTGTTCAAAGAACGCCCTGTAGTATGCGGATATAATGGAACTTTCTCCCATGTCGATCCCGTGAAAGTCGGTAGATTCTCTCCCGGGTTGGAAAGAAATTTTTCTTTCATTACAGGATGGTCGCACTATGTTCGGTTAACCAATCCATTCCTTAGGATTATGTCCACATCCAGGTACGACGTGAAGGTTATCTCACATGACCTGTAAGCCTGAGTCCAAGCTCTGTGTTCGAGCATATGTGGTTACCGTTTTATGCCTCCCATCTGAGAAGAAATTTCATGATTTGTTACATTATGATCTAATCCTAAGTTCTCTACGCATGCTTCGTAAATAAAAGAATGCGATAGCCAAGATCAAAGAGGATAACAGTGTAATTGGATGAGTATTCCATACCGCCAAGTTCTTGGTTCCGGCTCTTCATGGAACTCTCTTCCGGTTGAGGGCGAGCCTCGCTCGGGCGGCCGTTGTTGCCGATAAAGTTGTTGTGGTTGCCGTTCTGCCGCCGTTGTTGTTGTTGTCCGTGGTCACAGTCAGTCGCTTCGCATCGCCGTGGTTGTGCCATTGTTGTCGCCTGCCGCCATGGTTGATATGGTCGCTGATTCGTCCGATAGACCGAACCGGGGCTGTTGTTGGATCGGTTGAGCTGGATAGCCCGGACCGACGGACTTGGTCAGCACATTCGGACGGCCATTTCTCCTCGGGCGTGTCCCGGCCTCGAGTAGTGGCCCTTCGCCACACAAGCATCCGTCATTCTGTGAATGCGATGTCCCCTTATGACCCTATGGCACCGGGGCACATGGGAGCTTCCACTTTAGTTTCCCCCGACGCGGGTACCATGGGCGCCCATTCTCGCGCCTGCATGGCACGTTATTTCCGCCATGGCCTCCCGTCGGCCCGCGCTGTCGATCCTGCCTTGTGGGTCCTTCCCATCCTCTTCCGCGATCTCCTGGTGAGTGGGGATGCACGGTGACGACTCTATCTTCATGCAAAGGGCTCGATGTCCAACGCCCGACCGAGGCCTCACGGTAAGTCGATTCCCGTGACCTAGCGACACACTGATCTCATGGCGAGTCCCACCAAACTTTTCGTCCTCTTCTCGTCGGTGTCGACTCAATCACGGCGATACCGCGATATCTCACAAAATGCACGGTCGTAATTTACGCCGCTGTCTTTGCGTAGGTTTTAGAACTCATGTTCCTTCTTTTCCGTAGCTTTAGAATGTACTTCTCAGACACTTCCTCCTTAAATTCCTCCGGAGAAATTTTCCATCTTCCTCGATAGAGTCTTCTCTTCGCCTCCCACGAGTCGGCACCCATCCGGAAGGCAACGCAGACAAGTGTTCTAGAGGTGCAGGAGAAGTAAGATTCGCCTAGCGAATCCATAGTTCAAGATCCACGGATTTCCCCGTTGAAGGCTGGGTCCTGCATGAGGAATAACCTCATCCGTCTCACGTGTGGTGGTGGGTGTCCTCTCCTTCGTGTTACCCGGTTTCTCCTCTCTACAAGATTCTATCATTCTTAAATATACGAATAAAATATCTTCTTATACCATCCATCGGATCATACATATCTTAGCGAGGTATGTATATATAATCTTAGTCATACATCTAGACATCTTCGAACACCACTTATCACAACATCAAAATCAATGGCTCGATGAGCTATCATCATAAAAAAATGCCTCACGAGAACTTTCATCAATGTTTTTTTAGATTTGCCAAAAGAGAGCTGCATGAGTATGATATTCAAAAGCTTATATCGCTCTCCACGCACTTAGTCACGGTGCGTAACAAAATCTAAACGCTACGTTTATCAAAATAGGGTTCATGCTGAACGACCCATCGCTCGCACATCACAAGATATATGAAGTATATAAACAAAACACTATCTAGTCTTAATAACTAGATCCATAATCGCCAGGTAAAAGGGCTCGATGTCGAGTCGAACCGGAGTATGGGTACTATCAACATCCTTCATCTCATCGCCGCAGTGTGTCCTTCTCTCGGTCCTACCTCGACCTCAGAAATGTGGGAGTCACGGCTCTGATTATAAATGACTCTAGCTTCTTCCATAGTAGCTAAGTCTTCGTGATCTCACCATGATCTCCTACAGTATCATCGGAAGCAAAGAAGACGGCACAAGCTCCTCTCACGGCATGCAGCTAGCCACGTGAATCGTCAATCTCTACAAGATCGCGGACACAGGGTCCGACGTGGCGGCGTTGAACCGGAAACGCCGGTAGGTGTAGCAGTGATGTTGGCATGGAATAATCGCGGTAATGGTCGGGACGGGCAATGACGGGGCTCGAATCCCACACGGTAGGACCAAAGAGAGTTGTCAGGACGGAAGATCCACCTCAATATCTTCCTACCAGCCAGCAAGAACGCAGTCCATTAGATGCCAGGAGGCACCTCCTGCATGCCACTCGAATCTCATCACCGGTATTCTCTCAGGAGATACGGTCCACCAGGTGCGCCGATACCATGATTAAGGCTGTGCAGCGACGGAACGGGTAAGTCTATCTCAAGATCGAAGCTCTCGACGATTTCGATATATGTATTCGATGATATCTCTGTATACCCTCGCTTTTGGGGGCGCCTGCATCGCCGAGTACACCGTCGTAATATAAGTACCACGGCATGTGCAGCAGTCTGATGCATGAAGTGAGCAAAGAACTTACCGACATTCTCCTCGCACATCTAGTAGGAACGGTAGAACGCATAACATCTCTGTGTGGCTCTACAGATAAAAGCGCCTAGTCGTAAAAATTGTCCAACCATAATCTTATATCCTATATTCCTAAGTTCTTATGAAACTACTTTCATGGTTTGATCTTCGGAAGAGACCGTATGGTTCAGTGGAGAACAACTTTCAATGTCTAGCCTGAGTAAGGCCAAGTGGTCACCCTTTTCTACTCTGGGTCCTAAATTCTTTATTTCTATTCATATAGATCATATCATATCCGTCTCATTATGCACTATGATTCATCATTTCCTTTTATACCTTCATAGCGTTATACTTTATTCTTTTCACTTATGCCACGATAGAGGCAACAC
>CM072817.1:59136297-59303107 GCA_036937905.1 Salvia rosmarinus
GCAATGCTGCTGCCATGATTTTGTTGGTTGCAATCATGGTTGTTGCCATGGTTTTATTTTGTAAACCTAACATAATTCAAAACTTTAGAACTTCATTAACCTAACATTATTATTCTAAAACGCTTTTACGTTGAAATATGAACCTTTCATGACGTATAAAATGAGTTTAGATCGAGGGTGGACGTATAGAAGTTATAAAAGTTGTGATCTAACTATAGAGTTTGTAGAGGGAGTAGAAGTTTTTATTCATTTTGCTAGTAACCAACCACCACATATAGATTGATCAAAGATAAAGTGTTCGTGCACTAAGTGCAATAACAAAATATTCGACCAACTTGTGACTGTGGGCTTCTTCTCGGAAAGAATGATTTCATCCGTAACTATGACATTTGGTGTATGCACGATGAAAGATGAGTGTCTTCACAGGAGGTTGGTAAATTACCTGAAAAAGACGAAATCAGTATGAGATGATGGTCATGGATACTATTAGTTCTCAGTTCAACATTGATATGTTATTCGAGGAATCTCCAAATCTTGTAGCCCAAAATTTGTATGACATATTGAAGGCCCGATTATAAAATTCACTCACAACTATCATTTGTAGCATTGTTGATAAGTTTGAAATTAGAGAAATAACATGCTACCTTAAAGATTGTTTGAGAATTTATGGCCGAGTCAGTGTTAGTTTGCTAAGGAGAGTGTCACGGCAGCAGCTAGGAGAAGGTATTTAATGGGTTATGTACAGTTCCAGATCGATTCGGGTAAAACTCACCCATTGATATCCCTAACTGCGACGGCTAGGGGAAGGTATTAAGTTTTTTTTTTTTTTTTCCGGTGAAGTTGTCATTAGTAACAGTGAGCTTCTTTTCTTATGAGTGATTAGTCCTAGTGCATATGCTTTGCATAAAGCATCTATTCATCCGATTGCCTAATTAAGTTTATCCTCTCAGATTAAAGCATTTAAATTATTTTATAGATGCTATATGGTATGCATGCAAGTACATTTTTTTTAAAACCAGTGCTGAGATGGAGTTATATTATGTTTAGCCCATTTGAGATGGAGTTATATTATGTTTAGCCCATTTTGTCTTTATGTTTATCAATTAAAATAAATGTGTAACTAATCATGTGCAAGAATGTATATGAATCAAATATTATGGTTCGATTCGGTATTCAATTTGAATTTTTAATATTGGAATTTGAAATTTTATGATTTGAATACAAATACAAGTACGTTTTTTATTTGATTAATTGTTGAATACGAACTCAAAATCATATTTTTGATTCGGTATTCGTAAATATTCGATTATACATATATGTATTATTGAATTTAGTTATCATAAACATTCTGTTATGTAGATAAAGAAAAAACAATTATTATATAAAATATAAAATAAATGAATATTTTTCTCCATACTCTATCGCATTGCTATGGTTAGGGATGTAAATGAACAGAGTTACTCGCAAGCTATTCGAAACTATGCTATAATGCATTGATATATATATATATATATAATGTCATTTTTATTACTTCATATTTCTACAAATATTATGACGTATAACAAGTGAACGATCTCAAATATGCATATATTAGAATATGAAAAAAGAAAGAAAAGTAAGTACAAATAGAACTACTAAACATTGTTAGAATATTATAAACATTAGTTACTAAAATTTTCATCTAAATCATTAAATTATATATCTAAAAGACTAAAAGTAGAATAAAAAATATAAAATGAAACAAATATTCGATTCAATTCGAATATTCATGAATACTAATATGAATTGAAAAAAAAATTAAAAGAGATTCGAAATGATTCTTTTATGTAACTACTTTTTTAAATTCAATTCGATTCTGATGATATTCGATTCGATTTGATTCTTCCATATCCCTAATCATGTGGGCTCTTTAGTTCTTTGTGGAGGCAATTTTCACATTCTTACGGAGATATCAACCTTTTATTTTATTTTGGAATGTTGAGCAGGTATTTTGAAACTCGTGACTGAAGTTGTTGAGGAACCATCGGAAATGAGAAAATTTTGGTGTTAGTGCGCTTCCATCTCATGTTATGGAATCACCTCGTGAATATTAAAAAATGAAAACAAACACATTGCATAACTTAGAGGATATTTAGCTAAACTTACTCTATAAAGCTTATAAATTACAATAGTTTATAAGATTTTTTAAGAATTTATAAAATATAATAATCTTGAAAACTTATATATTATCATAATGTTTGGATAATTGAACTTATTAAAGAATTGTAAGTTAAAGAAAAAATTCAAAGTAGATAGAGAAAGTTGAAAAAAGATGAAAATGAAAGGATATATATAAAATAACAAACCATAACGCAATTAGTTTTGCAAATTGATTGAAGAGCTTATTTTATAAGAAACTTAAGTTATTGAAACTTATTTTTACAATTTACAAATTGTTTAGAAGTTTATTTTACCAAACAATTCTCAAAAGCTACGAACTCCTAAAAACTTTTAAGCTATTTTAATAAGCATATAAATTTAGCCAAACACCCTCGTAGTAGTTCTTACTGTTAAAAGATCTAGATACACATTATAGCCTTTAAAGTTGTGAGGTTTAGTTTGGTTTCATGTTGTCTTGGTATTGCATTATTTTATCTCATGCTATGAAATCACCATTTCCTGCCATTTATATTTTGATCCCCTCATTTATTTGTAATTATAACGCTCTCATGCAGATTCAATACATGTTCATAAGTTTCTTGTTCTCACCTTTGAGAAACTGCATGCCGGGTTAGATCCGGTGGAACTTTCTTTCATAAGAACTTCAAGATAATCCTTCACAACCTTAAGATTCCAAAAAGGATCATAACTGTGAGAGAGAGAGAGAGAGGGACTTTAGTTCAGGTTAAAGAGGCATGGGGATGCAAATTAAGGGCATGAGAATCATATTCACTACTATCACCAAAAAAGGCGTAACGGCAGTCCCGAAAAACAAAATTCAAATCATACCTTACCTAACCTCACACATCTTCGTGTCAAACAAAGCAGCAGAAATTCATCAATCCTATTCACTACTACAACCCGTCAAAAGATACCCCCCTTTACCTTTCCTACTCGCACAAAAAAAAAGAGAAACTAGACAACAAGGTCCATTTCCACCACTTTATGCAGAGCCAACAAAGTATCAAACATGATCAGTGAGAGTCGTAATTCAAGATTCCCAAAAGAAACTAACCGAGTGAGAGTGTGATCCAAGGCCCAACCATCGCCAGTTTTCCTTTCCTAGAGCTGGCTGCGCTCCTTTTGCATTCACAGCTTATCCGCCGTCTATCTCCCCTGAAATGTTCCCCGAGAACATGTATAGTCATAAAATCATATTATCAACTTAGACGCATTGATGAATTGAAACATCAGATTTGTACACAATGATAATTGCGGGTCCGAGCCTTTGGAAAACAAAAGACACCGACATGTGTGCTGATTTGCCACTAACTAGAAGTAGAAGCCACATATATGTCCACAATTTTCATCTTCAACATAAATTTATAAGGGTGAATTTCAAGAAATTCACCATAGCAAATGAAAATTGACACACTAGAACTGGAAAAATGCAGCACCAGTCGATAATTTAGTAGTTCTTGGTTAAAGAATTATGGTAAGTGTATCGTCCTACTGAGTTTGCCAAAAGTCACAAGTACACTCTTGCTTGAGATTCTCCAAATCTTTCTCGGCTGCATTCATCGTTTACAAAGTCAGATACAAGCAATGATATGTAAGATAGAAATTTACAGGGGTAAAGTGGCTGAGAATTCGTATTTCCATGTGAGTCAACATTTTCTATTTTTATCACAGTGGATAAGATGGATCCAAATAACGTGTTACACTCACAACAACAAGGATAATGAAAAGTAATATTTAGATAGTGCGTTTCATGCAGAAACAATGATAACATCCTTAGTTTCTGGATTGGCAATTGGATTAGATGTAACTCCCAGAATAATATTTGCCACCTTTATTTACCAAAAGAAGAGATAATAAATATCACATAAGTGTGGAATCTTCCTCTTTTGGAAGCCAATTGTTAGTAGCTTCAGTATTTCATGACCTAGATGCAGTAACTGGTTCTACTCATTAAGAATTCAAGGGTACTCCCAACATTAGTTAGAAAAGGAGATATGGCGTTAAAGGACTGCTCACCTGAACCGCACTCTTCTAAGTTCTCGAGCACCATTTGGAAGTATTCTGATGGTAATGTAGACTCCAGGCTCATCTTGTTCGACCCACTCAGTCTCTAAATCACTAGCATTGCTAACTGAAAACTCTCCAGAGTGATCAATCTCCCTTGAAGAACTTGAACATGCAGACGCATCAATGGACGTCTCAATTTTTGCAGCACTGGTGCTGGAGACTTTTGGTGTTTATTAAATATTACTGTCATTTATTATTGTTAGTAAATAGTTTGTTAGAGTGTTAACGTTTCTGTTAGTTTGTTAGAGCATGCAAAAGCATGCACCCCACTGTAAAGAGTGCCAACTGTACGTTCACTGCACAAAATCTGTACGTTGTTCTTATCTCTATAAGTAGAGATACCATAAATGAAATCAGTAATCTTTTTCTCATATTTCAACATGGTATCAGAGCTTTGTCTCTAGATCCAATTTTTTTTCCGCTATGGAGTCATCTGCTATCTCTCCTTCCTTCACATCTCTTCCTGCAATGCATCCTATATCTCTAAAGCTGGATCGATCGAATTATAATTTCTGGAAGATCCAGGTTCTTGCCACTGCCAGAGCTTACGGTTTCGAAGATATCCTTCTTCATGAACCTCCTCTGCAATTTCTAGCATCAGCTTCCACCACTGAATCAGTGGCAAATCCAAGCTACATCTCCTGGCTTCGTCGCGATCAGTTCATGCTAAGCTGGATCCTTGCTTCGATTACACCTCAAATGATGGGGTATATCGGCCGTTGCACCACTGCAGCCCAAATTTGGGGATCCTTTGAGAAGTTATTCCACTCTCAATCCAAAGCACGGGTTATGCGATTCGATCTCAACTACAAGGGTGAAGAAAGGTGCTTCATCCATTGATGATTATATTACAAGTTTCGTGAAATTTCTGATCAAATGTTCAATATTGGACAACCGATCTCTGAATCGGATCTGGTTTCTTATGTTCTACAAGGATTGGGTGCTGAATTTGAAACCATCAGTGTCTTGTTGGCTTCAAGGTGTGATGATATTTCTCTTCATGATGTTCAATTTGCGCTGCAAACTCATGAGTTGCGCTTGCAGAATCAAGCTGCTACTACAAATGCTGTGCACACAGTGTTCTCCCCACAAGTAAATGCTGCTTTTCAACAACATTTTGGTCAGTCTCGAGGTCGTGGTTACAAACCTGGACGGGGAGTCAGCAACCGTGGAAGAGGGGGAGGCAGGTTCTATCATGGTCCAAAGCTTGTTTGTCAGCTGTGTGGTAAACCGAATCACGTAGCTCTCAAATGCAAATGCTACAAACGTTTTGATGTGAGCTTCACAGGTTCTGAACCGAGTTATATTTCTCCTCCTTCTCATCAACCCCAGGCCAACTTTGCAAATACTGACCTCTATTCTTCATCGGCATCTACAAATTCTGGCTTATCGTACAACTCATCTTCTCAGATATCTCAACCACCTCCTTCACCCTTGGTGAACTACTCAGCTTCCTCTCACATGACTCCACCTTTTACTGCATCTGAATGGTATCTGGATTCAGGCGCATCTGCCCATGTCACCGCCGACCCCAGCTCTCTCCAAAATCACTCTCCATACACTGGTAATGATACTCTCATCGTAGGTAATGGTTCTCATCTCCCAATCACTCACATTGGCTCTACTTTCATTCCTTGCTCATCTCTCACTTCACCTCTTCAATTAAGCAACATACTGTTTGTTCCACATATCACAAAAAGCCTACTTAGCATATCTAAATTCACAGCCGATAATGATGTGTTTCTGGAGTTTCATTCTGATTTTTGTTTTGTTAAGGACAAACAAACTCACAAGGTCCTTCTGGAGGGCAAGCTTCATGATGGTCTCTATCACCTAGACCTCTCAAGATCGAATTCATCTCCTGCGTCACCAAGTCCAGGTTCTGTAGTTTCACACAAAATCACAGTAGACTCTTGCTTTGTAGCTCAGAATAAGGATAGTGTTCGTCTTTGGCATGCTAGACTAGGTCACCCTTGTAATAGCATTCTCAATACCACACTCAAGGTCATGAATAAGTCTACAAATTTATCCACACAAAATTTCTGTGATGCGTGTGCTTTAGGAAAAATTCATTCCATTAGTTTTCCATCTGTTGAAATACAAAGTTCTGCCCCTTTTCAACTTGTTCATAGTGATGTATGGGGACCGAGTCCCACTGCCTCCAATGAGGGATATAGGTACTATGTTCACTTCATTGATGACTATACTAGATTTACTTGGATTTTCCCTCTCACTTTAAAATCTGAGGTTGCATCGGTTTTCCAAAATTTCATTAAGTATGTTGAGAGGCAGTTCCAAACCTGCATCAAATCTGTTCAAACAGACTGGGGGGGTGAGTATAGGCCACTCAAACCAATCCTTGAATCATTAGGAATCGTGTTTAGGCACCCTTGTCCTCACACTCATCAACAAAATGGAAAATCAGAACGCAAACACAGGCACATCACTGAACTTGGCCTCACTCTAATGGCTACTGCATCTCTTTCCCAAACTTTCTGGTGGGATGCCTTCTCCACAGCTGTCCATCTCATCAACCGATTACCAACGCCCTCTCTCTAAAACACTTCTCCTTACTTCACCTTGTTTCACAAAATCCCAGACTACAACATTCTCAAAGTTTTTGGGTGCAGTTGCTTCCCCTACCTCAGACCATATAATACCTCTAAGCTTCAATATAGGTCGTCCAAATGCTTGTTTCTAGGCTATAGCTCGGGTCATAAAGGTTACAAATGTTTACATCCTTCGGGTAGAATATATGTAGCTCGATCTGTCCTATTTAATGAAACTGAATTTCCATACATTGAGCTTTTCTCTCCAGCTTCAAAGACTCTCAGATCTGTTCCTCTCTTGCCTACACCTTCGTTTCCTGCTCCTCTGCGTTCTGTGGAAACTGCTCATCCATCTGTCTCTATACAGAACCACACTCCCTCTCCCTCGTTGCATGACCACCATACAAATGCCAACTCACACTCCAGTTCTCACTCAGATTCTTCATATCCACTCTCCTCTTCTTCTGTTTCTCAGCCTGCTCTTGCATTGCCTCTCTCATCTCCTTCACCTCAGCTTTCCATATCTTCCCTTTCAGCTGAAAATCCAGCTCCTAATACCCACTCTATGATAACAAGATCGAAGAATGGGGTGTTCAAACCCAAAGTTTACTTGGTTGTTTCCTGTACACCTCCATCAACTCTCTTCACATCTCATGGCTCTCAAGACATTCATACCTCCACTACATTCACTGAACCTGTCTCCCTCTCTGATGCGCTTGCAAACCTTCTCTGGTACGACGCCATGGCTGCTGAAATTGAAGCCATTACTTTGAAAGACACATGGGATATTGTTCCTCCTACTGATGAGATTAATCCAATCGACTGCAAATGGGTTTATAGGGTCAAGTTATGTGCTGATGATACCCTTGATAAACTCAAAGCTCGCCTAGTTGCGAGGATTTCGGCAACTTGCAGTCTCGATTTCCTTGAGACTTTTCGATCTGTTGTAAAACTGTTGTCGTCCTTTGTTATTCTCATTGGTCGCTCTTACAAGTGGGATATTCACATATAGACATCAATAATGCCTTTCTCAATGGGCACCTTGACAAACCCGTTTATATGAAATGACCTCCGGCTTTGAGGACAAATCTCATCCCTGATTGGGTTTGTCGATTGAAGAAATCCTTATATGGCTTGAAACAAGCACCGAGGGCGTGGTATGATCGTCTTAAACATCATTTGATCTCCTATGGATTCCAGCATTCCAGTTCCGATCATTCATTTTTCTATATGCGCATATCTAGAAAATTATTGTTAGTTTTGGTCTATGTGGATGACATATTGATCACTGGGGATGATTCTCTACTTGTTCAGAATTTTATTCAGACTTTGTCCTCTGAGTTTGCTCTGAAGACTCTTGGCAGCGTAAAATTTTTTCTTGGCATTGAGGTTGCCAAGTGCGATGGTACCTACAGATCGCCTCAATCCAAGTACATCGTAGATATTCTTGCTAAAACCGGATCGCTGAGAGTAAGGCTCACCTTCTCCGTATGATACGGTGTCAAACTTCATAAATCGGATAGTCCTATGTTTGGTGACCCAACCCTTTTCGTAGTACTATTGGTGCCTTCAAGATCTCACGATTACTCGCCTGGATATATCTTACATGGTCGACAAGCTTAGTCGGTTCGAAGACCCTACTGAACTCCAATGGAAAGCTTGCAAACGGCTACTTCGTTATCTAAAGGGCACTATCTCATTTGCCCTTCGGTTCTCATCGTCGAAGTATCTCTCTCTGATTGCTTTTTCGGATGCCGATTGGGCTGGTTCGGTGGATGATCGAAAGTCGACTGGAGGATACTTTGTTTTTTTGGGATCCAACCTACTGTCTTGGAGTTCAAAGAAGCAGTCTATTGTTTCTCGCAGCTCCACCGAGGCTGAATACCGTTCTCTTGCTGACACTGCCATGGAACTTGTTTGGATCAAATCCTTGCTTCAAGAAATTGGTTATCATCTTCCTCAATTACCTGTTATTTGGTGTGATAATCGGAGTGCAGCGTCAATGGCTTCAAATCCAGTTCTACATGCACGCACGAAGCATATCGAAATCGACGTGCATTTTGTTCGCGACAAGGTTATCAAAAAGGAGTTAGACGTGTGCCATATCTCCTCCATGGATCAGGTGGCTGATGTTCTTACCAAGCCTGTCTCTATAACTCGCTTCCAGTCTCTTGTTCAAAAATTACCGTTTGATACATCAAAATAGTTTTTTGTGGTTGTATTAAATATTACTGTCATTTATTATTGTTAGTAAATAGTTTGTTAGAGTGTTAACGTTTCATTAGTTGTTAGAGCATGCAAAGCATGCACCCCATCGTAAAGAGTGCCAACTGTGACGTTCACTTGCACAAAATCAGACGTTGTTCTTATCTCTATAAGTAGAGATACCATAAATGAAATCAGTAATCTTTTTCTCATATTTCAACAGTGTTGAATTAAGACCACCAGAATCATAGTACTGATGAGGTTGCACTGGGGGCTGTTCGGGCAAGTTCTGACGGAAATGGTGGGTAATACGCTCCTTGCTCAGTCGAGGTGTCTCAGGGGCATCCTCCATGGATTCAACTTTTGAATTCTGAAGAAAAAGGATCGCTTCAAATCATTACGCATTGCAAAAATCCATTCAATCCCTAACAATTTTGAACCAACAGAGACAAGCACACAAACAGTTTAACTGAAGAAGGATAAATGTTCAATAATGGCAGGTTAAATCAGTTGGATGATCATAGTTGTCACCATTCATGACATAAGAAATATGAATTCTTCTTAGAGAATTTCTTCTGATCGACGAGGAGTTGGTGCTGGTACTGCTGACGACTAAACTTTTGGATGTTATATAATTCTATTACTTTATCCTGGTTCTCCGCCCACCATCGCTGAGCTTGCCACTTGTTAAATATCTCACGGCTGCAAAAACAATCCAAGAAAGTGAAAAACGAGAAAATCTTAAACAAGCATTGTCGAAATCCCTCAATATGGACAAAACAGATGAAATTGGGTCATTATTGGAACAAATAATATGCAAGAATGCTAATATTAGCAGCAACAGGAAATTACAAAAAAAAGGACTATCCAGCTTTGACTCTTTGTGGGACTCTTTATTTTTTATGTTTTAATCTATTTCTATTTAAATCATATAGTTGCATTTTTTTTTTCTTTTTCTGTTACTCAATTACCAAAATCAAACAAGACAATCGTCCCTAGGAAAATTATCTTCAGTTATTTGGGATCTTCTCATAGTGACATTGACTATGATATAAACAAATGTATTACTGATTTAGCCTCGAGTGATATGCCATTTTTTCCATAGCCCACCACTTTTTCAAGGAATGAAGGGCCACCACCATAATTGGAGGCTAGTGCAATTCATAGTGGCTCACATGCACCAATTCAATTCAGTCACATTACTCCATACTTAGAAATCCCAAATTCTCCAAATAAATTTAGACAAATAGATAACCACCAACTAAGATCAACATCATGGATACCACATTAAACTTTTGATCATCACGAAGAAACCACATGTTCCATATATCATGTCGAGTTAGATGTTGCAAAAGCACTGTTTGTAAACCAGCAAAGAAAGCACAATCAAAATCACAAAATGATATTTCACACACTTAGCATTTACCATGGTGAACAGCCAGGTAAGGCAGGATTGAATAATCAAACTTCATGACAATATTCAAAACATAGCTAAAACAATGATAATTATTTCCATAAACCAGCCCATCATTCTAAATTTGCACCATAACACAAGCGTATATCATTGAGTGCATCAAATAATAGCCAAATCAAGAGTCATTACCTGAATCTGATCCTCTTGATATCATTTCCACACTGTGGCGACGAAACAAATGTAATCAACACCCCGGGCTCAACCTGCGCAACCCATTCTTTCCGCTCATCTTCCTCCACAAGAACAAATGCCTCACTTCTACTGCTAACTGAAGCCGGAGTGGCATAGCCACTCGAGAGGGCCTTCAACCTCGCATCCATTTCCTTTCCCCAAAGCCGTGGGGAGGACTCTGAACTGCCAGCTCTTCCATATGAGTCATAGAACCTCTCTGACACCGAGCAAACATCTGAGTCCAAGAAGTCCCGGCCCTTGCCTGCTGAACCAGCACATGGCTTGCAGTTCTTGTATGCACCCGATGCCTTCACAGCCATGTCCTTGATCTTAAAAAACATGCAATCACAATTCACAAATAAATATATCAAAAGATGTAACAATTCAAAATTTGCAGTCAATAGATTATGCACCAGAGGGAATAGATATATAATATACTATCAACTATGCATAAACACACAAAGGCCACACACATCTATGCAGGGTCAGATTGACGAAATATGAAGTCTGAGGTAAAAATAACGGGGCGGAAAAATTGAACTACAAACAAAACATGTAATGTCGTGAATTCAAGTACTAAATCAGTTCAAATAAATCGAGAGGCCTTAACCACTAAGCTGAGAGAAACCAGTTTCTATGAAATATTCACATATATACACAAAATAAAACATATATATGAGGTCTGCTCAATTTATGGCCTGCGTGATCGCCTCGAATATACGTGCAAATTTACGGTGGATACTGGATAACACTACAACACTCCATGTATTTGACAAGCATAAAAAAAATAGGGAAAAAGCTACAACAAAAGGGTGAAATGGAGGGAGATTAGTGTTTACTTGGGCAGTGAGGGTTTTGATGGTCTGCTTGGAGGAATGAGCGGCGGCGCTTCCGTCGTCCTCCGGCCGCTTCGTGAGAGACCCGGCGGTATTCAGCTGCTTCGAGTAAGCTATGTGATAAATCTAGTGTATGTTAATATACGAGATTTGTGTAAAGCAGTAAAGAACACCAAAGCTTTTACGTGGTTCGATCGAGAATAAGATCTACGTCCATGGAAGAGTGATTCCTCAATACTTTCACTATGATTTGATTACAGTGAGTGTAGCTAAAAGCTCTTAGTATTCAATAAGTTGCTAACCCTTCTACCTTCGATCTAACTCCTATTTATACATATCTGAGGATCCCTAATACGGGATCTGATCCCCTCCCATGTAGGGACTCTTCCTCTCGCATGTAGGGACCCTTCCTCTCGCCTGTAGGGACTATTTGCCTTCCGTGTAGGGTAGAGGCTGATTAGGGTTTGGAGACTGGTTAGGGTTTGGAGGCTGGGCCTTTGGCTTAACCGCGTGGGCCGTTATTGGGCCTGTCAGTAGGCCTGATCGGTTGGGCCATATGCCATCACTATGCATGTCAACATTCTATCGCTAAAATCAGAAGAAAACCAAAGATGAAAATGCAACAACCCGATTAAGTCAGTAATCGAATGAAAAATCAAACGAAGTATGTAGTCTCTGTCTCGACAAGAAAAATACGAAATTAAATAAATCAAATGGCCTTTTTCTCAGCGGATAAAAAAAAAAAGGCCAACTCCAATCGTCACAAATTCGAGGAGCCGGCGAGAGAAACAGAATGCACGAAGAATGGAGAGTTTGAGGAGTAGCTGAGGTGGCGTTAGTTGCGAAGTGCAGTCATAGTTTCTGACGATTTAGCTACAAATAGTATGCAGCATGAGATTAATCTATCTTCAAGCCACAGCTCATAATGTGGGAGAGTGACGCAGTCAGTGCAACAAGAAACCTCTCTCTCTCTAGAAATGGAGGGGAAATGGGGGCTTGTGAAGAAGAGAGAGAGAGGCAGCGGAAGGGGTGGAGGCGGGCCTCAGGTGTAGAGACGTAAATTAGCCAAATTATTTGTAAACTATTCGTATTCCAATTCGACAAAAGTTCATTTGATTTTTTTAATGAAGCTCATTAGTTAAATTAATCAAATTTGAACATGATATTATTCGATTCGTTAACTCATGAACAAATTCGTTAACTGATTTACTTTGAAAATATAAAATTATTAACTAGATATAATTATTTTCTTCCTATAATTAATAATTATTGTGTTAAATTTCTAAATATTTTTATTTGTTATAAAAATCAATAAATATATTATGTTACTGTGGATAAAATAATTTAATTTTAAAATAAAATAATCAATATTCTAAACATATATCTAAATTTAGAAAGTTGTTTGGGTTTGATTAAACTTCGAATAAGCTCGTGAACTCGAAATATTCGATAAATAAAATTCGAGACTCGACTCGATGCTAAACAAATCAAGTTTGAACACGATGATATTTGACTCGACTCGGTTCGATTACACCCTCACTCAAATGTGTGGGGTGTTTAAATCCAGCCCAACAATATTATTTTCACTAATATTTTTTCTTTAAACTTCTTCAATTCGATGTCGAAATATGATCAATATAATGAATTGATTTCAATTCAATTAAAACGAAACACATTTGTTACTACCACGTTTATTAAGTCATATTAGTTGGGCGTCTATTATGATTGTTCTGTTTTGTAAAACCTATAATATATCGAAGAAAATATGATCATGTCCATTTAGAATCTCTTGCGGCCAAAGCTATAGTTACGAATCCTACTAAAGCCTTTATAGATTCATATCACATTTTATGTGATTTGAAGGTATAGACATGAATGTGAATCTATCCCATAAAGATAACAACGTTGAGTTTTCATAAACTCAAAATAACAAATTAAAAATAACGTTGTTCTCGCATTATCTCTTATTAAAAAATATCATTTTTGTAGTCAAAGTGTCATATGTTCGAAGCTCACCAACATCTTCATAGGTTTGAGTCTGTCACATCTTGTTTTTAAATGTGGTTTTTTATTCTATATGGTTTATAGGTTATTGCACAAAAACATATGATTTACCTAGTGCACATCAAGATAGCAAGCTGCGAGCTCCTGCGATATATATATATATATATATATATATATATATATATATATATATATATATATATGGTTGTTTCGTCGAATGCTTTATAAGTGTAAGAAATAAGAATGTATCACATTCACACATCTAGCCCATATCAATGATCCAGATTGAAGGGAATTTATTTAATAATTTTAAATTTTATTTTATTAAATAATTCAAATAAGGGTAAATTTGGTATTAAAAATATATTCTCTACCACACCAGATGTAAATCTCGCAATTTTCCGATAATTTCATCACTTACCGAAAAGTGGGAATTTTATAATCTGTTCAATATAATGTTTCACAAACTAGCCATTCTATAGTACATATTTAATAAATATGTGGCACATATTACACATCACGTAGTATAATTTATTGTTGCACCTCCTACAATGCACATATTTAAAAAATATGTGGTACACATTACACATCACATAATATAATTTATTGTTGTACATCAAATGCTACAAATTTATTATACTCGTGCAACAAAAAATATAATATATCTAAAATAAGAAGTTACATGATAGATTACAACAAATTTCTAAAATTAAGGAAATAACTGTTTTTAATATAAAATAAAATTACTAATATAACCTTCAAATAAATCCTACGAAATTAAAATATAACATATATAATAATGTACTATAGTATATCGTAAATTAATATTATCCATTAATTTACTATAATTAATAACTTAAATTTATTCTTATTTCTTATAAATAATTTTGTAACAAACACAAGATATCTTGAATCAGATTTCACAAATTATGTTGAATTGAATGAAAGTCGTTCAATTGTATATGTACACGTGGATTTCTATTTGCCATATTTAACGAATTGGTCGGGCGCCGAACAGTGAACACTGCGAAACAATTTGTTTTTAGCTAAAATTGAAAATTGTAGTTAAAGTCGTTGGAATATATTTTCTTCTTTCTCCATTTTTGAATTAACTTTCCAAAACAAAAAATAAAAGACAGTTGATGTCTAAACTTATTTTAGTGGTGACCTAATCTTAGTCGACAAAGTGTAACCAATTTTCATAGTGATTTGAGTTCGATATTTCATTCCTTACGTGTTACAATCTATGCTTATTTGATTAACAATTAACGAATTTAATCAGCCTATCACGTGAGCAACTCCTCGATTCTTCAAAATATGCATCTTCTGCTTTATTATTCTTCAAAATATTCATCTTCTACTTTATTATTCTTCAAAATATTCATCTTCTACTTTATTTTAGAATCGTAGTAGAAAAAATTGAATATTTAAAATTTGTGGATTCACAGGCAAGTGCGCCGCCCTATGTGTGCGCGCCAAGAATTGCATCTTAATCCATAAAAGTAAGCTATAGTACTGCCGTTAATTAAGATAAGAAACCACGTATCATAAGGTAACGTTTACTTTTCATAATTAGTATTTTAGAGGATTGCGTATTTGATAAATTGTATGATAATATCATTTTATCTATCAATCCAAACAAATGATTAATGAATGATTAAAATTGAGATAAATAATTATCCATTTGTTTGGAGAATTATTCAAATCACATTTATATTGATTGGATTAAAATCAGTGGAGAACAATTCAAATGATTACAATAATCTCAGACTTATCATCAAATATTAATCCTTAAAAATAAACACTTGATTAAATTGGATTAGTTTTATCTATCCAACATAATCATGTGAAATAAACACCCCTCATAATGAATGAGTTTACGATAATTTATGGCCACGCTAATTATAGAAAAAGTTAAGGTCGCATTAAAAGAATCTACTTGAACCTATAAATCTTTAAAGATGATATATGTCCTAGCTATATTCTATAACAGAATGAACAATTTTATTGTTGATCCCATTTTATAATTTTCGTGGTGGATAATAATATCTAGAGAAGTGGTATGTTACACAACACACCATTAACAACGTGAAATTTTTTGTGTGTGTATGTTGGCCTAGTGGTAGAGTGGTTAATGCCCGAGGCCAAAGGTCTCGGGTTCGAGTCCACCGTGACGCAACCTTTAAAAAATTTCTGTATTAATTGAAAAAAAAAAAAAAACGTGAAATTTTGTTGTTACATATACAAAAAAAGCAGTTAGTGTATTTGAGGAAGGTCCGAAATTTGAAATTGATTGTAAGCATTACAAGAAAGTTGATTTTTAATGAGGCCTGCCCCTTATGCGTCACAAAGGGGTTTTGTTGAGGAGGTTTTTTTTTTCTTTATCGCTTTCATAGGATTGAGCAAGTCGCTCTTTGGCCTATGTGTTTTGACCCTTAGGTCTTTTACCCCACCCCTTGCCTTGTTTCTTCGGAAATTTGGTTGTATCCCCCTCGGGTATGCCTGAGTTCAGTTTGTAATATGTTTACCCGTTTTATGTTATTTCGTACGTTTTGACCAAAAAAAAAAAAAGAAAGTTGATTTTTTGCGACATGAAAAATGTGTCGCTAATATTTGTTTTAATGTCGTAAAAACAAACTTGCGACATTTTCTGCGTCACTTTAGATTGTGTAACAAAAGGTCGTGTAACATTTTTGTGACACTTTTTTTATATTTATGTCGCAACATATACGACACCTTGTGCATCATTAAATTAATTGTCGTATAAAATTTGTGACATATTACATGGCATTAATTGTAGTGACATGTGTCAGTTTGCGTCGCATTACATGACATTAGCTAAAATGACACATTCTAATTTGTGATACTAGCTTACGACATTACAATCAATGTGACGTATATTTTTTTACTACATTTTTCCATTGTTGTCACAATATATACAACACTTTGTGCATCACTAAATTAATTATCGTATAAAATTCGCGACACACTACGCATCATTAGTCATAGTAGTGCATGTTAGTTTACATCACATTACATGACATTAGTTGAAACGAAGTATCCTAATTTACGACAAACTTTGTGACATTACAATCAATGTGTTGTATAATGTTTACTACACTTTATATGTTAATGTTGCAACATATGCGATACTTTGTGCATCACTAAATTAGTTGTCGTATAAAATTTGCGACACATTACACATCATTAGTCATAGTGACACATGTTAATTTATGTCACATTACACAACATTAGTTTAAATGTCACGTCCTAATTTGCGACACTAGCTTATGACATTACAATCAATATTTCATAATTTCACAACATTTTTTCTTTAATGTCACAACATATACAATACGTGCATCATTAAATTAATTATCATTTAAAATTTGCGACACATTACACATCATTAATTGTAGTAGAGCACGTTAGTTTACGTCACATTATACGGCACAAGTTATGTGAGTAATTTTACTGTTGTATTTCATTCCATGACACATTTTAATTAGATATTGAATGTCACATTTTTCTTTTTGGGAGATAGTTCTAAACTAATAATAAAACAGTAAAGCCAAAATATGTATCAAAATAATAATTCAACTATGAATAAAGTTCAACACAAATTAACAAATAATTTCTAATCAAAAGTGAAAATATCAAAACTTACTCACCATACTAAAAATTATTCAAAAATCTAAATTGAAATTGAAAATGCCTAAAGCTGGTTTACTAGGCAAGAATGCAAATTTAATGGTAACTATGTGATGCTCCTTAGCATTTCTCCTTCCTCTTGCTCGTCCTTCTAGTAGTTTTTCCTTGCTCCTATATAATTTTGAAAACATACATTATCTCTTACACATATAATAAGTACATTAATTGAGAAAATATTTCTTTATTGTAATACATGTGGACATGTAGCATCTCCATAAATGTTTGTATTGCTCTTATCTGAGTTATTTATCTCTTTCCTCATCTAATAGAACTAAACAAAGAAAATATTATTAGAATTTTCAAAATAAAATAAAGTTTAAAATATTTAAAAAATTGATCATTTACCTCAGCTTCATTGGTGTTCTCAAAATTCTTAAATCCTTCTGATGGTGACCCATTGTTGAAAGCTTGTATACGTCGACAATTCAAAGAGCCCTGAAGCCTTGTACATTATGATTTAAAAGCATGAAAAAAAATACCATAATAGCACAATAAAAATTCATGATTTGAACTTACAATGACATTTTGACCCTCTAATGTGAGAAGTCTAGTCTGAAGCATCTCCATTTGAGAATAATATTCTTCTTTAAATTTTGTCATCTGGTCTTCAAATTCCTTTTGAATGTTTCGAACTCTTTCATTGGATTTTTCTTTGATAGTTCGATCAATTCCTCTCGAAGTGAAAATCAAATTTTACTCTTTGAAGCAACACCATTACTACATAGGCATCCCGGGCTTTACTACCAATAACTTCTTCAACAATTGCATCATTAGCATCAATATCATCCATCAATTCCTCAAGAAACTTTTGCTTAAATTCTTTCAATTGAGCCTAATTACAAAAATAAAATGAGAAAAAATAATCTATTATTAAAGCTTATGATTGCTCTAATAAGGTATGAAAAGCCAAACCTAATAATAACTCAAAAACACGACTTGGCGAACAAAATGCCCGTATTTTCTAACAAATAATTGATTGTAAATAATCCCTGTCTTGGCACACATTGTTTAGTGATAACATAAAGACATGAGTAATTAACATAACTATCTCTCTAGACTTTGTTCGAAAATAAAACACCTCCACGGAATACAGTTCATTTAATACAACCCAGAGTTGTAATTACATGCCCATATATACTGCAAGCAATGCCAAAATTACTCTCATTTGTATGCCACATGCTCAAAAATAAATTCTCTACAATTAAAAATTAGAACCACCAAACCATATATAAGCTACCCCAAATGCTTTCCTATTACATAACCATTACTCAACTACATCTCAATAAACCATCTACTAGAAATTCCCATTGGTACATTTCGTCAAACACTGACTACAGTACCAAATAGTCCAGCCTAAACCCATACAATTCTGCATTGAAACACAACAAAACGTCAAATGCACATCAAACAAAATAAATTAATCCCAAATCAAACCAAAAGCCATTAATATTCAGTACTTGTATTTGAGATCCACAGTAATTCAAACATAAGTTGAGATCTCAAAACATGCAAAAGTTATGCCCATATTCATTATGAATTTATAATGTTTCGCTTTGGTAGTCAAATTTGAGAGCTTGATTAAACAATAATCTTACAACATAAATTATAGTCCAAGTAAATGGGCTCGTCGTTACACAAGGTATTTTGTAAATGGACTGCGTTTTCACACTAAGAAGTGGGAGATAAGGAGAAAAACACAAAATAGTGGAGTGTTCTTGACTGCTACTACGAATAGTTTCTCAAGTAGTAAGGACGAGAATCCTATATTGGGGGATGTGTCATTTTATGGTGTTTTGAAGGATATAATAGAAGTGAGGTACACCAATCTTTTTAAATTTATATTGTTCAGGTGTGATTGGGTTGACTGTAATTTAGGATTGAAACGTGATGAGTTTAATTTCACTTTGGTAAACTTTGCTCACTTACTACATAGAGGAAATAGGAAAATAGATTAACCATTTATTCTGGCATCTCAAGCTCAACAAGCATGGTATATTCAAAATCCAGTTGATCCAGATTGGCATGTAGCTCTGAAGATGACCCCTCAAGCTATATTCAATGTTGACCTAAAGGTTAATGAATTTGAAAGCATTGAGGATGAGCATATTTCAGGTCAACAAGGTGAAATAGATATTGACAATAAAAATATCTCATGTGATAGAGCAGATGTTGAAGGGGTGACACTCGAAAGAATAAATGATCATATGGTGGAGATAGTGTTGATGATGAAGATGACGGAGATGATGAAACATATAACTTTGCAAGTGACAATTCTGATTCCAATGACGATGATGACTTTTTTGAAGATATTTTACCATCAGATAAGAATGAAGATGATTAGGAAATTCGACATGCAGTAAGTCCAGTTTCTCATGTTTTAAAATTTTATGTAGTCGCCATGCTTGATCTGGGTTTTCCCTCTTTTTAAATGATAAGAACATGTGATATATCTATTATGTTTCTGAATCCAGTATGCCTTTGATCATAATATGCCTTTGTTATTTGCTACCTTAGTCACATAATGCGTAATATCCCTATTAAGGTGTGGTAGTAGTGATGGATTGAAAATGGCTGCAGCCTTCAAATTATTTTGATGCCTGTCTTTTTATATTATGTATCCACAACCATAAGTTATTGCATTATGTATCCATATCCATAAGTTATAAGTTATTGTATTATGTATTCTTGTTGTTTTTTTATTTCGGTGTCTTGATTATTTTCTTCTCTAAAAGAAACTTTTGACCAAAAGTTGTGCAGGTTTTGTATTTGGCAATCGAACACGTAAAATTGATGTCAAGCAGATAAAAATGAATAGTTGAGCATGCTTATATCTTATGTAGAAGCCATTAATTTTGAGGAATATTTGACTATTCTAGGAATTCTAATTATCAAGGTCGAGCTGATTAAAATATTGCCTATCATTTTCCCTTAAACAATTGCTCTATGTTTGATTTATGTGTGAATTTTGTTGTTGATGGTTTGCGATAGTGTGTTTTTCAACTTGGATGAGTTAATGATCCTTGTGGGATGTTATGAAAATGGGGTTTGTAGAGAGAGTTTGATGATGGGGGCTTTCTAAATGTTTGATGCAGATGGTGATGGGTTGATCTTTGCAGAGGAGCTCAAGAGTGTCGTTGCAAGTTTTGGAAGAGTTTAAAGTTATGATGAAGGATGAAGACTAGGTTTGCTTGATTTGAGGTTGTTTTCTGGAACTATATAGAAGGATTTTTATTGTGTTTTGTTAGATTTGGTGAACAATGGGAGATTTGAGTTGTGAACTAGTTATTATGTGGGAAGTACTATAATACGCATATTTATTTCTCTTTCTCCATTTTTTATTTTTTTATTTTTTTCTTGAGTTTGCAATATTGGTTCTGAATCATGATTATAATAGTGTTTTTGTTCATCCTCACTAAATTTTGGTATTTACATTTTTGTTCATCCTCACTTTCGTTATTAAATTGTGGGAATAATGCCTTGCTTTTCATGTTGGATCTTCTTTCTTGATAAATATATATCTCTAACACACACATGAACTACTTGAATGTGTGTTTCATGTAAATTGCAGTTTCATGCAACAAGTCAAGAACATTTCACGTTAAAACAACAAATTATAAGTAGAAGATAATTTGATACACTTATAATTTTTGTAATTAGAGGTTTGATTCACTTATATCTTATTTTATGTTAATTCTTTCTAAATATCAATTAGTTTAATGATCATCATGCATCACACCACCTTTATACTAGTTCTTTTTATATATGTATTTTCATCAATTCATAGTAATGCTGTAAAAATTAATTTATTTTAACTGTACCTAGTAAATTCAATTATGAGTATATTAAGCCATGATTATAACCATAAAATGCAAATGATACAATATCAACAATGTCACAAAGTTTATGATTAAAATGTTTGTCACAACATAAAATGATGCAAATTATATCGCTATTGTGCAACACTATTTTAAATTTGTTTTATAATTATGACATTTTATTGAGGTATCGCAAATAAATTACCGTAATTTTAAGACATAAAAATTAGTGTGTCACTAAACAACGACACAATATATAGATGACGCAAAATTGGCGTAAATATATGACATTGAATACAAAATTACTTTAAATATGTGGTATAATTATGACATTTTATTGAGGTCTCACAAATTAATTGTCGCAATTTTTAGACATAAAAATCAGTGTCACATCTCTGTCACTAAACTACAACACAATATATAGATGATGCAAAATTGATGTAAATTTATGATATTTAATGCAATATTATTTTAAATATATGGTATAATTATGATATTTATAGAAATGTCAAAAATAAATTGTCACAATTTTGAGACATAAAAATGAGTGCCGCATTTGCGCCACTAAACTACGACACAATATGTATACGACACACTATTGACGTAAATATACGACACGAGATGCAACACTATTATAAATATGTCGTATAATTATGATATTTTATTAAAGTGTCGCAAATAAATTGTCACAATTTTGAGACATAAAATGAGTGTTGCATATATATCACTAAACTACGACATAATATATAAATGATGCACAAATGACATAAATATACGACACTAGAAGCATGTACGCAATAGCCAGGTTTTGTTGTAGTGATGAACTATATAATGTTTCCACTTATGGATAAACTAATTAACATTCATGTCGTACAACACGCAGACATAATCTATATCATCAATTTAAGAGAAATTAATAAAATGATAAGTTGCGCCCATATTTGTCATATTTCATAGATATATTTATCAAGTTTCATGTGTGGTAGAGTGTGTATTGTTAATTAGTTTATAACAATATGCATATCTTCTTTTTCATTTTGATACTGTTTAATTAAAAGAAAACATGCCAACTCGTAACTCATTTAACTTGTTTTAATTCGATTTATATGTGTCACATGTGTTGTCATTTGACATAAGTTAAAAGTATAAAATAAATTATTTTTTATTTTATAAAATTAAATATATGAAAATAGATAAGTATGAATAAACTAGAGTGTTATACTAAATAAAGCATTTTCAATTGAAATCGACATCCATTCATATGTAATTTTTTTTTGTCATAGATAATTAGAAAATATATAAGATTTCAAATCTTTTAAAATAACTATATTATATTTTTTATATTCTATATTTATTTATGACATCTATTTATATATTTAGTTTAATTTGTGAGATATATTTATTTTAGTTTGAGATTTGTTATGCAATAAATAATTAAATTCAATTTCATACTTAAAGTGAACTATATCACATATATATAAAGCTAATGATGGTCCCTAGGGGTTCACATTGGTGTATAAGGGCACCAGTTAGGCAATTTTTTTTTTTTTATAAAACTCACTACAAGAGTTTTGCTCATAGACCACGTACATTAGTACTAAAATGGTCTATCATGACATAGACAACGTGGGTGGTGAAACGCGTGGTCTATAACCATATTTTTAAACGGTTATAGACCACGGGCTAAAGAACCGCGTGGTCTATTAGCGTTTTTTTTCATATGATAGACCACGGTGCCCTTACCGCGTGGTCTATTAGCGCATAACTTTTATTAACCACGGCTTTTTCCGCGTCGTCTAACATCCACGTCGACTAAATACCACGGGCTTAGGCCGTGTGGTCTTTCGCCACTTAGCCATGTGGTCTTTTAGCCCATCTTCATGCGTTGTTTCTCATCTCCTTCTCTGCCAGCGCTATTTTGCTTCTCACTATCTTAATTCGTTTCTTCACATTGTCTCGCCGGAGCGCCGACCGTCGCACTATCTGTCCAGAAGCCACTCCTCGCACTGCCGCCCGTGGATCCTATTATTAATAAATTATAATTTTGTAATAGCCCCTAAATCCTAAGTACGGTTTAACCGGGAGTATTACTCAAAACAGGGATGAATAAACAGAATACCATTTAACAATAAATTATGATACATAACTTAAGTTCTTGCAGCGGAAAACATGTGATGTGTACATATGACGATGTACAATCAAGGTATACTATTCAGTGACAACGTTCCTATTGCTCAACACTGCTCCATCGCATCACCAGCTCAATCTGCACATTTAAAAACAAATATGCAGGGCTGAGTACAAGAATGCACTCAGTGGACTCATGCCAAAAATATTTTCAATTTTGAATTACTCTGCCCCATTAGTAACACACGAGGTTTTAGTGTAAATACTCATGCTTACTAAAACATTTTCTCATTTTCAAAAAGGTTGTCTGGCCAGACATATTTTCTGTCTGTATGATCCGTATCATTTCCCTTATAACATTATCATAATTTCACATACGTTGGTAGCGAACCAACAACATTTAATATCATCATAACATCATAATATGTTGGTGATGAGCCAACAACTATCAATCTCATTATAAAATCGTACATTGGTAGCGAACCAACAACATTCATATCATCACATCATCCTCCTCATAATACATCATACCATCCTCCTCATAAACATTCATACCATCCTCCTCATAATACAATTCACCTCATAAACATTCTCCTCATCATCATAACATTCATCATAAGTTGGTAGCGAACCAACACTATTGATAGGATCATACATAAAATCATAAACACTTTGGGCATGTAATCATTTCAACATCATTTCTTAACAGAGAGCATTGTAAAATAAACATTTGATAAACATTTTATCATCGAGGAGAAAGAAACGCCCACCTGGATTGGAGACTTTCTTAATTCGATTTCGTTCTACGCCAACGATCACGTCCGCGTCCAACCTTTACGTAAAAACGATTTCAGTACGTCGGTCACGTTTTTCGAGATTTTCAAAGTTTAAAATAAACTTTGATAACTTATACTATAATAATTCAAATTTCTTAACGATTTCGAAACGTCGTCCAATCGCGTATCTTAACTAAACATTTCTCGTACTTCGATAGAGACGAGATATGATCAACTATTTTATTTTAACCATTTAGGTTAAACGTTCAACGTATTCTAACGTTTTTCGATATAAAGATCTTAAGTATGAAATCTTTTCTCACCAAAGATACTTTCTTATATAATTAATACGTTTTGCAAGTATTAGTGTATTTATCGAACGTATTTCATACGTTGCATCAAAAGTCAACAATTTTGACTTTTCTTAATAAACTTTTTAATAATTCACATATTTGATATCTAATTTCCATATAAATCGATTTTCAATCGATTTCTTTTCATAAAACCCTAATTCTCGATTTTTCATGCAAATCGATAAACTCTATTAATATTTTCCTTTAATATCAATTAACTTATTCATTAAACATTATTTTTCATTTCTAACGTTATTTAATATAACGTTTCGCCATAAACATAGTATACTATGTTTATAAAATTTCATAAATTCTTAATATGTCTAAAATACTTTCTAGACATATAATGTATTATTTTTCTTGATATTAAGGAATTAAATCCTTAATATAATCCTTCTAAAGCTCACGGCTTTTTGAGCTTAAAAATTCTAAACATCTTCCAAAAATTCTTCTAAACTCATATAGTGTACTATATTACCATAGGATCACTAATATGTATTAACATTAGCTATAGAAAAATTGAACATCAATTTCCTATAGCTTATAACTCTCGAATTTTTCTCCAAAAATTACCAAACATTTTCCTAAAATTCTTATTAAATTACAAAAGGCCTAAACATCATTCTATATCATTAATCTAGCATAATATCCAACATCTACAACTCACAAATCAAAATACCAAGGCTTATGCCTCTCGAAAACTTTCCAACTATACACATCCATTTTCCAAAAATCTCAACAAATTCACATATCATTTATTCAATACCCTAGATCATTCAAATGCATTAATATTTCTTATACATGATTTAAACATTCATAAATGTCCTCAAACCATTTCGGTAACTACAAATTTTATATCAACATACAAAAATCAAAACATTAACAATTCATCAACCTTAGCCCACGGTTATTTCCTTGAAATCAATTCAATATTTTCTAAATTTGTTAATTAATAAATACATGATTAAGCTTTTATTTAAATCACCAATATAATTCATAAGCTTCATGCTCAACATAACTAACAAACAACAATTATGCTATCATAATTTCTCATTGAAACACATGCTTACATATTAAAATCAAACCATTAGAAAATGAAAATCTTAACGTATAATTAAAGGTCGTTCGATTTCTAACCTTTTTAACGGTGTCGATTAAGTGCACAAGCTTTAGATCAAGGGTTTGGTGATTGAAAAGCTAGAACTCTCAAGGTATTTTCCTCTCTATTTGCTCTCGGTTCTTGTTGGTTTTGAGAGAGAAAAATGGCTTGAGTTGCTTTATTAAAAATTTTAAGTACATAAAGCAATTGAATTCAAGACTTACAAATCCTACAAAAGCTCACGACTCTCACTCTCGGTCACTCTCTAAATTTTGGGAGCCTATTCAAGCTTTGTGACTATTACATGTATTACATCACTAAGATAAAATATCTCTTACACAAAGTAACTATACTTACACAATTTTGAACAAATCAAAAATATCTTTTGACTTGTGATGTTAAAGAGCCATCGACACTCTCTCCATTGTGTACAAAGAATGAATTTTATTTGTCTTACACATGATATAGTCTAATTGCACATTACCAAATGCAAACTCATAATCAATTAAGAGTTGTATGAGAACTTCCAACCTCAATTTTCAATATATGAGGCCATGACACCTACACAAGCCTTCCCACTTGGTCTCTTCATTTATTAACTTGATTTGTGTGAAAAATAATTCCCTTGACTTACGTAAACATATAAATCATGTTGGAAGATAGCAATTTTTTGTTCATGATAATACTATTGTGCAAAATGTTCACGGCACTTTTAGTGTATAAGTGCTAAACAATTCATTTTATTGCATTTAATATCTATATGACATAATATATGTCTTAGATGATAAATTATATCATAGGAAAAATTATTAGAATCATTTCATGTGTGAAAACCCTAATTTTCGAATTAGGGTTTTCGAAAATTCCAAATTTGTTCAATAATAAATCCTTAATGCTCTAGAATTATTTTAATGCTAAATAATACTCTAATTACATAAAATAATCATAGGAATTTAAATATTATAATTCCTTGATCATTAAACTCGATTTTCTAATCGCTCGAACGCCGTTGACGTCAAAACGCGTCTCAACGCTTATAACCGAACCATCTCAAAAGTTCGTAGTAAAGTCGTAGTCACTTTATTTATTTCATTAATAATGAAATGTAATTCTAAGCTTTGTCACTTAGAAAATTTACGTAATATTAACTTCGATATTCAATCGACGTTAAAATATTCTCTTAGAAAGAATTTTATAAAATTATATTCCTTAATTCACAATCCTTAGTGAATATAAAATAGGAATTGATTGCTTCGTAATTAATCGAAATAATTATTCGATATATTACTAATTCAATTATTTCGGCGAAACCCTAGTTTACGAATTTAAATATCGTAATTAGGCCTTTAATTCTTCGGGATATTACAAATTTCACCCATATATATGTATAACCCATAAGATTTAATCTCCTCGCCCATAAAATAAAATAATTCGCCCAACCCAAACTAAAATCCATTACCAATAACCCATATACCCAACCCATTAACCCATCTCCATTCTTACCTTACGGAATTCATTCCTCCCAAAATCATAATTTCTCTCAAACTCCTCCCTCGTTCAATCCGTTGACCTCCCGCCGCCGCCGTAAATCGCCATTTTCCGCCGCTTCCCATCGCCGCATCACCGCCGCGCCACGCTTGCTCCACCGTGAATTTGATACACCGCCGCCGCTCGAGGCAGCGACACGCTGTCTTCCCCGCCTCGCCGAGCTCATTGCCGTCTACCCGCTCTACCGCCGCATCGCCTAGCTCCTCGGGACCTCCTCTCGATTAACATAAAACAAGTAATTCCCCCATTCTTTTCCCTTATTCTCTGTTTATCATATATATAATTTCACACTCAAATTATTTTATATGATTATCCCATGGGTTTTTTTTTTTTTTTTTATTTGAATCGACTTGTCCAAGCTAAACCACCCATCCTTGTTTCCTAAATTTGACATAGCTATGACTCTCGGCGATCTCCGTTGCCAAGAGTCGCCTCTGAACAACTCAAATTCGGCGGTGAAATGGCTTAAACCTCTTCTAAATTATTCTTTGAAAATTGCTATGAATTTTGTTATATGTTTTGTTGAAAAATCTACTATAATTGATATACGACAGTGCGTATATTCTGAATTCTAAAATAGAATTGATTTTGGTTGTGGTAACAATACGTTGATTATGCTTGAAGATATTCTTGAAGATTTTAGACTTTGATTTCGATTGTGCTTGTTTCAACACAACTCTTCTAGTATAGCCCTCTTACTTGATAGATACATGTGTTTACATCTATGTTGTTAGATCACAGCTAGAATGGATAAAGAGTGGATGTTCAAAATTAGATTATCAAAGGAGTATGAAGATGGAGTCGAATCTTTCTTGAATTTTGCCGTTGAAAATGGGAAAGATCCTAATGCCATGTCTTGTCCTTGTATAAAATGTGGTAATCTATATGATATGGACGTCAAAACCATACGAGCACATCTAACATACAATGGAATAGATTTAACATACCGTAGTTGGATATTGCATGGGGAGATACGATTCGTAAACACCGATAAAGTCATGAGCAACGGAAAATTTAATTTTAGTTCAGAAGAGCCAGTAGATATGGTTCATGATGCAGAGGTTGACAACCCAACTCATTATCATAACCTACTCGAGGAAGCTGAAATGCCATATATACTGGGTGTGCTAAATTCACAAAGTTGTCTGCAACGGTTAAGTTGTATAATTTGAAGGCAAAATACGGTTGGAGTGATACTTCTTTTACTGACCTACTTCTGTTGATGAGAGAAATGCTTCCAGAAGATAATGTATTACCTTCGTCTTTGTATGAGGCAAGAAAAAGTTTATCCACATTAGGGATGAAGTATAAAAAGATTCATGCTTGTCCAAAAGATTGTATTTTGTATCGAAATGAGTATGCCGATTTGGTGAGTTGTCCTACATGTGGAACTTTGAGGTGGAAGGTTACTCGGAATGATAAGATTAATGAAGGTGTTCCTGCAAAAGTTCTATGGTACTTTCCACCAATTCCCAAATTTCAAAGGATGTTTCGTAGCAAAGATATGTCACACAACTTATCATGGCACGCTTATAAAAGAGTTCGTGATGGCCATCTTCGTCACCCTGTAGATTCACCATCTTTGGAACATGTAGATCAGCAGTGGCCGGATTTTGGCAAAGAAGCAAGGAATCTTAGATTGGCACTTTCCACGGATGGTATCAATCCACATAGCATTATGTCATCTAAGTATAATTGTTGGTCGATGATTCTTATAACATACAACCTTCCTCCATGGTTATGTATGAAGAGAAGACATATGATGCTTACTTTATTGATTTCTGGACCGAGTCAACCTGGGAATGATATTGACGTTTACTTGGCACCTTTGATTGATGACTTGAAGTTATTGTGGGAAGTTGGTGTGGAGACATTTGATGCATTATAAGAGTTCATTTTGCTTATATTATTTTCAACATACTTGTAGGATGATCTTGTACAGGAAAAAAAAAGAAGGTGTATTTTGCAAAAGTCATCCAAATGATTATATCCTCACACAAGCACTGGAGAAGCCCGACCATTCTGGTCGTGCAAGAGGGGTTGGTTATCTTGTTACTCCAACATCTTACTACAATAAAAGTAAGGATAAGAGAATGGGAGTTACTGTGCAAGAAATGAAGTTGGACTTTGAGAAACAGTTGGCTGAGATGAATGCAAAGATGATGGCTGAGATGCATGAAAAGATGAATGAAAAAATGTCAGAGTTTAAGGATCTGATATTGAAGAAAGAAAATGGAGAGAATGAGCATATCAAGAATGATGTTGAAGGGAAAGACAATTGCTCAGTCAAGAAACCGAATAGGAAGTATGCTTATGATTAGGATAATGCGGAAGAAGTTCATATTGGTAATGCCTCACACGTTAAGAAACAACCAAAAAAGGTATGTATGGTTACTAGTTATTATAGATATCAACTTCTAGTTTTAACTATTAACTAAAACAACTTTTCAGACGAAAAGAGGTACATTGCAGCCAATAAAGTCGAACATTGCAGAGTGGCCTAGACCATTGAGGATGTTGTATATGAGTACTAGATACGATCTCGAAGGTGGAATCAGTATTCAAATACAAATGGATGATAATGTCTTTGGTGATGAACACATCAACTACATTATCCTTGATGACATCCAAAACATGGGGGAGTTGAATCCTATCAATGCATCTTGTGTGTGTACCTACATCTGGTAAGTATGTTTATGATTGTTCTAATTATAATCTAGAAAATTGTTGATATTAATTATTATGTTATGGAAATTTGTAGGCACTTATATAAGGAATGTAAGAATGCAAACCTTCTTGATAGATTTGGTTTGTTAACCCATATGAGATATCACACAATCAAAGGTTGATCGACAACTAAGTCAAGTATCATAGGTAAAAGGTTGATTGGTACGAGCTAAGCAACTTGTTTTGATGCCATGCAATGTCGGGTATGTGAAAATAATAGATATATACGTAGTTAATATGCTATTATACATTGTAATTTGTGAAGCTTAATTACATATATTCTTCTTAGTTGGCATTGGATTCTTTTGGTGATCGATCCTCATATTGAGACCATATATGTGATGGATCCTTTAAGTGATGAAGGTCATGTGGAGTACAAGTCTATCATGGAAACGTAAGTTTGTTTATATTGAGGTTTTACTTATTGTATGTGTTTTGTATCATAATCCACTATATATATGTTTTCAGGGGCCCTAAAATGTTCAATATGAGCATAGGAAGAGAGGAGAGAGAATATCTTGTGGGAAATGGTCAAGGTATGAAACACTCGCCATAACACTTAATTATGAAATTTTTGTCGCTCAAAATGTACATAACTCTAATTATGCATTTCACATAGTGTCAAGAACAACGATGGAAGGTAATGTGGATTCTATGTCATGCGCTACATGAGAGATATTATTGAGGGTTATGGTTAGGATAACACCATTGCAATTCCTACTATGGTAATCATAAAGTGACATTTTAATCCATAATTTTCTAAATACTAATTATTTACATTTTTACTAATAGAATGTTTATTTTGTTTTAATAGTTTTCTAACGGCTTTTACTCGAAAAAGAAATCGATGAATTCGTATAGAGTGGTCCGAGTTAGTCACGATTCTATGGTGGTTGACGATGGTAAGTTTCATACTTTTGTTGAACATAATGATTTTGATGTACTAAATTTTATTTCTTACCATTTTACATCTTATTCTAATAATGTAGATGAGATCAAGTTAGATGATTGATGTTGTTGAAGCAAAGATGGTGAAATGCTTGAAGATGGTGAAGTTGATTTTTTTGATGAATTTTAGTAGCTAGTTAGAAAATATTTGTTGTTGAAGATGGTGAATTGATATTTTTAGATAAATTTTAGTAGCTAGTTAGAAAATACTTGTAGCTAGTTAGAAAATACATGTAGATTGGGAATTTTCCGGATATAACGTTTTGAATGCTTATGAAATGTGTACCTTGATTTTGATATAAATATTATGAGAAATATTTTATATCTATTTTGGATTATTATTTTAATTAGCGTAAACATGCATTCAAATTATGAAAACATGTATTAAATAAATAATAAAATAACAAAATATATTATTCGATTATAGACCATGGGAAAATGCGCGTGGTCTATTGGGTTATGAACCACGGTGAAAAGCAGCGTGGTCTATAATGTCATAGACGATGGGGAAAGGCCGTGGTTCACCCGGTGGCCCGTTGTCTATAACATTATAGACCACGTTTTCACCGTGATCATAACCGAATAGACCACTTGGAAATTCGCGTGGTATATAGCCGCGTAATAGACTACACCTTTGTAGACCACGAGGATTTTTGAAATAGACCATGGGCATTCCCCGTGGTCTATTAGCGAAATTCTTGTAGTGACTGATTGGCCACTGTGGCAGTAGTTGCCATTTAACTAATGATAGTTCAGTACTAATGCCAATACTGCTGATCAATTCAGATAAGGGGTGTCTTGTTCTGAGTAATATCAGTTAACAAACCTATTGACTGTTAAGGCAACTGGTCAGTTGGACTGAAAACTGACGTGCTTGCGGAATGTGATGGTTACTGGTTTGCCTATACTGAAAACTTAAACTGGCATAAAACACTTAGTCGAATATGAGCTTAGTCAATTTTCAGTTTATCTTTTCAGGATCAAACTGATACTGGTAGAGTGTTTCAAAATAATATTGTGCTACTGTGTGCTGGTGATGTCAATACAATAATATGCAATGTAAATATGATACTGAATGTAAAGAACTGAAAGTAAATAACACTTGATTTTTATGTAGTTCGAAGAGATCAACTTCTACATCTACGGACTGATTGCTCAATTAATCCACTAACTGGGATTTGGTTTTGTTTATGGGTACAATATATAAACCTAGATGCAGACTTAACCTTACTGTATCCCATCGAACTTGACGTTCCTCCTATGCTTGCGGGTGCTATGAAACCTCTGACTGCTTTCAGGTGTAGTCGACCTAACCTCTTGCTTATATATGCAAGATAACCAAACTTTCAACAACTAAAACTTTATTGCCTACTTGTCCAAACTTTTATTTAAACTATGGATTTTTGTAGAGGATTTTCCAACTAACAGATGAGTTTTCATAGAAGACAAACTAAGGAATTCTAGGCTTGATATATACAAAGTAGTATCCTAGAACATAAAGGAGTGTATGCTAAAACCTTAAGGTGATAACTATATTTGAGCCCTTAAGGGGTGCTGATAACAATGTAAACTCCTTTCTTCAGAATCGCTGGGTATAAGTTCTTGAGCTTTGAGCTTTGAATGCTTTAGAAAATTTGATTGTGCAACGTTTCGGTAACATTCAAAGGTTGGATTATGTGCGTATTTATAGAGGGGATGATAATAGTATTGTTGGAGAGAGCACCAATCACATCTATTCTATTTAGCTTGAATTCTTCCCATTGAATCCTCGTACATCACTATCAGGTCTGCAACATCGTACACTATAGCTCTGCAACTCTGAACAGTGGTTATGGCATGTCAGTATCTTCTGCAGATATGTTACGACACGTGGCGAGTCAAACACTCAATGGTTAAATATCCCCGTATTTTTCCAGTTAAGTTGACTCTGTGTTTTATTAGTACGTTGACTTTAGGTCAGGCCAGTCGAGACTGCTCCATCTTTTGTCAGTAGGCTGGACTCTCATCTTTTATCAGTTTGGGAACCTGGGTCAGTATAACGCTTCAGCTTTGACGTAGAAATAGCCAGCTTTAACTTGGTATCGCCATCTTTGACTGTTTGTCACCAGCTTTGACTATTGATCAATAGTTGAAGCCAACTTTGATTTTTGTAAGCTAGCTTTGACTTTCCAGCTAGAGCTGTCAGCTGCTGGTATGACACTTATTCATATCTCCGACTTATTTGCTTTTGGCAGCATCAAGTCTTCAGTCTTCCAACGTCGGTCTTTAGTCTTCGACTTCACTCTTTAGTAGCTATGTTCATTAGCATCGCTATACATCAGTCTTTAAACTTCAGTTAGCCTGACTTCATTCTTCAGTCTTTAGTACGTGTTCTGAAGTCAGTGTTCTCTTCAGTTGCAATGATACTAATACTCCTATCAGTACAACTGACATAAATATTGCTCGAACTCTTCCAGTCTTGTGCCTGTCCAAATTGGAAGTTCTTCAGTTGGGACCTGTAACCAAAAAGGCTAACTCTCTAACATGTGAGTAGCTCTAAGTTACATCAAAAGGGCAATCATATGAAGGTTTTGGGATCTAATCAAAACACATAGTTAAGATAAAATTATTCCTAATAGTTTACGGAATTTTACCAACAATTTCTCCCTTTTTGATGATGACAAAATCTATATATTATACTGATAACAAACTAGAAAAACAGATAACTAGTTTTAGCATAAGTGCGTTGATAAGCCTCATTTTACATGATTTATAAGGCTATATTCGTTTCGTTTCTAAGTGAAAAGTGATCTTTTGAGTTATCTTTTTATATGTTTATGTTTACCTTGGAAGATATTATGCCGTGTGTATTTCATGTCATTTTAGCATAGGTTTTGATGTCAAAAATGTGGATCACGATAAAGAGGAATCACTAGCCCAATCGCGAGATCATGCGAAGAAGAACTGTTTGAAAACGACATTGAATATGAGATAATGGATTTGAAAAAGATGGATGTGAAAAGTGTACTATGTTAAAGAGCATCTCGATAGGAGTCCGAGGTGCAAGCGGATCGCACTCGGTCGGACGAGAGAACGGAGTTAAACGGCAAAGTCGCGCGCGCAGTGAATTACACCTCGCGAACCGAGCTCGCGACTTAGGTCGCGATGCTAGGTCGCGAGGATGAGCGAAATTTCAGCATTTTGAATGCCTCTCGACATGTCTTCGCGGGAAGCTTTGCTTGCACTCCTCGCGAGGCCCTAGATTACGTAAGATACATATTGGACGCACACTTTGAATTGGAGTAGGATTCAAGAGAGATTCCTAATGTGCGTGTGTCGAGTCCGAGTCGAATAGGAGCGAGAGAATTAAGGAGTAAGGAGAGCTTAGGCTTTATTATAAATAGGGAGTTAGATGCGTGAGTTTAAAAGACCATTCCAGAGCAGAACACAAATTCTTCTTTATTTTCTTTTGCAAATTCTTTTCCCGTTTAATTTAGTTTAACTTTTTCTTTTAGTATTTTCTTTCCAATTTCATAGTTTAGTATTAGATTTCAGAATTTCTTCCGGATTCAAGTCGCTACAATTGTTCTTCGTGGATTCTTACGGTTTTATCTATCTATCTTAATTTATGTTTTTTTAATTATTTATTGCTTTGGTAATTTAATTATGCGTAGCTAAAATTCGCATCGATCCTGGGTTTGCATGATTCGATCCTATATGTTGTGATTTACATTATCGCTATTTACCTTAGGGCATTGATTCATGATTCTTGGTGCTTATTTATATGTGTTGATTTCGATCAATCTTGATGCATATCTAGTTGTCGGTTGATTACGTAATTGTATTAATTGTCAATCGATCTTGAATGCATGATACTGAATAAACGCTTGAGTCGTGGTGAGATAGGATATTCGTAGGAAGCATATTCTTAGTGATCCTTTTGGAGTTACTTGTTTTCACCTAGAATGGTAGGGAAAACTCGTAATCTACTGCCGCAATTGTCGTAATTGAAGTTGTTGGTTATATTTGTGATCTTCCATCTTGTCTGGATTAAAATTGGCTAATAGGAACAGGATAAACATACGTTGTGGATAGGATTAATGCATCCCTAGGATTAGTCTCTCTTATCTGTTTTATCATCCGTGATTTTATTGCTTTATTTATATTTCTGCATGGTTACATCTGCTTTGGATTAAATTCTGAAGCCCTTAAACCTCTCACCCAATTTCTGTGCTTGAATAATGATGAATTATCGTTGAGCTAGCTTCTGTGTTTTCGTATTACAATCCCTGTGGATACGATACTCGACTTACCTCCTATATACTTACACTTTTTAGTGTGAAAAAAGTGAGCGATCAAATTTTGGCGCCGTTGCCGGGGATTGTTAAGATTACATAGGAATAATTTGACGATTTGGATTTATTAATTCAAGTTATATATTATATTATTTATTTATTGTTACCAGAGCTGAATTCTCTCTTTTCCCAGGTAGTTTATGCGTACAAGATCTCAGGGACCTCTTGAAATATTACTAGATCCCGAGATCGAAAGCTCTCAAAGGAGAAGAGGACGAGAGAAGAGACGGGCTGCAATGGCAGCTAATCCACAGAACGGGTGCATTCCTCCCGAGCAAGCTGCATGCATGTTAGCCGATTTCACGAAATGCACGGCGCCGGTGGCGAATATGGGACTCCTAGTCCTGCTCGAGAGCAGACATCCGAATTATATGTACCGACCTCCCACTGAGCAATTCCAAGGAGGCGGATGGGGCCCGGAAGTCAATGCAAACAACTTCGAGTTAAAGCCGGCCCTAATCAGCATGGTACAAGGAGAGCAGTTTGGGGGAGGAGTCACAGAGGACCCGAATGCGCATCTTGAGACATTCCTCGACATTTGTGACACCATCAAACAGAATGGGGTGCCACAAGACACGATTCGGATGCGCATGTTCGGATTCTCTCTGCGCAGTCAGGCGAAGGAGTGGTTCAAGAGTTTGGACCGCACGGGCATAAACAGTTGGGGATCTTTGCGAAAAGTTCCTCTCAAAGTATTTTCCGCCGCCAAAGCCCGTAAAATCATCGCCGAGATCTCCCACTTCTCGGCTAGGAGATGAGTCATTGTTTGAGTCGTGGGAGCGATTGAGGGCCTATTGAGAAAGTTCCCACAACACGGATTCTCCAAAGAACAGCAGATCACGCAGTTCTACAGTGGGCTGACATGGCATACAAGGAGCATAGTGGATGCGTCGGCAGGTGGATGTTTATTGAATCGTCGTGTAGAGGAGGCCAGTCGCATCATAGAAGAGATGGCGGCAAATAGTTATCAATGGCCAACGGAGAGAACGCCAATGGTTAAAGCAAGAATTGTATCGAGGCGATTCAAATCGACGGTGATGAAGCAATTCACTCTTTTGAAGAGTCGGATCGAGATGTAAGAGGTCAACCACATCAATCGGAGGAATCATGGAAATCAGGCATACAATGCAAATAATGTAAATCATCCAAATTTCGTGACACCAACCCCAATAATTTTCAATGACCTCGCCGGTTTCTCGATTCGAATGGAGTGATTCAAGAGGCGAAGAAGCCGAGTCTAGAGGACATGATGCGCAGATTGGTTGTAAGCAACCAACAATTGACAACGAACCGAACTCGTTTATAAGCAACACCAGTGTAAGATTAATCATTTGGAGTCCTTGTGACGCTATGGAAAGCATATGAAGATTTTGGAAAATCAGTTGGTCGAGTAGCCGTGCGGTTGAATGCACTACAAAAGACAGGCCAATTTCCGAGTAATACGAGGTAAACCGAAAAATCAATGATTCGCCATCCAGACGAGAAGTGGACAAGCTTACCCAAGCCATACGAGCAAGAAAGTGGCGGAGCGAAACTTCGTGATCGAGCTCGCGATCATGAGCCCGATCGCGAGGAGTCCCGAATTTGCCCACGGAAGCTCGCGGACCGAGCACGCGCCAATGAGCCCCGACCGTGAGCCATCGAGTTGCACGCCCAGATTTGTTCGCGGCGACACGGCGCCCGCAAGTTCGACGCGAAGAAGGATTGCGGCAGCAGCGACGCTCGCGACCGCCTGGTGGTCGCGAGGTCGACCGCGAAGAGCCTCCAAGTCCGATCTTCGCACGTACCTCCTCCGGTCCCGTTTTCGAGTCGGCTAGTCAAGTCGAAATATGACGAGGAGTTTGCACGTTTCAAAGAGATTTTCAAAAGTTGAGATCAATTTGCCTCTCTTTGAAGCCGCGAAACATGCCGGATACATGATATTTTTAAAGGCGCGCTTGCAAGCAAGAAGAAATTGGGGAAATTTGAAAAATTACCTATCCAGAAGAATCGATCGCGTCTTGCGGAGGAAGCTCCTCTAAAGCGTAGGATCCCGGCGGTTTTCGTTGGAGTGCGAGATTGCGAGCACACGTTCCCAACGTGTTGTGTGATTTAGGAGCGAGCATAAACCCGATGCCGTTAAATGTGTTCAATCGCTGGGGTGGGCAAAAGAAGACCTCCATCTCGTTAATGATGGTGATGTGTCGATCGCATACCCTAAGGGGATAGTTGAGGATGTGTTGGTAAGAGTTCGAGATTTTGTCTTTCCAGCAGATTTTGTTATGTTAGACATTCCTGAATTTAAAAATCAACCACTAATCTTGGGTAGGCCTTTTCAAGAATCGGTCGTGCTTTAATTGGCGTGTAGGAAGGTGATCTAACTTTTCGTGTTAACGATGAGAAGCTGAAAATCTCAATCTATGACGCCATCCCGCAACACGATAGTGCAGAGCATGAAGAGTGTCATTCAATCACCACTGTCATTGCTAGCCAAATCTCGAGCTTGGATGACAACCGACCAAGTGACAAGGGTGCTAAAAAGAAGAGATGGACTCGGCATGGAACTCCGAGTGACTTGTTCAAGTTTGGGGGAGGCCACGTCCACACTCAGTGGTGGTCTGCGGTAAATGTAAAGGATGGAGGCAAGCACGCATTTGTGAAGAAGTCTGCTTGTAAAGCGCAGATTGATCGGGTATGAAATGGTCAGCTAAAGACATTTAAATTTAGCACTTGTTGGGAGGTAACCCAATGTTTTCCTTTGTTTTGTTTTTGTTTTCTTTTTGTTTGTTTTTGTTTTGTTTTCGTGTTTGGGTTTTTTGTCTGTTTTGGGTTGAGTTGAATGACGAGCAGCCGATGATGAGAATTGTTTTTATTAGAAAATTTGATTGCAAATGATTTTGTGAGACGAAGCATGTTATGATTATTGTGAGTATTGAGCCTTTGAGAACTTGATCACATTTTTTGAAACCTGTGAGACTTGAGCTTTCGACTGTCATATTTCTTCAGTCTTGTTTATTTCTGTGTGAATAGTTTGAAATAGCATGTGTTTCTCTAGAACTTGCTCTGGTTCTTTTTCGAGGTTGCATTGATGTGCTTAAGAATTATGAGATGATATTAGACATTCTTTTCTTAGCCTATACACTATCCAAACACTAACTTTTTTTTTATTATCCTTTGATGAGCCCGTTTGAGCCTACCTTATTCTTTCATATAGCTGTGGGTTGGGTTATGTAGTTAGTGATATTTGGCTGCTTGAATTGAGGGTTGAGAAAAAGAAAGGAAAGAAAGAGAATAAATGTTGAGAAAGTGATTATTAAAAATAGTTGCTTATAAGTTCATTTTAAAAAAAAAAGAGGAAAAAGATTTAACACAAGTGTGTGAAAAGAGCATAAATGGGTAAGTAGCTAGTGCTTTGAGATGAGTATATCACTTATATGAAATTTATGGAGTGCTTAAAGAAAAATGACTTCTTGGTATGGAGAATTGAAATAAATTGTGAAAATTTGGGAATTATGTCTTGTGTTACTTATGGTGTTTTTCATTATGGGATTATGAGTCACTTAGCCTAAATATATCCGACCCTACCAAAGAGCCTACATTATAACCTTTTATAAAGACCTTTTTGATCTTAGTTCTTGAGCACATATTTGAGCAATGGAGAATTAGACGATTTGCAAGCCTATGGTAGATGCCATGTGTTTTTAAACTTTGAGAGTATACACATCCTCCTTGTTACACTTGAGTGTTTGAGCTTTCTTATATATATATATCCATGTCGTGAGGATTCAAGTTTGAGAAGGCTTGTGCTTATGGTTATTATGACGTGTCGAGTTTAACGAATGAGGTTGTGATTTGATTCATTTGTTTGAATCTTTATTTCTCATTGCTCGAGGCTTATTGCTTTTGACGCTCGTCTCTTTGCCTATCGTTGGTCGCTCTCCTTTGTTACGATTTGTTTGAGGACAAACAAAAGGATAAGTTTGGGGAGTTGATGTTCTCATTTTTACATGATTTATAAAGGCTATATTCGTTTCGTTTCTAAGTGATAAGTGATCTTTTGAGTTATTTTTTAAATGTTTATGTTTACCTTGGAAGATATTATGCCGAGTGTATTTCATGTCATTTTAGCATAGGTTTTGATGTCAAAAGGTGGATCACGATAAAGAGGAATCACTAGCCCATCGAGATCATGCGAAGAAGCGTTTGAAAACGACATTGAATATGAGATAATGGATTTGAAAATATGGATGTGAAAAGTGTACTATGTTAAAGAGCATTTCGATAGGAGTCCGTAGGCGCAAACGGATCGCAATTCGGAGTCCGGACGAGAGAGAACGGAGCGAAACGGCAAAGTCGCGCGCGCAGTGAATTACACCTCGCGAACCGAGCTCGCGATGCTAGGTCGCGAGGATGAGCGAAATTTCAGCATTTTGAATGCCTCTCGACATGTCTTCGCGGGAAGCTTTGCTTGCACTCCTCGCGAGGCCCTAGATTACGTAAGATACATATTGGACGCACACTTTGAATTGGAGTAGGATTCGCGAAGAGAGATTCCTAATGTGCGTATGTCAGAGTCCGAGTCAGAATAGGAACGAGAGAATTAAGGAGTAAGGATAGCTTAGGCTTTATTATAAATAGGGAGTTAGATGCGTGAGTTTAAAAGACCATTCCAGAGCAGAACACAAATTCTTCTTTATTTTCTTTTGCAAATTCTTTTCCGCTTAATTTAGTTTAACTTTTCTTTTAGTATTTTCTTTCCAATTTCATAGTTTAGTATTAGATTTGAATTTCTTAGGATTCAAGTCGCTACAATTGTTCTTCGTGGATTCTTACGGTTTTATCTATCTATCTTAATTTATGTTTTTTAATTATTTATTGCTTTGGTAATTTAATTATGCGTAGCTAAAATTCGCATCGATCCTAGGGTTTGCATGATTCGATCCTATATGTTGTGATTTCGTTATCGCTATTTACCTTCCGTGCATCGATTCATGATTCTTGGTGCTTATTTATATGTGTTGATTTCGATCAATCTTGATGCATATCTAGTTGTCGGTTGATTACGTAATTGTATTAATTGTCAATCGATCTTGAATGCATGATACGAATAAGCCTCGAGTCGTGTCGAGATAGGATATTCGTAGGAAGCATATTCTTAGTGATCCTTTTGGAGTTACTTGTTTTCACCTAGAATGGTAGGAAAACTCGTAATCTCATCGCCGCAATTGTCGTAATTGAAGTTGTTGGTTATATTTGTGATCTTCCATCTTGTCTGGATTAAAATTGGCTAATAGGAATAGGATAAACATACGTTGTGGATAGGATTAATGCATCCCTAGGATTAGTCTCTCTTATCTGTTTTATCATCCGTGATTTTATTGCTTTATTTATATTTCTCGCATGGTTACATCTCGCTTTGATTAAATTCAAGCCCTTAAACCTCTCACCCAATTTACGTGCTTCAATAATGATGAATTATCGCTGAGCTAGCTTACGTGTTTTCAGACATAATCCCGTGGATACGATACTCGACTTACCTCCTATATACTTACACTTTTTAGTGTGAAAAAAGTGAGCGATCATGCGTTCCCCTTTACTGTTATCATCATTCTCTACAAAACAAGGTCAGTTCAACATAATCAGGTTTAAAGCAAGTACAAAGCGCGGACAAAAAGTTATTATCGTTAGGGTGAATTGGATCGGTTTATAAATGATAGGTTGCTGAGATTACATGATACATCAGTTTTAAGAAAATCATCAGCAAACCTATACAAGTCTATTACTGTCAGATTTGATTGGTCCAACTTCTCATTTTTTTTTCATTTTCTTCTCATCAGTCAGTTTCCCATACATAGCAAAAACTCGTACGACCATCTTCTTGAATTCCTCAGGTTGTTGTACATGATCTATCTTCATTAGTTCAGTAGCAACAAGAGATTCTCCCACATGTCGTTGATTTCTAGCTAATATATTTCAACCTCCTTGATTTCTATTTTTAAAATATATTTGGCATTGTTATCTCTTCATACAGATCATATATAACTGTAATACCCCAATTTCGGGCTTAAAAAATTTCAAAATAAAAGAAGGAACAAGACGATAGAAACGAGTATGAAAACGAACGCCTATTAATTCGACGGTTAAGCTTTACAAGATTTTTAAGCGCTTAAGCTTAAAATTTGAAATTTCTTATTATTATAGGAATAAATAAAGTTGTTACAACTTTATTTTGAACATTTTAGAGATGTTCCAACTATGGGAATTTTGAGACGCTTCAAACGCTCACGCTAGAGATAATGCGATAACTTAATCAAATGATCTCGAATTATAAAATTTAAATTCCTATGATTATTTTATGATATAAGAACATTATTTATCATCAAAATAATGCTAGGAATTATAGAATTTAAAGCCCCAATAATTAGGGTTTGAAAACCCTAATTTTCCAAAATTAGGTTTTGTGAATCTAAATTGTTTTAAATATTTTTCTATGATTAAATTCATCATTTAGGATTATAGTATGACACATAGCCATGTGTTAGCTATTTATTACAAGAAAATAAAATATTTAACATATGTAACCCTAATTTTTAAAAATGTGAGCTTATAGTATGAATTAATTTTAATTGCTATCCAATTATGGTCCTATGATAATTTTACATTAAAATGATATTATTAAGGATAATATATAGTATTATATCAAGTGGCACAAGTGGGGGACACTTGTGCAAGTGGATGAAATTTTTAAAGATTGTGATAAGATTTTATAGGATAAGGTTTATCCTATAATTAATGAATAGTCATGAGTTGGATCTTATCTTATATGAGTTGTAAAGTAGTGATAATTAACAAGTTGAACAAGTAATCCAAGGTTCATTAATTAAAGGGGCGAAATGTTGGAAATTTAGGTTGAAAATTTTAATTTCACACTATATAATAGGGACACTTATATAGTTGCAATTTTTGACTTTTCAAAAGTAACTTTATACTATATAATAATAATATAGTATATGATATAATAAAAATATAAAATCATAGTCTAAAGTATTAAAGTTGGCGAGAATTTCATAAAGAACATATATTGTGATAAATTCTTTTAATTCTTGATAATTATACTATAAATTATTAATTAAAATATAATATGATATAATAAAGTATATAATACAAGAAAAATAAAATCAATCCTAATATATAGTATATGGTCGACACACAACATTAGATACAATGTGATAATCTAATTAATTTAAGGATGATTCAATGTATCTAATTAAGGGATAAGGTACATGATGAGTTGTACATGATAAGGATTTAGATAAGATATGATAAGGTTTTAGATAAGATATGATAAGGATAAAGATAAGATTTGGTACAAGTGTACATTAGATATTTTCATATAATAATTAAAAAACAAGTGGCCTAAATCTATAAATACCCCATGAAGGCCTTCATTTCTTCATCACACACCAAGATTTGAAAATAATAGAGAGAAAAGAGAGTGTTCTCCAATCCTTCAAACCCAAGCTTAGAACAAATAAACGTCACGATCAATTATAATCCGATTAAGAGGTTAGATTTCTTACGAGCTTCATATATACGTTAGAATTTATGTTATAAAGCTTAGTTAATAACCTATGCTAAAATGTTTAGATATCATGTTTATATGATGTTATTAAGCATGTATTATAATTATATCACAAAATTAAGCATGGTATTAAAAATTTCATGTGGACCAAAAACATAGGAGTGCCATATGTTGATGATTTTGATTTTTAATTGTTAATTTGAGCATGAAATAATAATCTAGGGTATTAAATAAGCTTATATGAATTTATATAGAATTTTTGGAAAACTTTAGTACCTATGTTCATGATTTTCGAAAATTATAAGATATGATAGTAGGTTGTGATATAAAACATGTTTAAGTGTTATCATATCATATTGATGATGTAGATTCATAATATATGGTTGTAGGAAATTATTGAAATTTATAAGAATTATTCGACCTAAGTCAAAATTTCGAATACGACTTAGGAAAATTAAATTCAATAGTCCATAATAAATAACAATTATGTTATAATAAGGATAATTAAGGATGATTAAGTATTATGTGAATTTATCGAATTTTTGAAAAATGTTTAGTTGGTTAATCAGATTGATGAAAACTATACCTTATGTGTATTAATGTTATAAATTTATTTTATCAAGTATAAAAGCATAATATGATCTAAAATAATGTTTTAAACATAGTATGATTTTATGGGAATTTTTAGAACAAGAATTGCACATAAAATAATAGAATTTCATAAGAAATTGAAAAAGTCAAAATGTTGACTTTGAGTTGACTAAAGTCAAAATTGTTGACTAAATGTCGACTAAGTCAAAATAGTTGACCAAAAACGTCGACCAAGGTCAAAGGCACGTAATTCAATAATGCGTGATCTATGTAACGAATACGCTTAGTAACAATGTAACTTACGTTACGTAAGTACACTAAAACGTACATTATGTACTAAAAAGATAGAATATCTCTTATAAGTTGAGAAAATTCATAATCGACATCATTTTGATTAGGAAACGCCAATATAAGTCCGACGTTAGCCTTATTTGATGCATAGGACGTTATAGACGATGTTCATCTCTATTGAAAAGTATAGCGATGTACTAAACCTCGCTTCTCACATTGAAAAGCGGTCCCGCTCGGAGGAGAAGAAGACGATAATTAAGTACTAGTGACGTTGGAAATTTAAGTTCCGGGTGGGCTTTCTTACCAAAACTTTTATGAGCTTTTGGAAAATGTTTCGTTATTACTGCTTACATTTATCGAAAACTTTTGAGATACGATATTGTCTCGCCGTAAAATGTTTTATGTTTTCAGATATGTCCATTCGGGTTGCACTGGGAAACAGGAAGTTCTGAATTCGGATCCCAGTGGAGGTGTAAGTAGAAATTCCAGCTAGGGTTGTGTACACGTGTTGGGCCTCCGAACCATTGGGCGGTTAGTTGCGTTCGGTGTAGGGAGGCCTCCTCCCGACGCGTTATCCATAGCCGACTGGAATATACATTGTGGTTGTGATGAGAAAATGTCCGCCGATAACTTTGAGAAACGAGAAAATGTATTTTGTAAGAACAAGGCTTTTTCAAACAAAACCCTCTTGTCTTCATCGTGATGAGGGCGACAATATTTCGTAAAGTAAAATGTTTTCGCAATGTGTCCATCGAGTGCATTATTTGTACTCACCGCATATTTGTTTTAAATGTGCAGTTGAGCGCAGTGATGGAACAGGCGGGAGTTAAGCTTAAACATTTTGTTAAGAGGTATGATGTATTTTGGTTCGCCGAGAATGCATCTTCACATGCATGTCTCACACGATTTCATTGTCGACCTCTCGAGACTCTGTTATCTTTTGTTACTATGTAAAAGTTCTCGTTGATTGAACCTCAAACCTTCTATATATATATATATATATATTTGCTATTTTGCTCCATCATGATTCTCGCTTCATTTGGAACATCTATATTTCTTCATAAATAGAATGAGTTGAAAACCTTATTCTGCTCATATTCACTTAACCCGAACCCGAGTCGCGGTCCGGTAAGGTTTAGCCAAACCGGGCTGTGACAATAACTGAGCCCATCCCGTCTTTGTCTTTGTTCCCAGCTGATTTTCCTGTCAAAGACAAAGTGAAAAAGTAGGTTTGTATCTTCTCTGGGTTTTACAAAGTAGAGGTTAAGGTTCTTGAGAAGATACTCGACCAGAAACAAAGCTATGTCAAACTGCTAAATTTGACACTTTCTTTAATATTATTATAATTATTATTTGTGGTTGTTGTAACGGAATAGGATTATTGAGAAATTAATAAACAGAAAGCGTAAAGCAAACACAAATTTACGTGGTTTACCAACGATGAGTTGGTTACGCCCACGCGTAAAATGAGAGCGGATTTTATTAGCGGCTGGGGTTTTAAATTCTGATTACGACTCTCAAAGACCATATATATAGTACTAAGAGAATAAACCGGTTGGGCTCATTTTAACACGACAAGTAAGGCCCAATACAAGTGTTAAGGCCCAATCTTGAATCTGGTTGGGCCGGGCGTCGCCTCCTCGACCCCGACACCGACGGGTAGCGAGACCCCATCTAACTATTCGAGCGGAGATAGTTTGAGGCATATCAACAAATCTCCACCTTGACTTGCATCCTCCTCAGACACATCATTACAATGCCGGATGAACATACTCCTCATTTCGCCTCGACGGTTGCCTCCTGGGCAACTAACGACTGTGACGCTTAACAAGTCCAAACAATATCGAAACTTGCTATGAGGGACCGGCTTGGTGAACATATCAGCATCTACTTTCATCACCTTGATTCTCTTCTCATTCCTCAGAAAATGATACCTCACATCAATATGTTTGGTCCTCTCACGGTGGACCTGATCCTTGGCTAAACAGATTGCACTCAGACTATCACAATACACAATAGCTTGATCATGATGTAGACTAAGATCACCAACTAGTCCTTTCAGCCAGATTCCCTCCTTAGCAGCTTCTGTCAATGCCATATACTCTACTTCAGTTGTAGACAAAGTAACTGTAGCCTGTAAAGTTATCTTCCAACTAACAACAGAACCACAAAGAGTGAATAAATAACCAATCATAGATCTTCTACTGTCAACATCTCCAAGATAATCAAGATCGAATAACCATGAATGAACAATGAGTATCCCCTCCATAAATGAGACCAACATCAGACGTACCTCTAAGGTAACATAAAATCCTCTTCACAGCCTACCAATGCTCATTTCCAGGTTGTCCCATGAACCTGCTGACAACACTAACAACATGTGCGAGATCTGGTATAGTACAGACCATAGCATACATCAGACTCCCTACTGCATTAGAGTATGGGACTCGAGACATGTAATCCTGCTCAGTTATAGATTTCGATGCATAATCAGAGGATAGATGAATATTTGTAGCACTTGGAGTATCAATAGGCTTAGCTGTAGACATGCCAAATCTAGATAAAATATTCTGAATATAGCTCTTACGTGACAAGAAAAGCTTCTTCATTCTCTTTCCTATATATCTCCATGCCCGTAATTTTCTTAGAAGACCCAAATCCTTCATATCGAACTCAAGACCGAGTAGATCCTTCAACTTCGAATATCGACTTGGACTTGCAGACTATGAGCATATCATCCACATACGAACAAGATAAATCATGGAACCATCATCGCCTTTCATGATACACACAACAATCATGCGGACTCCTGTTGTATCCCAACTGGATCATATAACTGTCAAACCTCTTATACCACTACCTTGGAGATTGCTTTAGTCCATATAAGGACTTCTCCAACTTGCAAACATAATCTTCCTTTCTAGGAACATGGAACCCCTCTAGCTGAGTCATGTAGATATCATCTTCCAACATTCCATGTAGGAAAGCTGTCTTCACATCCAGTTGCTCAAGCTCTAAATTCTGATGTGCCACCATTGCTAGTAACACTCTGATAGAAGTGTGTCTGACCACTGGTGAGAAAATCTCATTATAGTCAACCCCTCATTCTGCGTGAACCCTCAGAATCAGCCGAGCTTTGTATCCGACACCTTCATCGGTGTGGTTCCTCTTCTTCTTGAAGATCCATTTACAAGTAACAATCTTCCTCTCCAGCCGCTTGACCGACTTCCAAGTCGATTCTTGGCAAGTGATTCCATCTCTTCTCCCATTGCAACGAGCCACCGAGCGGACTCACTACTAAAAAAATGCTTCTTTATATGTGGATGGTTCATTTGCATATGGTTCTTCCTCTTCCATCTCGTCAGCGACTTGTAAAGCATAAGTCACCATATCCTCAAAATCGTACCTCAAAGGAGGCTTCACGCCTGTTCTCCTGGCTCTATCAACAGCTATGCTTGTCTGGCGAGCATCTGGATGAACATCTGAACTAGTACTTTCAGTAGTAGCATGTTGATCTTCTCCACCTTGGAGTTGTGATTTACTCTCATCGAGAGTGACTTGTAGCTCCACCTGTTTATCAACACTACTACAATTTTCTGCACCAATGGACTTCACAGAGGGGTTAAGCATAGATTTCTCATCAAATATCACATTCCTACTGAGTATAACTCTATTCTCCGAAGGTGACCAGTAACTATATCCCTTAACTTCATCCCCAAAACTAACAAATATTCCCTTCTTAGCTCTTGGCTCTAATTACCCTCACTCATATGATAGTAAACAGTACAATAAAAAACTTTCAACAATGAATAATCTGCAGGTTTATTAGACCAACCTCGTAAGGTGTCTTACAATCAATGCCAGTGTGAGGTCCATGGTTGATTAGATGGCACGCCGTATTTACTGCTTATGCCCAGAACCTTCTAACCAAACTGGCATTACAGAGCATGCATCTCGCTCTCTCCAGCAATGTCTGATTCATGTGTTCTGCCACACCATTCTGCTGCAGTGTATCTCTAATGGTGTGGTGTCGAGCAATCTCTTCATCCTTGCAGAACTCATTGAACTCAGAACTCTAGACCATTATCAGTTCGCAATCGCTTGATCTTCTTTCCAGCCTGATCTTCTACCAACGCCCTCCACTGCTTGAACATCTTGAAAGCTTCACTTTTATGCTTAATCATAATTACCCAAGTCATCCTTGAGTATTCATCAATCATAGACACAAAATATCTGTGACCTCCTATAGACTCAACCCGTGACGGACCCCAACAATCCATATGAATGTAGTCGTGTTTCCCCTTGGTCTGATGAACACCCTTCTTTGGGCACTTGTTGCGATGAAGCTTCCCAAACATACAATGTTCGCAAAATTCAAGATTCTGCACTTTATGCCCATAAAGAAAATCCCGCTTTGACAAAATTTGCATCCCTCTTTCTCCCATATGACCGAGCCTCATATGCCATAGCCTGGTCATAGCCTTGGTTTGAACCTCAGATGATGCAACACTAGCAGAACCAGTCACGGTAGAACCTCGCAGAAAATACAAAGTACCACGTTTCAAGCTGTCGACGACGCTTTGAACCTCGATGACATACATAGCTCCACCTTCACCTTTGAAACTGAAACCCTTGCTGTCAAGAAGACTCAATGATATTAGATTCTTCGTCATCTGTAGAACATGCCTGACTTCATTCAATGTGCAGAATACTCCATCATGTGTCCGTATCCTGATCGAGCCAATTCCAACCACCTTTCAGACAACACTGTTGGCCATGGAAACATTGCCTCCATCTATCTGCTCATCAGTCGAGAAATACTCCCTGTTAGGACAAATATGGTATGATGCCCCAGAATCTAGAACCCACACATCATTACGATGTGACTGTTCATCTGCAACCAGGGCCAGATCTTTTTCAGAATTCGTATCAGTCTCTGCCACCGCTGTAGAACCGTCGATACCTTCTTTTTTCTCCCGCTGCTTCTTCTTCTTAGGACAATCATTCTTCCAATACCCCGATTCTTTACAGTAATTGCAGATGTCTTCTGGTTTAGGACCTTTTCAAACTTTATGGTTCGGCTTCTTCTTTCCAAATTTCTTATGTCCCTTACCCGTAACATATAGCCCCGATGCCTAATTTTCTATTGTCGAGCTAGATGCCTGTTGACGATCTTCTCTGCTGTGGAGGGCAGATCGAACATCTTCCAGAGACAAATTATCTTTCCCAGTAATAAAAGATTCAACAAAATTCTCATACGATTCAGGCAAAGATACTAACAGAATTAAATTGCAGCATCCTCATCATCTACTTTGACATCAATATTTCGTAAATCAAGCAAACTTTTATTCAACTTATCTAGATGGAGAGAGGTACCTTCCTGCATATGCAGCCTGAACAGACGTTGCTTCAGAAGCAACTTATTGGTTAGAGATTTCATCATGTACAAACTCTCCAACTTCTTCCAGAGACCGACAACAGTTTCCTGATCAACAACTTCGATGATAACATCATAAGACAGACATAGCCAGATTGTCGAGTGGGCTTTCTCCTCTGCGATATTCCACTCTCCATCATCTACTTCTTCTCCTCTCGGTCTTTTAGCTAGCGGCGCCCATAAACCCTGCCGCTTCAGCAAAGATCGCATCTTGATCTGCCATAATAAGCCAAAACTATTTCTCCCAGTGAATTTGTCAACCTTTACGTTGAAAGCGGATATATTTGATCAACTAAAAAACCCTAATAAAGGCGGAAAATTCGTAACCCTAATCGAACGGCTCGATACCAGTTTGTTGTAATAGACTAGGATTATTGAGCAATTAATAAAAAGAAAACGTAAAGCAAACACAGATTTCCGTGGTTCACCAACGATGAGTTGGTTACATCCACGGGCAAAAAAGGAGAACAAATTTTTATTAGACGGCTAGGGTTTTTAGAATTACAGATTACAGCTCTCAAAGACCATATATATAGTACTAAGAGAATAAACCAGTTGGGCTCAGCCCAATACGGCAAGTAATGCCCAATACAAGTGTTAAGGCCCAATACTACATACCGTCGGGCCGGGGGCGTCGCCCCGACCTGACTCGATCGGGCGTGAGACCCCATCTAACTATTCGAAGTGGGAGATAGTTTCAAGGCATATCAACAGTGGTTTAGTATGTGTTGGGGGTTGGGGGATGGATGGATGGCGGCGGATGAGTTGGGTATACATCAAAGTTACATCTAATAAAACCTGAATACTTGTAAAATAGTCTCATCTAGAGAAATTATGCAGGTAACAGCAGGAAACGAGTAAATACCTTTCCCTCAAACAGTTGTCTGAGGTAATAACAATTGGTTATGCATTCTATATCTTTGGCTATTGAAAGTATGTTGGCGGATCTATTAATGAAATTATTGAAAGTATGTTGGAAGGTATCTAATTTTTTTTCAGTCCTTCAACTTATGTGTAACTACTAAGTCTTGAATGAGTTCACTAGTGTGCAAAATATTTGGACCAAAGATGTTAACTGAAGTATGGTTCTGATATTTAGTGAGACTAATTAAGTAGTTTTAGAGCCAATTCCTGAAGATGAAAACTTGTGTGAGCGCGCTCACCATGCGCGCTCACATTAATGCACCATTAATAGTTATTAAGTATTAATTAAAGAATTAAAGATAATTAAGTTTTATTAATTATTAATTAGGATGTATTAATTATCAATTATAATTATTATTATTAATTAAAATTTATTACTTTCAATTAGGTTTTATTAATTCAAAATTAGTATTTATCAATTCATAATTAAATTTTACTAATTCTAATTAGGATTTATTAATTTCAATTAGGGTTTATCAATTCAAAATTAAGGTTTATTAATTTCAATTAGGGATTATTAATTCAAAATCAGGGTTTTTAATTTTTAATTAGGACTTATCAATTTAAAATTAGAACTTATTAATTTAAGATTAAGGTTTATTAATTCAAAATTAACAATTCAAAGTTAGGGTTTATTACTAAATTATGGTTCATTTATTTTATTTAAAATAAATTAAATTTTAATTAGAATCAATTCAATATTAAATAATAGTTAATTAAATACTAATAATTAATTAACATACTAATTAGTTTATTAACTAGGGTGGTTCTCACTGTGCGCTAGAGCGCACAGGAGACCAACCCATTCCTGAATATATATTTTGCTGGAACATCGTGATTTTCCGCTACTGAAAGCTTGACTGTAATATTTATTGATTGTATAATACCTGGGTTCTATGTTTTAAAAATGTATGGTTTTCTACCACTGTTTTGTCAAACTATTTCCTTTTCATTTCTTAATATGATTCGGTTTTGTTTCTTATTTTTTGTACTTGTTGCATTATATTTGAGATTAAAGTTTGAGTTTAGATAACTTTTGTTGCAGTTTTTTTTATCATCTTGCTCTGCTTCATGTATACCCCGTGGACTGAATCTCTTACATCTCTAATCAGCAACAATTCAAAAAATACTTTCTCAACTGCTATCTGTTATTTTTTTTATTTTTTATCGCTAGTTGTATGGTCATTAACTTGTTTCTTTCGCCACTCCTCTTAGTATTATTTTTTTGGTATAATATCTATGTGTGCCTGATTTCTCTTGAAATTTTATAGAGAACTGTGTTGACTGGGAAGCCAGCTAGAAGAGTTGGTGGCATGTCATCCCGAAATCCAATATCTGGTTCTTCGAAAAGAGGCTCAAAGAAGTTGACATCTACTACCATGGTAAATGGATTTTTTAGATGCAATTCTTGAGACTGCTATTGATTGTGGTGTTGAGTTTCACACCGATTAACAGACATTATTGATGGTTGTAACTCAGTTTATGGGTTTTGAAAATGGACATCAGTGCTTTTAGATCAATTTTTTGTACTCTTTGACATGTTTACTTCTGCTTTTAAGGTAGCATCAGAACAGAATCCACTTCTTGTCGTTTTACTGGATTTGATATTGCACTAACATCTAACTCTGTTGTATTTTGAGCAGTTCCAAGATTATGGCAACGAAGATAAATCAACTTATTCATTGGCTCGTAAACAAGATGATCAACAGCTGAATGACAAGTCTATCAATTCAGCATCTATATTCGGAAATGAAGCATTAGAAGGGGAAAATGGTATGTTTCTAAATGCTGGAATTGGAATTTTCTGTGTTTATTACCACCTCTTGCAGTCCTTTTATGTTATGCTATTTGATTTTTTTGGAGGTACAGGATCCTCTGGTACTGGGAAGAAGAAAATCCTACTTCTAAAAGGAAAAGAAAAGGAAATTCCTAATGTAATTATTCTGTGGTTTGTATTACGGTTTGCGACTAGAGTACCTAGTTGGAGGAAATAGGTTTCTCTAGTCAGCTAGGAATTGCCTATCCAACATAATAGTTCTTCTCGCATAGGCAATATATGAGAAGGTTGGAAAGAGAAATGTTTTCTTTTTCGATTATATGACCATAATGAGCACCAACAATTTTGAACTCCTCAATCTTCGCTCTATACCATTTGCTTGATACACTGAAGTTTTAATACCGTTTGTGGAAACCTATTGCTGTGAAGGTTGCAAGTTTTTTAGGATTAGCGTCACGATTATCTACTCACTCTATTCTACAGTAGTTTGAAATAAATTGTATCATACAATTACATCTATTTATTTGATTATTGTTCTAGTCCTGATTATGGATGTCAATGGTGGGTTTTACCCAATGTTGTAAAAAGCGTGAAGTGGGAGTGAGGAGTTTTACCTTTTTGAGGCGTGGCAATAAGCCTTGAGGCGGTCCGAGGCGTAAGCCTCGACAATACAGAAAAAAAAATCCAAAAATTATAAATAAAGTATAAAATAATATATAACAAGTCCAACATTAAATTAAAAGATTTTTAAGTCTTAAAAACATCAAAACAAAGACATAAAGTGGACATAAACAAGTAATTCATCAAAAATTTAAATATTTAAGTCATCTCATTCATCATCATCATCATCATTGACCTCATTCTCTCTTGTCATCTCCTCAACATCCTCTTCCTCTTCCTCTTCTTCTTCATCAATCAAATCCATTTCAATCCTTCATTTTTTACCTTTGCCTAAATTACATACAATGTAATGATGTAAGTAAATAAACATATAAAGAGTTATAAATAAAAATATTTTAACTTGAAATTTTAAATCAACGTTTACCTTTTGAATTTGTGTTATTCTTTCTATTCTTACTTGTAGTCCTTGATGAAGACGATGTTCCCAAATTTGGCATTTGTGAATCATCTAAATGATCCTCGATTTCTTGATCCAAATCATCATTCTCGTGTGCAGTTAGACTTGCAACACTACCACTTTGCTCGTTTGGCTCATTCTCATTGCCAACATACCATTCATCATCAGATGCCAAGTGGTCAACTTCCAAATGGTCCTTATTGCACGACTTTTCACTTTATGGTGTCTTGCTTTCAGCTTTCTATTGTACATGATATACACCAAAGAATTGAGCTTGCATGTAGTCAAACGATTCCTTTTCTTTGTGTGCAAATATTAAATTATAAATTAAATATTAAATAGTTATGTAAAATATAGAAATTAATTAAATAATAGCAATATATATTAAAATAAAATACCTGATTGAACATACTACAATTACGCTCACAAGCTGGAGATGAACATGTCAAACTCAATACCTTCACATCAAACCTTTGAAGCTCTGGGTTGAATCTCCATATTGAATCCACCAATCAGCTTTTGTGAATAAAAAAATAAATTAATTAGTATGTAAACATTAAACAACATATAATTAAAAAATATTATTACTTAGTAACTTACCAGGAGATCTTATTTTATAACTCTCCAACGCAGTTTATAGCCCAAAAAGCCCATGTTTTATTCTAAATGCATCTAATTGAAGATCAACTTGTAACCAGTCTTCTTGTGGAATTAGTTTTTGCATGCAAAACATCAAACCCTTCTTAATTTCATGATGACTGGAGAAATCCGAAGAATACTGGTGTCGAGGATTTAGAAAGTGAGATGCAACATGTAAATCACAATGCAACTGATTTTCCCACTTTGCATCAATGATATCTCATATTTCTTTATAATCGGCAAGTTGACCTCCCAATTTTTTTGCAATCTCCTCCTTGGCTGTATCGATGGCACCATATATAAGTTCAATTGCAGGCATTTGCTCACCATCCACCATTCTCAACACTTTCACTAATGGTCTTGTAGTATTCAAGGCATACCTAACACTACGTCAAAATCGTGGATCATTTAAAATTATCCTTTTTACCGCTTTTCCATCTCTTTTGTTTGCCCAAGTACTATTTGCCCATTCTACAGAGGTGAACATAGCTTCTAATAGTTGTCTCGATTCAATCAAACTCTCCAAAGTCAAAAAAGTTATAGAAAATCTAGTGACCGCAGGTCGTATGAGCTCTCTCTTTGTGAATTTTCTCATCAGTTCCAATACAAATCCATGATTGTATATAAAATTGCTTACTTTCCTTGCCTTCAACAGTGCATTCTTGTGTTGTGGTAGCTCTCCAAGCTTCTCAAGCATTAAATCAATACAATGAGCTGCACATGCTGTCCAATATAGACTCTTTCTCTTCTCCATCAAAAGTTTTCCAGCAGCCTTGTAGTTGCTAGCATTATCACAACTATGTCCTCTCCAATTTCCTCCACAATGTCGTCAAGAAGCTTAAATAGCATTTGTGCATCTTTGACAACGTCTGAAGCATCAATTGACTTGAGAAAAACAGTCCCGTAGGGATTGTTAACCAAGATATTGATCAAGCTTATCCCTCTTATATCTTTCCATCCATTAGATAAGATTGAGACACCCGTTTGCATCTAAGTTTTTTTATTTCTTCAACACAAACCGTGGTTGTCTTTACTTCTTCATTCAAAATTCATGTACTCAACTCATGCCGGAAGGAACCCTCAAACCTTTCTCATATAGAGCAATGGACCTGCACATGCTCACAAATGAAGGAGACTCAATGTAGTTGAAAGAAATCCCATTTTCAAAGAAAAATCTTCCTATATCCAATGCCACTTGTCTTCTTGCTTCTTTTGCATGTTGGGACATAACTTGTGGCGGATTTGTAGCTTGAGTCAAACGAGCCTCATCAACTTCATCATCCTCATACACAAGGAACTTATCCATCGGTCCTCTTATGCTTCTTGTGTCAATTTCATGAGAAGGGTTCTATCCATGAGCACTGCCGCTTCCATAGTATGCTCCATGATCAACCATTTCATCAAATTGTTCTTGTCGTTTTTGATTTGCCACCATTCCCTTCTTAAGGTAGTCAGATATTTCTTGTTTTACCTCAATTGACACTTTTGGGCAGGCTCTGACATTCTTATGAATGCAAGCAAGATGATCTTTCATTTTTCCAACTTCTCCTTTAATTTCTTGATGGCAAAAATTACACTCAATATATTTATATCCTTTAGATGGATTTGGAATTTCTGTCCCATACTTCCAAGCAGGGTCTTTTCTCGAACCCATAATCATAATTCATAAAATTATTGAACTAACTTTAATTAAAAAATATAAATAAATATAATTTTACATATAACATATCAAATCAATAATTTCACACCAGATAATTATTTTATTTGGTGTAAAATAATTAAAGTTGAAAATAATTAATAATAATATAATACACGTCTAAATCATACATTACAATTTACAAATCCACTGTTTAATTATCTGAGTTATGTGATGTCTATATGTCATCAATCATGAATCATCATAAATCATAGTATCAATGCTTAATATTCATACACGTTCAAGCCTTCACAGTGGTCCACACTTAAAAAAAAAGTTCAGTCTTCAGACAAGACAACTACACAGTGGTCCACATTTCAAAAAAAGGTTCAATCAACAATATTATTAAACAGTGGGATGTGGTCCACACTTCAAAAAAAAATTCAATCAACAGTGTTATTATTTAAGATTTTAACTTTACAACTTATTTCTTTACATTTATATATTACACATCACTATTCATTACCTACAGGCTACAACTACAAAGCTAAGAAAGAAAAGAACATTACATTTATATATTACACATCTATTACCTACGACATTCTACAAAGCTAAGAAAGAAAAGAATAGAAGACACTTAGCAAAGAAAATAAAGCGAAGTCCAAAAATTGACTCAGTGCGGCGGCGACTGGCCTGGCTATGTGGCGGCGCGGTGAGACCTGGAGGACAGCGGTGGTGGACGATGGTTGTGAGTGAGGAGAGGGACGGTGGATGGAGGCTGTGTCTGCGTGCGGAGAACGACCGGCTCTGGGGCGGCGCAGTGCGGACCTTCAGGCGGTGGTGGACGGCGGATGCACCGTGGAGAGAGGCAGGAAGCTGCCGAAGCTACGACAAGTTTTGTTTTTATTTTGTTTTTAAATTATAACTTCAATTATGACAGAAAAAACCTTAAATTGTGTTAATTGTTTTTGGGCTTTGCCTAATTATGTCAGGCTCCCTTAAAATTATGTTAATTTCATCTGGGATTTAGCTAATTGCTCTGGGCTTTGTGTTAATTTGATGAAATCTTTGTGTCGATGCCTCAGGCGTGCGTTGGCACCGTCTCTGTGCCTCGACGCATCGAGGTGGTTCGAGGCGGTCAGTGAGGCCGGCGCTTCATGCTTGCTGTGGGAGGCGGTCATCTCGGGGTGATTTCCGTCCGCTCGCCTTGAGGCGGCCGCACCAAGCGATTTTTGCAACATTGGTTTTACCCAGATCAGAATCAATAAATAAGTAATGGTTCTGGTTTTGGAACCGACCCATTAGATATTGGATCCGGACCGAACCCGGACCATCAACTATGGGTCTTAAGCGTCCGGATTTGAGCGGGTCAGGAACCAAAATCAGACCAGAACTGGAACCAAAACCAAAGCATTATAATTTAATGGGCTATGAGTGATTTCAGATCGATATGGATAAAATTAGCTCATTGAAAAGCCTATTTAAACTTAGGCTTGTCAATAAACGGGTTTTAATCGGACTAGAGCTAATAAATAAGTATTGATTCTGGTTCTAGAACCAGAACCAGATCCGGACCGGACTGGACCAGACCATCAAACTATGGATCTAAATAGTTCAGATCTAAAGCTGGTCTGGAACCGAAACCAGAACCGTTGCTTTAAAATTTAATGGGTTTTGAGCGGTTCCGGATCGGTCCTGGTAAAATCCACCTATTGACATCCCTAATCCTGACATTGGTATAATCTGCCATCCATAAGTAATGTGCGGTTAATATGTTGTGTCATATTGGTTGGGCTATTTGCTTTGCAGCACAGTAGCACACATAAGGTTGGCATCTTGTTTGCCCCGGTAGTTGTCATATGGTTAATATCAATTTTTTCCATTGGACTGTATAATAACATATTGTCAAACCCAAAAGTCGTGTTCGCTCTTTGTCCACATTATATTATCAAATTCTTTGCTCAAACTGATCACGTCTAGGGGTTCTCTTGTTCATAACATGTAATCGACTTTACTTGTTGAATTTGTCTTCATTCTGTATTGAAGTGGTCTCTTTCTCATCACTTGTGTTAAATTCTTTGTTTTTTCATTTAATAGGTATTTTGTGTGTGTAACAGGTATTGAAGCTATGTTTGAAGATCCCGGTAAGGGTAAATCCACTTTTTCTTAGTCCAAATGACTTATAATTCTTTTCCAATTTTAAAAATTTGAAAGACACTTTGAAATGGATATTGAAGAAGTTATGAAGAGTGGTTTTGTTTCTCTATGTTCACATGTAAGAAATATATTTTATTTTTCTCTGTTTTTCAATACAAAATATTTAGTATTGTTTTAATTATTTTTTAATTGGTAGATGCAATCGGAGATGTAAGATATATTCTCAATGCGATGCTTTCAAGGACTATGAAGATCAAAAATCTGGAAGCTAATGCGGTGCCGTTGGGAGTGAAGCTGAACGTAGAGGACCTAGAAGAAATTTGTGAAGTTATACATATTTTGGATTTTTGCATTTGAGATAGATAAGTATAATTCACTCGAGTTGTTACTTTCTATTTATACTCGATACTTTTGCAATTAGGATGGAATATTTGGGTGTTTGACATAATAAAATCATAGTTTGTTTAATATTGTTCATAGTTATTGGATTACACGTTTACTACAGGTTTTAAATAAAGCAATTAATTAATTATTTTATTAAAAACTATAGTAAATTTACTACGGTTTATGTTAAAAACGTAGTCTTTGACAAACAAAGACTATGGTTTTAATCCAAAAAACGTAGTACAAGCCTTAAAATAGACTAATGTTCCAAAGAAATTAACTACAATTAATAGCTGTAGTCTATGGAAAACAAAGACTACAATTTTACTCAAAAAATATAGTAAAAGCCTCAAATCGACTACGATTTCATCACAACCCCTCTAATCCAAAGCGATGATTAGAGAGGCTGGAGCTTGGAGCGATGATTACAACACATTTAATAAGAATAATCAAATACTTCAAAATAATACTTATCGAACTCGATAATCAACCTTATTTACAAGGCAAAAGTAATTTACGGATATAAGGCTACAAGTCCTTAAATGTATGTTCGATAATTTGGATGATTCAATCACAATATCAACATACAATAATATTCAAAATATGCAATGGAAGCATGTGAATGCATATATGACGATATGCATCAAGGGTTCTTTCTTTCGGACATAATAAATAACCAAAAACCTCTGACTACTCAACATCTCTTCACCATCACCATCATTTCAATCGCACATTTAAAAACAAATATGCAGGGCTGAGTACAAGAATGCACTCAATGGCTCATGCCAAAATAATTTATCAAGATTAAATTACTCGCCTATCACAAGAATAACACGAGGTTTTAATTTGAAACACTCGTGCTTACTAAATATTTTCTCGTCATTTTCCATAAATATCGATTCACAAACATTTTTCCACGTATGTATGATCCATATCCACCACAATAATTCATCCAACAATAATTCCTCATTGAGAGGAGGCCTCCTCTCATAGACGCCATGATGGCCGAGTACCCTTTCAAGACACAAATACAAATAATCACAGCACAAAATCCTTGCCATCTCGACACGTGATACAATTCTCCATCATCCTTGTGGGTACTTACAAGGATACAATTCAAGATGTCATAAAGTGGAAGCTACCCAACATTATGCATCAAATATCATGGATTGGATACATACATAAAACATAAATATTTTGGGCAGGTAATTAAATAACTCATTTCATAAATATTGCTTGCAATAAAGCATCATAAATAAATCATTTGATAAAGATTTATCAGTTCGAGTATAGTAAAGCCCACCTCTACTTTCGAACGTCAATTTTCGATATGCTTGTTCTTTCCTCGTTGCTTGTGAGCCTTCACGTCCCACCTTTACGTAAAATTTACGTTTAGTACGTTGGCACACTTTTCAAGATTTTCAAAGTTTATTCAACTTTGACAAATAATATAATAATTCGAAGTCTTAATAAATCTTAATACGTCGTTTCAATGCGTATTTCAATAAAAACAATTTCGTGCTTGAGAGAGACGTAATATGATCTACGCCTCATTTTAACCTTTTAGGTTAAATAATTAACGATAATAACGTTATTCGATAAAATGATTTCAATTTTGAAATCTTTTCTCACAATTGAGATATTCTTATAAAATAATACGCTTGTCACGATTAGCGTATTTAATCTAATGTATTTCAGACGTCAATTTCGAAAGTCAACCATTTTGACTTTTCTTAATAATTCTTTATTAAATCACATTTTTAATATCTAAATTCAATATAAATCGATTTTCAATCGATTTCTTTTCATAAAGCTTTAATTATCGATTTTTCATGCAAATCGATAAACTTGATTAATATTTTCTTTTGATATTAATCATTTAATGCTTTAAGCATTATTTTACAAATCTAACGTTATTTAATATAACGTTTCGTCGTAAACATAATATACTATGTTTAATAATTCTCGAAAATTCAATTATGTCTAAAATAATTTTTAGACGCATAATATTATTTTTCTTGATTAAAACGGATTTAAAAATCCTTAATAAAAATACTATAGCTCACGGCTATATGCTATAAGTTCCAAACTTGTTCCAAAAATTTCTCTAAATTCATATAGTGTATTATTTTACACTAGGGTCATTAATATATATTAATATCACTATAGAAAATTTTGGAACTTCACCTATGTATCACTATAGGTTACGGTTATTCTCAAAATTCATCAAATAATTTTTTAAAATTCTAATAAATTCTTATAATACTTAAACATTAATCTATAACATTATTCTACCATAATATTACATATAATCAACAATACATTCAAGAACATCAATATGTAGCTCACGGCTACTATGCTTCATATACCAAACAATTTTATAAAAATCCTATAAAATTACACTATGCTTAAATACTATCATGTAGCACCAATACATCATAATATTACATTATAACATATTATAACCCATTAAACCTAATATCCTAGGTCACGGCTATGTTTGATAAAAATAGGTATATATGCTCAAAAATTCTAATAAATTCCAACATAACCTAATTAATAACCTAGATCAACAATATGCTATTATATCATTCAAAATAAAATTATACACCAAAGTATCATACCTATTATTCTCGGCACTTTTGAAAAATCAAACAAATGATTTTCAAAATTTCCAAATAATTACTAATGGCTCATACAACAACATATACCAATAATCCATCATCAATTTAACACATAGAAATTTCGATCATCACCAAAATATTTTTATAACATGCTTAGCTTAAGAAATAAATCATCAATGTAGACATATTAACATATGTAACATATTTTCTAAGCATAAGAACATGCTAGCATGATTTTTCACAATTAATACATGCTTGAAAAAAAATAATTTGAACCATTGGATTATTGAAAAACTTAGGTATTATAGAAGCTTGTTCGATATCTAACCTCGTTAACGGTATCGATTTGTTGTAGGATGATTAATGTTCAAGCTTTTTGGAAGAGAATGGAAGATGAACACTTTGGTTTTCTTAAGAAAAGCTCTCGGTGGTTTGGTGTGTTTGGAAAAGAAATGTAATGTGATGTGTTTCAAGACTTATCACAAAAATATATACATCAAATGAATTAACCTACACACCTCTTTCTCTCTCTCGGTAATTTCAAAAGGAAGCAAGACAAAAATTATTTTTGTGAGTCAACATGAGTATGTCATGTTTTAAAAATATCTCTTACATGTAGTAAATACATGAATAAAGTTTTTGAAACCAACAAAAATATATTTGATCCATTTTTGCCACATTGCCGTCGACAATGTAGAGAGGAAGGGAGATTTCAGATTTTTTTCATTGTTGTATCATGCATGTAATATGTATACACTCTATCCCAAATATATTACAATACATCATCAAGATTAGAGTTTTGTGTAAGCTTCCAACCTCATTTGAGAAGCAAAATACACGGCTATAATCACTCTTCACATACCACTTGATTTTACTTGGTTAGAGTGTAGATAGATTCCACTTGCATGATTTAATTCAATACATAGCAAAGTGTAACAAAATGGCGTGAATAATGCCACTCTAAATAATTTCACTATTATTTCCATTTTACATGTGATATATAATTTATTTTCATGCTAATTATACATATATATCATAATATATGTTTTAGATGATAAATTATATCATAGAAAAAATTATTGGCATCATTCCATGTAAGAAAACCCTAATTTTCGAATTAGGGTTTTCGAAAATTAGTACATTGTTCAATAATTAATTCTTAATGTTCTAGCATTGTTTTAATGCTAAATAATATTCTAATTACATAAAATAATCATATGAATTTAAATATCATAATTCCTTAATCATAAGACTTGATTCTCAAGTCATCTCTAAACGTTAACGTTTGAAACGTCTCAAAACGTTAATTATCGACTCATCTCAAAATGGTCGTAATAAAACCGTAGTCACTTTATTAATTTATTCCAATAATAATGGAATTAAATTCTAAGCTTAAAAACTCAGAAAATATCACGAGCATTTAATTATCGATACGTAATCGACGTAGAAATAATACTGTTGAAATACGTTACATATTCGTATTTCTCAATTCACACTCGCTTGTAAATAAAACATAGGAATTTATTATTCCAACAATAATCGAAATCATTATTCGATATATTAATAATCAAATTATCATAATAATAATAATATTCTAATTTGCGAAATTAATATCGTAATTAGGCTTTTAAATAATCGGGGTATTACAAGTTCTTAAGAAATTAACTATGGTTATACGTGACACCTCATGTTGTATTTGATGAAACTGCTACTGAGTTCAGGAATTAGATCAACATGGAAGTTGCATCTGCAACTTCCTGGGTTTCAATCTCTAAGTAGAACTCCTTAGAGAACGTAGACGAGAACCTAGGTCCCTATTTCTTGGATAAGAAAATTCAAAGTGATATTTAGAAAATTTCATAATTTTTAAAGTATCAAGTCTCACAGGTGAATTGAAAATTCATAAGGTTTTAAGATTCGATCCGACGCGATTAAGAAATGCATGATTTCGAAAATTTGCATTTGAAGCATGGAAAATTCGAAAGTTGTGACATACATATCATATTAAGTGATTAATTGAATTACGTGGAGCATTATATCACATGATATATGGAATTTTAATTTCCTATAATAATTTGAATTATTTCGAATTTACAAAGTATAAATCGATTTTTATTTCGATTAAACTTACAGGTGTAATTATAATTAATTACTACATATTAAGTATATGATATGCTATTATATGTCAAGGTATGTATTTTATTTATTTAAAAGTGTGCATGTGTGTGTGTGTGTATCCTGTGCATGAGTGTGTGTTTATATGTGTGTGTCGAGTGGGTGTGTGTGATTAAGTGGAAAGTAATCATCCACTTAACTTTTCATGTGTGATATTTTTATACATGATTCCAAAATCATATTTTCAAAGTGATTTGACCAAGAATTGGGAAGAGAAAAAGAGTGGAGTATGTAAGAGATGGTGTAAGAAAGCCTAGGAGATGTTTGAAAAAGCCATGCATTAGCCAATTGTCCATCACATTACAAGACAAAAATTTGAACTCAGTCTCTCTCCTCCCTTTGTTTGGCCATAATATAGTCCCAAATAAGGGCTTGGGAATTCATTTTCATTTCATTCCTCATTCACATTCTCTCCAAAAAATATTCAAGGAGTTTTCTAGAGAGAGAAGTCCGCTTCTCTCTACAAAATTTTCGGCTACTACCCCCTATTTCACACCAAGTTTTTCTTCTTCCATCACTCTTATACTCCAATACAACCCCTATATCACCATATAAACCATTGTTTAAGCTTGAAGAAGGAGAAATAATGAGGGAGAAAGAGAGAGAGGGACGATCAAGAGAGATAGAGAGGGAGAAGATGGTTTTCAAAGGTAAAAATGGCTTTCCCTCTTGTTTTTAAAGGTTTCTTCGGGTTGTTTTTCAAAAAAGGTGTCCTCCTATGTTGCATATTAGATCTAAGATGTTTTGGTGGAGGATATTGAGAAAAATCGGTTGAAGGGAGGTGGTCGTGCGAGAACGGAGTCTCGACATCACCATTGTGAAGTTTGTTGGCTTATTGTGATGATATGTGATGCTATGTGCTTTGAGATGTTGGAAAAGTCATTGCATGTATAATCTAGCATGAGAAATATGTTTTAATATGACTATGTAACATTTTTATGGAAGCACATAATTTTTATGAGTTTGGAATCTTGTTTGGATAATTATTTTGTTAAGTTATAGAAACTGCCATGAGCTACTCGAAAATATGGAAAATGGTGTGATATTTTTGACCATGCTAAAGTGGAAAATGGTGTGATATTTTTGACCATGCTAAAGTGCTTGAAATTTTATTCTTAAACCACATATTTATATATGAGTCTTTACATACACACCAAATTTTAGCCCCATCTGAGTTCATTTACTATTTTTTAAAAATTCGTTTTTGAAGTTACAATTTTATGTCGAGAAAAAAGATAGGCTTCGGTATAAACCTTATTTCTCTCAAACCAAAACTATTTTTGTACTGAAACAAGTGCACGTGTACAATAGACACATATATCTTTGATTTGGTACCTATCTAAGAATTTTTGGCCTAGTGGTTTGGCCGTGATGATTTTTATAAAAAGTACAAACGCCTAGTGGTTTTTCGAAAATATTCTAGAGAGCTTCTGCTTTAAAGAAAACTTACATAGAGTTCCAGAACGCCTCTGGACCCAAAATTTTATGGCACATAGATGAGTTCAATATACCTCAAAATGACCACTCTCATTTTTTTATAAATATACAATTTAATATGAATTTTTGAAGTCAAGTGCGCATTTTATAAAAACTTGAAACTTACTGCACTTAGCCAAATTTTCACTAAGTGTTGAAAAAACGTGAGACAACTCATGTTTGTGAGTTTTTATGATTTATAAAGGGTGTTAAGTACATTATCCCCTAAGTATGAGTATATCAGTATGATTTCTGATTATGGGACTAAGTGTATGATTTTATTATTTATTAAGTGGATAAAATATGGAAATGGCTTAAGTACTTATATGTACGTATGTGTCTAAACAGACTACGTGATATATGAATGTGCATCACGACATTAGCATATGTTTTACCAAGGCATGACTTATGAATGTGGTAAATCAACAAAACATGGCATAAAGCCATGATGCATTCTTGTTTTAAAGGTGACATCAAGAGTTGCTAAGTCATGATTTCAAAAGAATACAAGTATAGAACTAATGTATAAAAAGTCCATTGTATATTGTGTACATCAAAGTATTCATCCTTCTTGAAAAGATGAGCAAGTATGAAAATGTATTTGAACCATAAGTTCTAAGTTCGAAGGTTAGTGACGGGAATAGGTAGACCTAGGATTGAGATGTATGATGTGGCTAAGTTATATCATGTCATGAGATTAAGACCTAGACTTGTCTTGTAGGACCTATCTGGCAAAACGAAGACATCCCCAATTGAGATCAATTAGTTCACCGAGACGATGTGGGTTAATATATTTGTAAAGTACAACGGGTTATTAAGCCCAAAGGTTTAGGGTAAAATTAAATGTGATTGCATGTATAAAATGTTTTGTTTGTTTACAACCAAAGAATGGGGTCGCAGTTAGACCCGAGGAAAAAGGATCAGCAACATCAATCCGAGGAAAAAGGTTCAGTAATATTTATCCGAGAAAATGAACCATGGGGCCTTATAAGGTTGTGCACATACAGGAGTTTTCCATGGGTATGGTTTGGCTGGAACCCCCCATGGCAGCAAAATGATGGATCATGTAGGGAGTAAGTCTCCTTGATCAGAGAGGTAGCAACAAACACAAGAAAATACTCGAGTAATGAAGCTACAGTTAAAAATGTTTCAACATTTTCAGAGAGCACATATTCCTTTTTAAACCTCTCTGAATTGTGTAAATGATACATGCAATTCACTGTTTTAAGTAAAATACTTTCATTTCTCAAAATCTTGGGGGTACTTAGCCCACCGAGTGCATTAGTACTCATCCCACGTTGGTCAAAATATTTTCAGGATGAGAGACAGACTGGAGAAAGATGAGGCACGGTTTCCCAATGGATATGGATGGTGATTGCATAACTTTTGTCCTTATTTTAGTCTATGCATTCCTGTATTTTTGGGATAAGATTGATCACCCCTTGATATGACTCGAACTTATTAAGATTTGCTTTGGCCACTTGTGGACTTAAGCAAATTTCATTTCTATTGGTATGTAACCAAATATTTTACTCTTTGATCTATTTTACCACCTTAGGGTGTTTTATTCACGTTGACAGTTGCCATTGTTTCCACTAGTGACATATAGTGCTCATACTATATGTCAAGTCCAAGTAGGGTATTCTCCTCAGGACGTAGATCTTAACTCTCACATTCATTTCAAATTTTCATTTTATTTATTAGTTATGTTTATTTTTATACACGATGCGGACACCCCTGTGGTCGGGCATCACATCATCAACCTCTCGAAGAAACTCTACTCCCCTCAACATGACAAACGAAGTACTCATATGGGACCAAAAGAAGAAGATAAAACTGATGATGCATAGCATATCAAAGAAAATGAACTAGTTTAGCTAGAAATTCCCCACAGTTCAGAACTTGTCATAAGTCAAGGGAGAAATGAACAAGCTTAAGCTCAAGTTGATAAGATCGGATAGTTGGCAAAGGAACCAGTCAACAATATACACCAGCTTCTAAAAATCCTATTGATCCATAACCTCTTGATCAGCTACCTACTAATCAACCTACTGCTGATCCAATCCCTATATCAGATAAAGTTCGAAGACATCGTAGATGGTTTGAAGATCAACCAACTGATAACTTTTTAGGTGATCCTACTAATAAAGTCAGAACTAGAAGATTAGTTACTGACTTAGCCAAAGTCACAGAACAATTGACCAGCACAGAATCGACATTGTTCAGTTGATTCTTTTCTCAAGTAGAACCAAATGATGTCCTTGAAGTGCTCAACGATGATCACTGGACAAATGCAATGCAAGAAAAATGGAACGAGTTATTAAGGAATGCAGAATGGGGACTGGTGGACAGACCTGACAATTACAAGGTGATAGATCTGAAGTGAATTTTCAAGAAAAAGAAAGATGAAAATGGTTATATCATCGGGAACAAAGCAAGGCTAATGGCTAAAGGGTACAACAAAGAAAAATGAATAAACTACGATGAAATCTTCACCCTAGTTGCAAGACTAGAAGCTATTGGTCTATTCTTAACCTATGCAACATATAAGGGATTCAAGGTCTATCAAATGGATGTAATGTGTGCATTCCTGAACGGTATCCTGACTGATGAAGTGTATGTGGAACAACCACCTGGTTTTGAGTCTAAAGGTCCACACAAGATCTACCAATTGAAAAAAGTCATCTATGGACTTAAACAAGCTCTCAGAGCTTGGTACTACACTTGTCATTGTAACTAGAAGAAAAGAGGTTTAAGAAAGGCTTAGTAGACAGGACTCTCGTCACTCTCAAGGATGGTGATGACATTCTCATGGTCCAGATCTATATTGATAAAACTATCTTTGGATCAAAGTCTGAGAAGTTATGTAAGATATTTGTTGATATTATGATTGAGAAGTTTCAGATATCCATGATGGGACGACTACAAGTGAAGCAGTTAGTAGAAGTCATATTCATAAGTTAAACCAAGTATACTAACAAGCTGATAAGCAAATTCGGAGTTCAACAAGCTAAACTGTGAAGATTTTGATGAATACAAACTAGAAGGTGGAAGCTGGTGCTGAATGCAAGCCCGTGGATTACACCAAGTATCGAGGAATCATTAGATCGCTGCTTTACCTTGCTACCAGCAGACTAGACATATCTTACGTAGTAGATGTATGTACAAGATATCAAGTTAATCTAAAGGAAGTTCACTTGGAAGAAACAAAGAAGATACTGAGATACCTCAAAAGCAAACATAATATGAGTTTGTGGTATTCTGCCAATGATAATTTTGATTTCAGATTACTCTGACTCTGATTTTGCAGGTTATAGGTTAGACAAAAAATCAACTTCACAGACGTGTCAATTCCTTAGAAGAAAATTTCTTGGTTTTCCAAAAAACAAATACCAGTTGCCACGTCTACAACTAAAGCTAAATATATGGATGCTGGAAGCTGATGTTCTCAAATTCTCTGGCTGAAGCAACAACAGAGAGATTATGAAGTCGCAATGAGTGAACTTTCCATCTACTATGATGTAATATCCCGAAGTTTTAAAGCTAAATTGCGATAATAAAAATCGCTAATTAGGGTTTTGTTTCGGTAATCGAAATAGTGAATTATCGAAGCTCGATTTCAACTATCCATTATACGAGGATTCTTATATCATATTCACTAATGATTAGTGAATTAAGGAATATAGTTGTAACAACCCGCCAATCTAAAGTACGGATTAGACGAGACTGTTACTATTAAGCAGGGATTAAGAACATAATGACCAACAACCTTTCAAGACTTCAAACTGTTATAGATAAACACACAACGATTTCATACAAACTAGACCAACAGATCATCAACAAAAGGATTCAACTGATCTGGAGGTAACATAAGTAATATCCAAAATATAATAAAGTGTTTTGAACAGCGGAAAGCATGTGAATGCATATATGACGATATACATCCAAGGTAAACTATTAGCGACAAAAACTCCGACTGCTCAACACTTGTCCATCCCATCACAGCCTTAACTCGCACATTTAAAACAACATGCGTGGCTAAGTACAAGATTGCACTTAGTGGACTCATGCGCCAAAATAATTTCATTTAATTACATCGCCCATTAGTATAACACGAGGATTTTAGTTGAAATAACTCGTGAATACCAAAATACTTTATCATTTCTCAAAAGATTCACAAAGATTTTCTCGATTCGTATGATCCGTATCATTCACATAACTATTCATAATCGATCTCACATCGTAGAAGTAGGCCTTCACCGACGCCTGAATCGGCCAAGATGTTGCTAACGGCTCACAATCACATAGTCAGGATTCTCGATCCGACTCAGATCCACGACCGGCAGATGATGTTGCTAACGGCTCACAAATACACATCGGTGTACACGCTAACCCTAGCCAGAATTTCGATCCGACTAGATCCGATATCCATTTTTAAATAGGGAGCTACCCAATAACTGATTCACATTCATAGTTGGCTCGCCTTTAACAACATGATAGGATACATACGTTAAAACATAAATATTTTGGGCATGTAATCAATAACAGCTCATAATCATTTTCAACCGAAAGCTTGTAAATAAATACTTTTCAATAAAGCGTCAGAATAAAAGGGTTTTCGAGTAAAGCCCACCTCAGACACGTAGTCTTTATACTACGGTCTCTTTTCCTTCGTCAATGCCTCGTCCACGTATCACCTTAACGTAAGAATTATTTTAGTATGTCGGTTATGTTCGATAGAGACGAACATAGTCTATAACGCTCTATCGTCAAATAAGGCTAACGCCGGACTTACTTCGACGCTCCCTAATCAATTGATGTCGATTATGAAATTTCTTAACTTATAAGAGATATTCTATCTTTTAGATATTACGACGCTTTAATGCACTTATGTAACGTAGTTACATGTTATTAAACGTCTCACGTCACATAGATCGCAGATTATCGATTGTGTGCCCGTTGACCTTGGTCAACGATTTTGGTCAACTATTTTGACCAAGTCAACCAAAAGTCAACAATTTTGACTTTGGTCAACAAAAGTCAACATTTTGACTTTTTCAACTATTTATGAAATTTTATCATTTTATGTGCAATTCTTGTTCCAAAATTCCTATAAAATCATACTATGTCTAAAACATTATTTTAGATCATATTATGTTATTATTCTCGATAAAATAAATTTATAACATTAATAACATAATATAAAGTTTCCTATTATTATGAATTAAATAGCTTAGACTTGTGCAAAATTTTATAAATTCACATGTCACACTATTTTATCATGTGATTAATAATATGTAATTACCTTAGTCAAATAAAATTTATACACCTTAGTATTTTAACACATGGTTTTCGGTTTTCTTAATAAACCCAACAAATGATTTTTAAAATTCCAATAAATTCATATAACAATTATTCACCCTCAACTATGCTTACTATAACATAATTGTTATTTATTATGAACTATTGAATTTAATTTAACTAAGTCATGTTCGAAAATTTCAATTTAGGTCCAAATAATTTTTATAAATTTCCATAAATTCTCACAACCATATATTATGAATCTACACACTTAATATGCTATTATAAGACTTAAACATGAATTATATCACAACACTATAACTTATACATATATTTTCGGTATTCAATAAATTATAGGCTATAGTTTTCTAAAAATTCTACATAAATTCATATAAGCATAATTAATACCCTAGATCATGATTTCATACTCAAATCAACAATTAAAAATCATAATCAATAACATATAGTACCCCTAAGTTTTCGGTCCACATAAATAATTTAATACCATGCTTAATTTCATGATATAATTAATATACATGCTTAATAACATAGTATAAACATAATATCTAAACATATTAGCATGATATCTAAAATTTTTGAAAATAATACATATAAGCTAAGATCATAGCTTAAAATTTAACGGACGAAATTCGAAAATTTAAGCATGTATACGAAGATCGTAAGATTTCTAACCTTTAATCAGACGGATTTAATTGTGAAGGTTGATTTGTCTCAAAGTTTGGGATCAAAATTGAAGAACACTCTCTCAAATTCCTCACTATATTTTCTGTAGTCTTAGGGTGCAAATGGGAGAGTGTTGTGCTTATGTTATATTTATAGCATATGCAACTTGTACACTAATTATTACATAAGAAATATCTACTACACCTTGCCAAATTTTGTCAATATTTTGGCACCTCCTCTCGTATAAGACAATAATTTTGATCTTATCTTACAACCCATTCTTAGGTAATCTTATCCTTAATTAACCACTTGTGCAACAATTTATCAAGAATTAAAGAAATTGTCACATTGTACACTCATGTGTGTGTATCGCCCATTTTAGTACTCTAAGGTTGGTTTTTATTTTTTTCATATATTATATACTTTATTATGTCATATTATAATTTAATTATTAATTTATATTATAATTATCATGAATTACAAGAATTAATCACATTGTACCTCAATGTATCATTCTCGCCACTTTTAATATATTAGGCTAGGATTTTATTTTATTTCCTATTATATATTATAACATTATCATATTATAATTATAGTATAAGGTTGCTTTAGAAAAGTCAAATATTTCAACTCCACACATGGCATTAATATATAGTATGAATTTAATGAATTTTCAACCCTTTTATTCCAACATTTCGGCTCCTTCATTAAATGAGCCATGGAAGATTTGTTTTATTAGCTAATTAATACTACTTTACACCTAATACAAGATAGGATACAACTCATCACTCTCATTAATTGTTGGATGATATTCAATACATAAAATCATACTAAAAGCCCCAAATTTTCGTCCATATTAGGCAAGTGTGCTCTCACACTTGTGCAAATTGTATTACACCTCATTTTGTTCTTAATGATGTCATAATAATATAATAATTATCATATATCATTAATTGATTAAGAATAAAAATTAAATTACACTTAGGAAACTCACATTTTCGAAAAATTAGGGTTATATTCCAAACATTTGATTTTCTTGTATAAAATAGCTATTATATAATTATGTGACATATTATATGTCTTAGATAATAAATTTAATCATAGAAAAGTATTTAGAATAATTTAGGTTTTAAAAACCCTAATTTCGAAATATAATATTTCAAAATCTCAAAATAGGTGCATTCTATTCTTTAAATTTTCTAGCATTATTTAATGATAAATAATGCTCTTATATAATAATATAATTATAGGAATTTGAATTTTATAATTTCGAGATCATATGCTAAAGTTATCGCATTATCTCTAAACGTAGACGTTTGAAACGTCTCTAAATTCTCATAGTTTAATTATGTCTAAAATGTTCAAAATAAAGTTTGTTACAACTTTATTTATTCCTATAATAATAGGAATTTTGAAATTAAGCTCAACTCGCTAATAATATCAGAAGACGAATCGTCGAATTTATTCGACGTTAGAAAATTACGTTCAAGGAATATTGAAAATTATATTCCTTAATTCACTAAGCCTCAATTGAATCTCACACGACATTATCCAATTATGCTTGGTCAAAGTCAAGAGTCGACTAATTAAGATTTTAATTATTGAATTAATAATGCTAATTACGGATTTTATTATCGTAATTCAAGATTAAAACTACGGATATTACATTCTACCCCTTAAAATAAATTTCGTCCTCGAAATTTGCATACCTCAAAAGAGTTGGGTACCGCTCTTTCATGGCGCCCCGAGTTCCCACGTAGCTTCTTCCCGTCCGTGGTGCCCATGGGACTTTCACTAACGGATTGATTATTTTCAACTGTTGAACCTTATGGTCCAATATAGCCACGTGTTCCTCTTCGTAGCTCATATCGATTTAAGACCACGCCATCATGATGTATTACGTGTTTTGGGTCATACACGTATTTCCTCAGTTGAGACACGTGAAACACATTATGAACATTACCCAAACTTGGTGGTAATGCTAGTCTATGAGCTACAAGACCGATTTTCTCAAGGATCTCGTAAGGTCCTATAAATCGTGGTTTCAACTTTCCCTTTACCCCAAATCTTACAATGCCTTTTGACGGAGAGGTTTTAAGGAAAACCTTGTCTCCACACTCAAATTCTAGCTCGGATCTACGGGTATCGGCATATGATTTACGCTATCTTGTGCTTCCTTTATTCTTTGTCTTATCCGCGCACAATTTCAATCATTTCTTCCATCAGTATCCGCCCTAAAATTTTCCTTTCACCAACTTCATCCCAAAGAAAGTGGCGATCGACATTTTCTTCCATACAATGCTTCATATGGGCCATGTTGATTGTCGCTGATAACTATTATTGTAGCGAACTCAATAAGCGGTAAAACTTGTTCCCAAGTTGCGCTCGATCCAATACTACCGTTCTCAACATATCCTCTAGCGCTTGATCGCTCGTCTCCGATCCCGTCTGCGTGGATGAAAAGTCGTCTTGAAATTCACTCGTCCCCAATTCCTTTGTAAGCTTACCCAAAATCAAGTAAACTTCAATCTCTATCGGTGATAGATTCGGTATTCCATGCAGACGCACAATTTCCTTCACATATAGTGAGCTAACTTGTCGGACCCATAGGTGATTGAATTGGTAGAAATGAGCACATTTTGTAAGGCGATCCACTACTACCCATATAGCGATGCTTCCTTTTGTGACTTGGGTAAACCCGTTACAAAATCCATAGCTATGTCGTCCCATTTCCATTCGGTATCTCCAAAGGTTGCAGCTTTCCATATGGTCTTTGATGTAATGCCTTTACTTGTTGACAATTAAGACAACGTTCGACGAAAGAGGCTATGTCTCTTCATTCCTTCCCACCGTAACTTTCCTCGTAGGTCTTGGTACATTTGGTACTACCCGGATGGGCGGTATAAGGAGTATCATGAGCTTCACTCATGATTTCATTTCTAAGCTTGTCATTGTTTGGAATGCATAGCCTTTCCTCAAAAATATAGCGTTATCACCGCTTCCCTCAAACCTTCTCGCTTCTCCCATTCTCGTTTAACCCTTATCTTTTCTAGTTCCTCATCCTTTCTTTGTTCTTCTATGATTTTATTCCTTAAATCGGACATCATAGTAAGTGTAGCAACATTATCCATGATTGTCCTTGGTGGTTCGACTATCTCTATTGACATTTTCTCAAACTCCTCGATGAGTTTTCCTTCCTTTGTCAAGAGACATCCAAGCTTTGATTGATCTTTACGACTTAAGGCATCCGCTACTACATTAGCTTTCACGGATGATAGTTTATGCCACAGTCGTAGTCTTTTACTAATTCGAGCCATCTCCTTTGTCTCATGTTCGATCTTTTTGCTCGAAAAAGTATTTTAAACTTTTGTGGTTAGTAAAGATTTCACATCTTACTCCGTAAAGATGATGTCTCCAAATCTTTAGTGCATGGACCACAAATGCTGGGGTTCTAAGTCATGAGTTGGGTAGTTCAACTCATGTGGCCTAAGTTGTCTCGATGCGTAAGCTATTACCTTTCCTTCTTGCATCAGTACACAACCAAGCCCGTTTTTGGAAGCATCGGTATAAATAACATATTCCTTGTTCGAATCTGGGACAGCTAACACCGGTGCACTAGTCGCTTTTTCCTTTAACGTTTGGAAACTTGCCTCACACTCCTCATCCATGTAAATTTTATCCCTTTCGAGTAGGCGTGTCATTGGCCTTGCTATCTTGGAGAATCCTTCAATGAATCTCCTATAGTAGCCGCCTAATCCTAGGAAACTTCGAATTCGTTTTGAGTGGTCGGTGCTTTCCATCCTTGTACTGACCTCGACCTTTGCCGGATCAACTTTTATTCCTTCCACGACACAATGTGTCCAAGGAATATTACTTTAAGCCAAAATTCACATTTGCTTGAATTTAACATAAAGTCGTTCGCTCGTAGGGTTTGTAACATCGTTCTCAAGTGTTCCTTATGTTCCTCCTCGTTCTTTCAATAGACGAGAATATCATCTATAAAGACTAAGACAAACTTATCCAAGTATGGATGGAATACTAGGTTCATAAGATCCATAAACACGGCGGTGCGTTAGTTAGTCCGAACGGCACTACTACAAACTCGTAGTGGCCATACCTTGTTCGAATGCCGCTTCGATATATCCTCCGGTCGCACCTTTAGTCGATGGTAGCTCGACTTGTGTCGATTTTCGAGAATACGCTTGCACCTTCAACCGATCGAACAAATCGCTCTATCCTTGGTAGCGGATATTTGTTCTAAGCGTCAATTTGTTTAATTTCGTAATCGATGCACATTCTTAACGAACCATCCTTTTCTCGACAAATAGGACAAAGGCCCCCATGGTGAAACATGGCCTTATAAAACCCAAGTCCAATAACTCTTGAATTTGGATTTTCAACTCTTCGAGTTCCTTGGGTGCCATTTTAGGCGCTTTTGATATGGAGCTGATCCGGCTCCGCATCAATTGTGAATTCTAGCCTATCCGGGGTAGTCCGGTAATGTCTCAGAAAGACGCCCTGAAATTCGAACAATTTCACGCCTTCTTGACCCTTACTTCCGCCTTTTCTCTCCATTTAGATACACAAGGAATGCTCGACATTCCTTCTTGTTCATCATTCTCGGGCTTGGAGTGTGGATATTATGGGATTTTCTTTCCCATACTAATCCCATAAAATTGTAGCTTCTTTTCCCTGGTTGCATCGAAATTCTTCTCCTTGCATAAGATCGTGGAATGGTTTTCGCCAACCAATCCATCCCTAGATTATATCTACATCCCCATAGGTATTACGCTCAAGTTATTTGCTAGAACCTTAATTGAGCCTAAGTTCAATTCTAAGTTCGAGCAAGCCCTGTAACGGTCATAATACCTCCTATAGGTGATGAGATTCTCATTTCGATTTGTTTTCGTGGTTAAGTTCTAACATATCAACGCATGCTTTTGAAATGAAAGAATGCTAAGCACCCGTGATCGAATAGAAGTATAATAGGTATGTTGCGGCAATCCCATACCCGCTAGGTTACCTTGGTTCTCGCTTGCTCGACGCCTATGTAGCGCATAGGCTCGGCCCGAGCCTGGTTGCTTGACGTGAGGTGCTTGCTTCCTCTGACTCGCTGTTGTTGCCGCGGTTCTCATTGTCTCTCGTGTTCGCCGTCATTGCTGTTATTCTTGCTTGTTGTGGTGGGGTTGGTACTTGAATTGCTTCTTAACGGTCAAGGTGGCTCGATTGATTCGCCTCCCATAGTTATCTGGCGAATCCTGTGGCATTCATTTGCATAGTGGCCCTCACGCCACACTTATAGCAAATGGGATTTCAACCATGCACACCCCAAAGGTGCCTTTTATTACATTTCTGCATGGTGGAATCCTTACTATCTCTTAGGTAGGTGGAGTAAACACGGGTCTCCTCCAACTCGCTTTCATGAGCCATGTTATTCGCCATGGCCTCTTGTTGTTGTTGTTAAAGCCTCCTCGGTTGAAATTGTTGTTGTTAGAACTTCCTTCCCATTTATGCTTCCCTTTGTCACCGACATTCATGGATCGGGTCGGTCGGATTTCCTCGGGCATCGCAGCCTCTATGTCTAATGCCCGACTAAGAGCCTCCAGATAGGTTAAGTAGCCATGACCGCCGTGACATCCTTATCTCGTGTCTCGCCCCGCTTGAATTTTTCTCGACATTTTCATGTCGATTCACTAAACCGGGCGTATCTAGACATATCGCGTAACGATCGGTCGTATTCAAGGATCGACATCTTGCCTCGCCGTGGTGAAAAATTCAATCTCCTTTTATTCGATAGCTTTTGGGAATGTACTTATCATACATTTCCGCTTTGAAGTCGTCCCATGTAAAGTATTCCATTTGCTCAGGGGTTAGTGTCTTTCTCCTTCTCCCACCGTAATTCACCGGTCCGGTGAGTTGGAATGTCACGCAAGATAACCTCTCTGCGTAGTATAACGAAGAAAGTTAAAATTGCTCGATAGCCCCGACCCACTGCTCGGCATCCTCGTGGCTTCCTTACCATTGAAGGAGGCGGTTCTCGCCTTAAAAGAGTTCTTCCACTCTACGGTCGGTGGAGGTGGGGTGGCACTGGGATCTCTTCACTTTCACCGGGTATTCTCGCCCGCCTCGCCTTCTTCCTCTACCCCCGCCTCACTTCCACTGAGGTGCTCGTCTGCAGGCGGCATTCTTTTAATAAAACGTAGTTAGTATTGAGTAATGTTCATTGCGCTGATTATACATAACATCTTATAAAATCGTATCACAAAACAACTTAAACAACCATCATTCTTTTCGCACAACTTAATGTTCATAAAAGCCCATCTTGGGTCATCATCATATATATATGGAAAACTTTGCCTCAAAAGGACTATTCTACAAGTCATTGCTTAAAAGGAAGCTAAGTACACACCGCACTATGTATACCATCACAACTACATACTGGTTATAAGGCGTCTCAAAACTACTATGCTTCTATATTGTTTGTTAATATCATTACTACATACTACATACTACATACTACTCAGATACTAATATCCGCTTTCATCCATGTTTCTATTCACGCTTCCATGGTTCTCCCGCAGGTTTCGTCTCGCTGATCCTCCTCGTGATCTTCTTCCGGTCTTCTTGAATCTTCTTCCCGAACTTTCTCTCTAGCACGCCCGAGACGGTCCAGCCTCTCATCCCTATGGCATACACATCGCAAGATAGGAACATAACCTTCTTGATGGCCGATGCTTCCATGTATGTCCTCTTGTGATTGGGTGCCATCATTGGTGGTGGAACTGGTGGTGCGGTCGCGTCGGATGTCCAAATGTCATCGGTGGAAGAACTGGAACTCCCATGACCTAGGTCGCGATGTTTTGTCACATGCGCCGGTCGATGTCCCGCTCCCATCTCATCTTGTACCGCGGGGTTGACCACTCGAGGACCTCGTTATATAACCATTACGGCGTGTCGTCCCGCCAAGTGTACTCCCTGGTGGCGATAGGCCCCTTGGTGCAGCCCTGCATACATCGTAGACATATATGAGATGGCTGACGAACCTCGGTAGATCTCCGATCAAGTCATAGTCAATGCCTGCCCGATAGATATAGTCGCCCGATATTTCTCTTGCATAGTCTTCCTAATCAACTGGCAATCGAGTGAGTAACCGCTTGATGCCGTCATATCCCGTCACACCGTACTCGTGGGCGTCCATCCATAATCGCAGATAACTCATCAGGAACTCTCCTAGACTGTCGCCCCAACTCATACTGTAAGTGCGATAGGCTTCAAGTACTTCTCCTGGTGTAACCCTCGGCATCGTCCTTCGCCTCGGTGAGTAGTAACGACTGGCCATCTATCACAGATAATACTAGCGTAAGTCAATCTATATCTGATAAGCAGATAAAAGAATAGAATATATCTGTTAAGCAGATAAAGCAAACACATCTGATAAGCAGATAAATGTTTACATCAAAGTTCCTATGTTCATCCTACATCATAATTTCACTTATGGAATCTCTACTTTTAACTTCTTAAGTTCTCTATTCTTAGCAAAATTTTCAGTCTAACTTCAACTGTTCCTCACGAATTCTGGAGAAAGATTCAGGATTTCTGTCCTTCATATGAACTGAAGTTCGTTGAGATAAGAATATGTGAGTGAAAACCGTTTGCAAAACGGAGTTCAAACGAATAAGAACGAGTCAAAACAAAAACACTGCGCAGTGCAGTTTTCTGCCTGCGCGCCCGTGCGCCGGGAATTTCTCATTTCTAGACGAGTGCGAGCTCATGCTCTGCTTCGTACGAGGTTTTTATCAAAATTTGTTTAGCTTTCTCTGGTCCTTATCGAACCCATGCGTCTTGCACCTTTGATCCTTTCTTTTGCTTTCGTCAGCTTTTCTTTGAAACTCGAGTTCGTTTCCAATCGACTTTTCGTTTGTTCGAACCAATTCTTCACTATTGTTCTCGCAAAGGGATCAAGCTCCTAGAACTCATACTTCTATGTTCAAGAGGTGAGCATGCTTCTTAGAGCATCTATGTTCTTTGGGAATAACATACCCATTTTCTAATAAGCGTAAACTTTGAATAAACATTTCAAAAATCGTAACATAAACGTCAGACTCATGTTTTCAAGAACTCAAACATCACTTTTGACATTATATGTCAACTATTTCTCATTCTTCGTAAACTTGGTCTCATCTCACTGATGACTCATTTATCATAAAGCTTTTTGACACAAAATTGTCAACTTTCTCATAACACTGAAAAATTCTTTTCAGAATACATTCCAAAACTTTCATGACTTTCACTGTTTTCAAAAGGTGAATTCAATCTCATTTTCAACACCTTCAAGTTCAACTGTTTCAACTTTCAACTTTCAAACTCAAAACTGAGAAAATAATTTACCTCTTTCCGGTTGAGCGTGATGTGATGGAGTGTTGAGCACGGTCACCGCTTTCTAGAAGTCTAGTGACTCAATCTAGACTTAACTTTTGAAAGAAAGTTTAGGTTCAAAGACGACCGCTCGATATTAATCTGTAATGACCGCCAATCTAAAGTACGGATTAGACGAGATCATATTATTAAGGTGGATTAAGAACATAATGACCAACAACCTTTCAAGACTTCAAATTTGTTATAGATAAACACACAACGATTTCATACAAACTACACCAATGATCATCAACAAAAGGATTCAACTAACTGGAGGTAATATAAGTAATATCCAAAATATAATAAAGTGTTTTAACAATGGAAAGCATGTGAATGCATATATGACGATATACATCCAAGGTAAACTATTAGCGACAAAAACTCCGACTGCTCAACACTTGTCCATCCCATCAGCAGCTCAACCTGCACATTTAAAACAAACATGCAAGGCTAAGTACAAGATTGCACTTAGTGGACTCATGCCAAAATAATTTCATTTAATTACACTGCCCATTAGTATAACACGAGGATTTTAGTTGAAATAACTCGTGAATACCAAAATACTTTATCATTTCTCAAAAGATTCGCCTGCGCAGGCATTTTCTGATTCGTATGATCCGTATCATTCACATAACTATTAATAACCGATCTCACGTCGAAGTAGGCCTCCTTCTACCGACGCCGTAATCGTCAAGATGTTGCTAACGGCTCACAATCACATAGTCGGGATTCTCGATCGACTAGATCCACGACCGCCGATGATGTTGCTAACGGCTCACATCATACATCGGTGTACACATTAACCCTAGCCGAGAATTCTCAGATCCACTCAGATCCGATATCGATTTTAAATTGGGAGCTACCCAATAATCGATTCACATTCATAGTTGGCTCGCCCAACAACATGATAGGATACATACGTTAAAACATAAATATTTTGGGCATGTAATCAATAACGGTTCATAATCATTTTCAACCTAAAGCTTGTAAATAAATACTTTTCGAATAAAGCGTCAGAATAAAAGGGTTTTCGAGTAAAGCCCACCTCAGATACGTGGGTCTTTATACTACGGTCTCTTTTCCCACGCCAATGCCTCGCCCACGTATCACCTTAACGTAAGAATTATTTTAGTATGTCGGTTACGCTCGACAGAGACGAACATAGTCTATAACGCTCTATCGCCAAATAAGGCTAACGCCGGACTTACTTTGACGCTCCCTAATCAATTGATGTCGATTATGAAATTTCTTAACTTATAAGAGATATTCTATCTTTTAGTATATATTATGACGCTTTAATGTACTTATGTAACGTAAGTTACATTGTTACTAAACGTCTCACGTCACATAGATCGCAGACATCGAATCATGCGTGCCCATTGACCTGGTCAACGATTTTGGTCAACTATTTTGACCAAGTCAATCAAAAGTCAACAATTTTGACTTTGGTCAACAAAAAGTCAACATTTGACTTTTCAACTATTTATGAAATTTTATCATTTTATGTGCAATTCTTGTTCCAAAATTCCTATAAAATCATACTATGTCTAAAACATTATTTTAGATCATATTATGTTATTATTCTTGATAAAATAAATTTATAACATTAATACACATAATATAAAGTTTTCGGCTATTATGAATTAAATAGCTTAGACTTCATGTAAAATTTTATAAATTCACATGTCACACTATTTTATCATGTGATTAATAATATGTAATTACCTTAGTCAAATAAAATTTATACACCTTAGTATTTTAACATATGGTTTTCGGTTTTCTTAATAAACCCAACAAATGATTTTTAAAATTCCAATAAATTCATATAACAATTATTCACCCTCAACTATGCTTACTATAACATAATTGTTATTTACTATGAACTATTGAATTTAATTTACCTAAGTCATGTTCAAAATTTCAATTGTAATACCCCTGAATTAGATGCCCAATTACTAGATTAAAACCCGTAAATTAGAAATTCACGAGATGATTCAATCCATAAGATATCGAATAATGATTTCGATTATTTACGAAGGAATGAATTCCTATTTTATATTCACGAGAATTGTGAATTAAGAAATAAAAGTATACGAAGTATATCGACAAGATTATTTTAACGCCGATCACGTATCGATAGTTAAAATTCATGATATTTTCTAAGCAATTGCTTAGAATTAAATTCCATTATTAATGGAATAATTTAATAAAGTAATGACGACCATTTCGAGATGAGTCGATAATGAACGTTTGCAACGCTTTCAAACGTTAACGTTTTGAGATTTAAACGAAAAGCGTTTTAATCGATCAAGAAATTATAGGAATTAATTTCCTATGATTGGTATATGTAATTACAGTATGATTTAGCATTAAATCAATGCTAGATCATCAAGATTCGATAGTTACCATTTTCAAACGCTCGAAACCCTAATTTTGAACTCGATTTTTATCGCATAAAATGATGCCATTAATTTATCCTATGATATTATCTATCATCTAAACTATATGTTATAACATATATCAATGTTTGGCATTTAGACCCATTGGCATAGTGTAAAAGTCGAAAACTATATACCTATGTATACAAGTTTATCTTGTTGATTTTTCCTATTGCATGTATCTACTATATGACAATGTGATTAATTAAAAGCCTAACTAAACATTAAAATCAGATATATATGTATATATACTTGTATAATTTCGCATGTGTGTGGGTGTATAGTACAAGAGTGTGTAAGTGTGCATATAGGAGCAAATGTCATCCATGCTAGGCATGGGACAACACATGCCCTTAGGTGTCACCACCCCAGCACCCCCACTACCACCATACTCTCCCAAACCTCAGCAATTCCACACGACACTCTTCTCCCCAACACCCTTTCATTCTCTTCATTTCCTCCCTACAACACACGGCCAAAACTGCAGCAACAAGGAGAATGAGTTCTTAGCTCAAATTGATGACCGATGCATTTGAAGCTTTGAGCATCACTTCTTCTTCATCAACCATCCTTGGTTCTTATTAAATTCCTCTCAAGGTAATGAAATACCCCCTTGAACTAGTAGCTTTCAAATCATATACATGCATAAATGTTTATAAGCTAAGCTGTGATGGGTTGCATGTTGATTACCTGGACGAACAGCAACTTCACGAATTTATTTGACTAAGTTTCAGTGGTCCGATGATTGTGAAGTTTTGATATGTTTAAATTATATGTGTCTAGTATGCCTCTGTAAAATTTCAAGTCCATCCAACTTGATTTGATATTTTATTTGTATTTATCAAAACACTGCACAAATCTGCGAAATCGCCGTGTTTACCACCCATAGTGCGTGGCTTTCGTTTTAAGTTTGGCTAATGATAAAACTATTAAATTTGGCAGAAACATAATTCAGAATGTCTAGAAGATGTATGTAAATTTTCAGAATTTTCTAAAAGTATTACTATTTATTCCAGATTTTAAAAGTTAACTGCACAAAACTGTCACGGAATGATAGCTTGTGGTAAAATATTTTAGCTCCCAATCTATTGTGAATCTTTGAGTGAGGCTTTTCTGGATAAAACTATACTTAAGTGGCTTTTCAATATGATTGGTTTCATTTCCAGATTCCTTATAATGAACTCACGGTGAATTTTAAAGTTGACGCATTTCAGTAAGACTTTTGGACAAACTGCCTTAGAAAATTTCTATGTTAATTGGCTGTTCGAGTATGACTTTACGTGAGGTGTTCAAGCCATTTGTAGTCCGATTTGGACTTGGGTTTCTTCATAAGAAATGTTCCCCACCATGTCTAGTTATGATCTGAAAAGTTTTATCCCAAACCAAGTTTTATAGGTATACCTTTCATCGACCCAAAGTCACCTACTGGAAACTGTCCATTTCAACTAGTCAATTTTGGACTTATGTATTTCTCGATGAGTTAGATATTTTCCAGTATGGTCTTCATGACATATGTAGTACTTGTTACAAGGTTTCTAGATTGGTAGCCTGCAGCCATTTTGGCATTGCGAGTCAAAAGTTACGAGCCTCATAAACCCCTCGTCGTTAAGCTAAAACTGAAAATTCTGAAAAGTTTCTAAGTATAGAATCCAGTTTGAGTTGCCCACTTTGAGACCCTATATCTTCAGAACCACGACTCATTTGGATTTAATTCCTTCTTAGACCTTGTAGTACATGTTTAGAGGTTTCAGAATGTATCTTTGTGCGACCATACGATTCTGAATCGAGAGTTATGGGTCGTCAAATTACGTCACTTGGGTTGTTTCAAGCTGTTTTGCTGAAATTAAAACACTTGAAATTTGACTAAGTGTTGAAACCCCATGAAGTATGCCTTATGTGACTAACATGCTATTAATCGATGCATTCATTATGTTATGTCGCAAGGATGCGATAGAGCATTATAAGATGTACTAATTATGATAAAACATCATGATACGATATTTTCACTAAAGCATACCTTAACGTGAAATATTTGACTAGTGCTCTTTACATGGTTAATTGAGTGTATATCATACCATGATATACACTAAAATAGAAATATGGGTTCTAAGACCCAATGGATTTTTCCTCCAAAACCTCAAGGCCAAGAATAGATAGGTTAAAGCTAGGACTTACAACCAAGAAATGGGATTAAAGCAATCTACGTCCTGTGGGCTTTACTCTACTCAAGAATAAAATGCTTCAAATATTTATTTACGATGCTTATTTCAATCTGTTGTTAAATGTTTACAAGATTACCCGCCAAAATATTTATGTTTTGTGTATGTATCCTATCCATGAGATGTTATGAAATGTTATGAATGTTGTTGGGTTGCTCCCAACTTATGAATGAAATCGATATCGGATCCTCTTTGGAAGGACAATACAGCTAGGATTAACGTGGTACACTAAGGTGATCGTGTGTCGTAAGGACAATTCACGGCCGATCACGGCGTCAGAGAGGAGGCCTCCTTCACGACGCTCGACTATAATGTTATGATGAATGATGATAAGGGATATGGATCATACATACCGTAAAAATGCCCTGGCCAGCGATGATTTTATGAATCGATAAAATGTTTTAGTAAGCCTGAGGCATTTTCAACTAAAACCCTGTGTCTTACCATGATGTTGGCGATGTAATTCAAATGATAAAATATTTTGGCATGAGTCCACCGAGTGCATTCTTGTACTCAGCCCGCATGTTTGTTTTTAAATGTGCGGTTGAGCGAGATGATGGATGGAGCGGTGTTGAGTGATAGGATTATTGTCGTTGAAAAGTTTATACCTTGATAAGACATCGTCATATGCACTTATCACATGTTTTCCGCTGCAAGAACCTAAATTTATGTACTAAAGTCAAAGAATATACTTGACATATGTTTTCTGCTTTATTGTTAAAAGAATCTTCCTTTATAATTATCCCTGCTAGAGTTATAGTCCTGTTAATCCGTACTTAGGATTGTGGGTCATGTGACATCAATTTAGGTCCAAATAATTTTATAAATTTCCATAAATTCTCACAACCATATATTATGAATCTACACTTAATATGCTATTATAAGACTTAAACATGAATTATATCACAACACTATAACTTATACATATATTTTCTAGATTCAATAAATTATAGGCTATAGTTTTCCAAAATTCTACATAAATTCATATAAGCATAATTAATACCCTAGATCATGATTTCATACTCAAATCAACAATTAAAAATCATAATCAACAACATATAGTACCCTAAGTTTTAGGTCCACATAAATAATTTAATACCATGCTTAATTTCATGATATAATTAATATACATGCTTAATAACATAGTATAAACATAATATCTAAACATATTAGCATGATATCTAAAATTTTGAAAATAATACATATAAGCTAAGATCATAGCTTAAAATTTAACGGACGAAATTCGAAAATTTAAGCATGTATACGAAGATCGTAAGATTTCTAACCTTTTAATCGGTACGGATTTAATTGTTGAAGGTTGATTTGTCTAAAGTTTGGGATCAAAAATTGAAGAACACTCTCTCAAATTCCTCACTATATTTTCGGTAGTCTTAGGGTGCAAAATGGGAGAGTGTTGTGCTTATGTTATATTTATAAGCATATGCAACTTGTACACTAATTATTACATAAGAAATATCTACTACACCTTGCCAAATTTTGTCAATATTTTCGGCACCTCCTCTTGGTATAAGACAATAATTTTGATCTTATCTTACAACCCATTCTTAGGTAATCTTATCCTTAATTAACCACTTGTGCAACAATTTATCAAGAATTAAAGAAATTGTCACATTGTACACTCATGTGTGTGTATCGCCCATTTTAGTACTCTAAGGTTGGTTTTTATTTTTTTCATATATTATATACTTTATTATGTCATATTATAATTTAATTATTAATTTATATTATAATTATCATGAATTACAAGAATTAATCACATTGTACCTCAATGTATCATTCTCGCCACTTTTAATATATTAGGCTAGGATTTTATTTATTTACTATTATATATTATAACATTATCATATTATAATTATAGTATAAGGTTGCTTTAGAAAAGTCAAATATTTCAACTCCACATGGCATTAATATATAGTATGAATTTAATGAATTTTCAACCCTTTTATTCCAACATTTCGGCTCCTTCATTAAATGAGCCATGGAAGATTTGTTTTATTAGCTAATTAATACTACTTTACACCTAATACAAGATAGGATACAACTTATCACTCTCATTAATTGTTGGATGATATTCAATACATAAAATCATACTAAAAGCCCCAAATTTTCGTCCATATTATGCAAGTGTGCTCTCACACTTGTGCAAATTGTATTACACCTCATTTTTGTTCTTAATGATGTCATAATAATATAATAATTATCATATATCATTAATTGATTAAGAATAAAAATAAATTACACTTAGAAACTCACATTTTGAAAAATTGTGGTTATATTCCAAACATTTGATTTTCTTGTATAAAATAGCTATTATATAAATATGTGACATATTATATGTCTTAGATAATAAATTTAATCATAGAAAAGTATTTAGAATAATTTAGGTTTTAAAAACCCTAATTTCGAAATATAATATTTCGAAAATCTCAAAATAGGGTACATTATATTCTTTAAATTTTCTAGCATTATTTAATGATAAATAATGCTCTTATATAATAATATAATTATAGGAATTTGAATTTTATAATTTTGAGATCATATGCTAAAGTTATCGCATTATCTCTAAACGTAGACGTTTGAAACGTCTCTAAATTCTCATAGTTTAATTATCTCTAAAATGTTCAAAATAAAGTTTGTTACAACTTTATTTATTCCTATAATAATAGGAATTTTGAAATTAAGCTCAACTGCTTAATAATATGGAAGACGTAACTGTCGAATTTATTCGACGTTAGAAAATTACGCTCGAAGGAATATTGAAAATTATATTCCTTAATTCACTAAGCCTCGATGAATCTCACACGACATTATCCAATTATGCTTGGTCAAAGTCAAGAGTCGACTAATTAAAATTTTAATTATTGAATTAATAATGCTAATTACGGATTTTATTATCGTAATTCAGTATTAAAACTACGGGATATTACAATAGTTTATATTATTCCTTCAAAAGTATTATTCTAACGTCGATCAAATTTCGATAGTTAGTCTTACGATATTTTCTAAGTGATAAGCTTAGAAATTAAATTCCTTATTATCAAAGGAATGAATAAAGTGTCTACGATTTCATTATGAACAATTTAGAGACAATTCGATTAATATCGTATTGAGACGATTAGAACGTCGACGTTTAGAGATGAATCGGAAACTTAGTCTAACGATCATGGAATTATAATATTCAAATTTCTATGATTATTTTATTCAATAAGAGCATTATTTTTATATAATGCATCATTAAAATAATGCTAGAAAATTAAGGAACAATTATTGGATAAATTGTTCCTATTTTTGAAATAGTGATCGAAAATGTGAAGTTTGTGACTTATAATTATTTTAATAACTTTTCCTATGATTTAATTTATCATCTAGGACTTATATTATGTCATATAGCTATTAATTGTAAGAAAATAAAATATGTAGCATTTATTATATGAAAGTGCCAAAAATTGCACTATTATGAGTAAGGTGAATAAAATTCTTATCTTTTAATAATGCTATGAAATAATTATGATAGTGATACATTATTAATGCATAAGATAAGATGTAATTATCAAGTTGTGCAAGTGGAATCATTTTTGGCCAATATGGCCGAAAACTTTGACAATTGAGGATAAAATAAATAATTTTCTATGCTCTTGATCATGATGGGTTATAATTATGTTGGTAGGATATTATTAAGAGATAAGATAGAGTATGTTATCAAATTGAACAAGTAAGTGTATGGTTTGTCTTGTAGTAGGCGAAAATTTGGAAAAATTAAGTATGAACAAGTGTGAAATCAAATTAAGTCAAAGTGTAAATATTTGACTTTTCAAAAATGTCATTATCCCGTAGTAATATTAATGTATACGATATCATAAGAAAATAAAATCATCTTTACATTATGAAGTGGCAAATTATGCCATAGTGTGTATGGAAGAATTTTATTTTCAAAGTCATGATAGTGATGTTTATTCTATGAAAACGACATGTAATTAATTCCTACATTAGATAAGATGATATTTTGATAAAGTAATAAAGTATTTTGTATCCTAGTGAAGGTGAAATATTTTAGTAAATAAAGGAGTTGAAATTGTTGACTTTTAAATCGATATTTTGTTAAAGTATTGATTAAAGTGTTTTGTCATAAAAAAATTTAAAATCATCATCATACTATATTCAAAGTGCTGTGAACATAAGTGTGAATGGAATGAAAATTCCTCTCTTTCATTACATCATAGTTGCCATGAACTATGATAAGAAGGAAGAAAAGAAATTTTGTCTTTAGCAATTACCAAGTGGACGAAAATAATGTGATAAGGTTCTACATTAACGAATGACATGATAAAGATTAAAATCTTGTCTTTAGCTAATGCAAGTAGGACCGAAAATTAAGACTATGTGCAAGTTTTTTAAGTTGTCAATTTATGTAATAATTATACACAAGTTGCTAAGGCTTATAAAATATAGTAGAACCACATTTTGCTCTCATTTGCTTCCCTAAGGTACCGAAATTAGAAGGGAAAAATTTAGAGAGAGTTAATCACATTCTTCCCAAATCTTAGATAGAAAAACGTTGCCGTCGATAATCGACTCCGATTAAAAGGTTAGCAATCGTTCAAGCTTTGTATACATGCTTAAATTTTTGAAATCCATCCATTAGATCTTATGTTATGAGCTTATGTTATTTATGATGAATTTTTAAGAAATATTGTTCATATGCTAAGTTGTTTAGTGAATATCTTTATATGATATTTATAAGCATATATTATGAATTTAATATAAAGATAAGCATGTTATGAAATGTTTTGATTAGGACCGAAAATATGTAGACAACATATGTTGATGAAAATGATTTTAATTGTTATTTTGAGCATGAATTGATTATAGTTGGTAATGTTTAAGCTTGTATGGTTTTATGTAGAAATTTTGGAAAACATTAGTACATAAAATCATGAAATTTCGAAAGTGATAAGGTATGACATGTTTAAGTATGATTCATGTATTAATGATACTGTAGCATATTATTGATGTAGATTCATAATAATATGTTATATGAATTAATTAGAATTTTTGGAAATTATTTGGTCAATAGTTCAAAATTTTTGAGAACTATAGTTGTAAGGATTTTGATGTCCAATTTTTCTATAACTAATATTATTACATAGTATTTATCCTATGTTAATATAGTATGATGTGTGAATTTATGAGAATTTATGCACAAGTGTTGGTTAATAAACCAAAATTACCGAAAATTATATGTTGAAGGTTTTAAAGTTTTAAATTTATTTTATCAAGTATAATCACATAGTATGTTCCAAAAATATGTTTTAGACATATTATGAATTTATGTGATTTTTAAAACAAGGAATACTATGTTTATGTCGAAACAATTGTTAAGTGACGTAAGGTTTGAAAAGTAAAGTATTATGATCAAGTTAGATCATACGTATGTGCGTTGTTGAAACATGATTGTTGACTAATGTGAAAAATTGAGAATTTTGAGAATGTGATTAGAAATCGATTAAAAATCAAGTATATATGTAAATAATAGTTATAAGTATGAATGTTGCAAAATATATGATTTTAAAAGTCAAATGACTTGACTAGAGTGCAAACGTATGAAATACGTTAATGTGTGAACAACATTATGTTGTACGTCTAGTCGAAATATGGGTTTCATTGAGTAGTTACACTAAGATGTATAAGACGTACTAAGTGGGATAAATGATACGAAGTATGTTAGAAGATTATTGAATCTTTTAGACTTGGACGTTTTAGAAAAACGTGACCGACATACTAAATTAGTTTCTTATGTAAAGGTGAAATGCGATTTGGTCGTTGACGTTAGAAGAAAGTCTTGTTGAAAAAGCTACGTACCAGGTGGGCTTTACTCGAACTGAAAACTGTTTTATTTATTATGCTTTCTTCGAAATGAAAAGTATTTATTTACGAAGCTTTCTGTTGAGAAATGATGTTATTACTTGCCCAAAGTGTTTATGTTTTATGTATGGATCCTATCAAGTTGTTGGTCAGCCAACTATGAAAGTGAATGAGTTGTTGGGTCGCTCCCAACTTATATGAGAAGCGAATTCGTATCCTTTGCTAGAACTCGCAAGGATGATTGAGAATTTGGATCCTATGCTAGAATTCGCAAGGATCAATGTGCATTTAGTAGGTGACTGTGTGCTAAAAGAGTTCTCGGCCGGTCACAGCGTCCGTGGAAGGAGGCCTCCTTCTACGGCGCGAGATGAGTTTATGAGATGTGATATGGATCATACATACAAAGAGAAAATGCCTGCGCAGGCGACGTTTTGAGAAAATGAGAAAATGTTTTAGTAAGCACAAGACCTTTTCAAATAAAACTCTTGTGTTTTACTGTGATGGGGCAGTGTAATTTAAAGTTGATAAAATGTTTTGGCAATGAGTCCACTGAGTGCATTATTTGTACTCAGCCCTGCATGTTTGTTTTTAAATGTGCAGGTTGAGCTGATTGATGGGATGGAGCCGTGTTGAGCAGTCGGATCTTTTATCGTTGATAGTAAAACCTTGAGTATACATCGTCACATGTATACTTCACATGTTTTCCGCTGCTAGATTATGAAGTCATATGTATATTATGTTTTGTCAAACCTTAATCGCTTGAAATTCTAGAAGTGTTTTCATGATATATATCTCCCAATTCAGTGTTCTATGTTATTATTTCATTTCTTAATTCCGTTCCAAATAACAGTCCCTGCTAATCCATTCTTTTGTTTGGCGGGCTGTTACAAAGTGGTATCAGAGCAGTTCGTTCCTTGAACCCAAAACTTCTTTCAAAGTTAAGTCTAGATTGAGTCACTAGACTTCTAGAGATCAGCTGACTATGCTCAACACTCCATCACATCAAGCTCAACCGGAATGAGGTAAATGATTTCTTCTCAAAAGTTTTGAAATGAAAAGTTCGAAAGTGGAAAATGATGTTTCCAAAGAAATGAAAGTTATGAAAGATATTTGAGAATGAAAGTTGTGAATGATGATTGAAATGATTTTTTTTTTTCAAGAGAAATGAATGTTAAGAGAATTGGTTGAAAGTGAAAGTTATTGCAAATGTTGCAAATGAAGTTTTATGTTGTGAAGAGAAAAGTGATATGAGAAAGAGTTGAAAGTGATATTATGATGTGATGATGATATTGAAAGTTATTGGTTCGCTACCAACATATGATGAGATAATGATGTTATATGAGGAGAATGGTATGATGATGTTATATGAGGAGGATGTTATGATGAAAGTTGTTGGTTCACTACCAACATATGATAATGTTATATGAGAAAGTGTTGACATTGAGATGTCAAAAGCAAAATGTTTGAATTCGTGGAATTCAATGAGATTTATTGTTGTGAACAAAGTTATGTTATCAAATGTTTAAATTTTTGAAACTTCAAGTTTTGATGACAATGAGTATGTTATCCCAAAAGAACATAGACTGTTTAAGACGCATGATCCCTTTTGCGAAAGAACATAGAAAGAGAACTATTAGAATTTTAGTCCATCATGAGAACCAAAAAAGAGATCGAAATGAGAATTTCGAGTTGAATGACGAGAACAACGAGAACAAAGAGGAGAAAATCAAAGAGCAAAGATGGAAATGATGATGGCAAAAATGGAATGATGATTTTGAGATGATAAATGTCACTATGCGATAAGTGACATGAGTATAGTCTTTTGTTTGGATTTTCACGTACGACGGAAATCCAAATTTACTATTACTTTTTCGTTAGAAACGAAATAGAAATGGGATTAAAGAATCAGTTGAGTTTAGTATTATGGTTTACACAGAATGATAGACCACTTAGGTGGTAGAAATTTTGAAAGTAAAATTGAGAAATCGATTTTAGTAGTATGAGTAGAGTTTGAAAAGTATGGTGGTATATTGATAACCCTTACAATTTATGATGACCTATTCCGAGTTATATGAGGTTTCAAATTTTATTCATAACCCAAGTTCTATCATTGAGTTTAACTCTATGATCTAGTTTCAATTGAGATATCACTTGAGTTCTCACTTTTCTCGAAAAAAAGTTTACAACCGTAAAATTTCATAAAGCATTCTCTTGAAACCAAGCCTTCATGTGACTGAGAAAGTATTTAGACGGTCCTGGCCAGCCCATATGACCAAAGAAATTTTAGTAGTCGTTATTCTGGTCTTCGGACCCTATATCCCAATTATTCAATTCAAAGAACGTATTGTTTCAAACCTTCAAAGTTGTTATCTTGAAGTTCGAACCCTTACCCTTAAAAGTTGTCATATTAAATTGTGAACACGTATCTCTTCTAAGTTGTCATGATGAATTTTCTTCAATCCTTGAAACTAATAAGTATGATGTAGGTTGACTTATCTTGTCACCTAAATTTTTGGATTAGTAATTGATAATGATCGATCTTAATTTCGTAGGGTAATAAATGCGCAATGAACACAAGGAATTTACGTGGTTCGATCTATTAAAACAGATCTACATCCACAGAGCGAGAGAGAATATATGTATTAAGTGTGCAAGCAGCAATTACAAATAGCGTAGATGATCTTTTTCCTCTAATCTAGCCTCTATTTATAAACTGTCATATTGAGTTCGACTCTAATACGAAGTCTATCAAGATAAGGACTCTTTTAGTTTATCCTAATCCTCTTCATGATAAGATCCGATCTTCTACATCTCCCATTGTGATTCGAGTTGTAGTTGGTTGAGGAGTCTTCTTGGGCCGAATTATCATAGGCCTAGCTTACTGTCGGGGCCCAATTATATTGGGCCTGATGCTTAGGCGTCTCTGAATTCCCTTAGGAGTTGGATGATCTACATTCTCAGTTGAGGTACTTCGGTAGAACCTACTTTGACGACCTTGAGGGATCGTCCTCAGATAGCCCGACCTTCTCAACCGAGTCAGCCGAGAGTCGACGAAGTCCTTTCCAGCCCAACTCCTTGGGATTCTCTGTAATTATTATGCTCGTGGATGCCGGGTCAAGTCCCCGCACCTCTTAATGCGATCCGCATGCATTCTTCGCTTTTTTCCGATCTCCTGATCACGCCTACCTCCTCTCGTGGGATTTTCATGGTCGACGGTATGTCGAGCATACCGCCTCATCGCATTTAGTCGGTCCGCCCTAGTATGATGTTATATGGCGAGTATGCGCTACCACTAAGAACCTGTATCACTTTGGTGGAGCTCGTCGCTTTCCCCACCGTGATGTGAAGTTCAATAATCCTCCCGCGTCTCTTCTTGACAAAGCTCAAGTGGTAGTGGTGCCGGTGAGGTGCCTCTTCAATTCCCAATTTGTCGTAGCACCTTGAAGAGGATGCTTACCGACGCACCACTATCGACGATATGCGCCGAACTAGCTTGTTGGCCACCACCGCTTGTATTATCATTGCGCCTGGTGAGGTACTATGGTTGGTGCAGATCGTCCCGAGAAAAAGTGATGGCCTCGTCCTTCGAACCTCTTGTTTGCTGTGTTCGCCGGTTCGTGGACTTCGGCCTCGACTTTTATTGAGGACTTCAGAGGCGTGTGGGAGCCCCGTGATGGTGGATATGAATCCATCGCATCGGGGCTCGCCATCACCTTCTTCATCGTGTCGAGCTTTGCTTTCTTGTGAGGCGCGGTTCCCTGCTCCTGGTTGCTTCCACTTTTTCTGACCTCGGTGGGGAGCCTCATCCTGACCAGTTCGTCGGCCATAACCTTGGTACCTTTTAAGGGCCCCATCATGTACCAACTTCTAGACGTCATCATGAGGTCCCCGATTCCTCCGTATCGTGTCCATGATCTTCATGGAAGGAGCAATACTTATCCTCGACGGCTGCCGACCTCCCTAGCATGGGTCGAGGCTTCTCGAACATGTCCGTATGGAGCTCGTAAATCTCTGCTCTTGTCTTCGTCAGGGGTGTATGCTGAGGTCGATCTGTATACCGAGGTCGTTCTGAGTTGGGACGTGGCCCGAGCCTAGATTCGATAGTGCAGCGTTGTATTCTTTCCAAGGCACTTCGTCGATTTTGGCCTGGGTCTCCTTGGCCATCTTGTTTTCTCTTCTTGTCAGAGGGCTCGGATTTGTCAGCTTCTGGATTCTTCCTATCCGCTTCGTCCGCTTTAGCGAACCGATCTGCTATGCGCCATAGCTCTGACGCAGTACGGGGCTCGTACTTGACGATCTCCTTATATAGGGCCCCCAGTAAGATGCCGTTCTGGAAAGCCGAGATGATAAGGAGGTCGTTTACTTCCTCGACTTTTAAGCATTCCTCATTAAACCTCGTCATGAAATTGCTGATGGACTCACCTCGGCTTTGCCTCACGGTGAGGAGCTGAGCCGAGGTGGTTTTGGACTCAGCTTTTTGGAAAAATCTTCGGTGGAAGGCTTTCATTAGATCTCGATAAGATCCAAGGCTACCGGGAGGTAAACTGTCAACCACCCGGCGTTGTCGATCAAGAGCTCCGGAATAGCTTACACATGTGAATAGTGTTGAGACGCTGGTTAATCATGTTGTATTAGAATTGTGAAAGAAAGTTTTCCGATCCATGATCCGCTATAGAGGCGATGCCCGCACCTCGCATTTGTCCCGGAGAGGGTATCAAGTATCTCGTTAGAGAAAGGGTAATAATCTTCCGTATCCACCGAATCCGCCTCCGGAGAGTGATGTCGAGTTTGTCGGCCGGACTCGTTGTAATTATGGGATCGACTCGTGGTGATTATGACGACCGCTCCACGCTGCTCATCCTCAGATGGTCGGTTTGGAAACCGACTCGTAGGAAATTTGATTTTAACCTCTCCCGAGGATCTATCTTCGATGTTTAATTCACCATACATTGATTATATTCTAGCATGCGTCTATATAATTAATTGCAACACATAGGGTTTTCTCGTGTTTACCTTTCAATCATCGAGGTGGATCGGACGAACGGATCGAGACTCGTGCTTTGACCTTCCGGATCAGTATCCCGGTTGCCCAATCTCCAATGTCGAGTGAGGATGATCTATGGAGAATGCTTCGGAAAATCACCTCCATCTCTCTAATGGCTTTCGAAAATCACTCCCAAGAATAATGGGATTCTCGAAAATATTAGGTGTAATATTAAGGATTAGCTTTGATCTTATCTCTTACCTTATATTTATAATGCATTACCATAATCCCATTAGGAAAGGATCCATGCATATCCATAAATATAATAATATCCTTATAGGATAAAGAGAATCAAATCCTTACCATAAGAGGAGGGAGACGCCGATTTTCCTAGCTTACGGGCCTGGATGGGCCAGCCCAGGGATCAAATGCAAGGAATAAAGATGGGCCTCAAATAAATTAATTATCTTATGTTCATTGAACATAAATTAATTTATAAACATTTATTCATGCCACTAGAGAATAAATGCCGACTTACCCTTTATTACCGAAGGTGAGTCGGGCTTGCACTTAGACATTACGAATCCCCGTATTTAAGATATCGACGCTCTATTAATTATTTATAGATTCGATCGCTTAAAATAATTAATATCTTTAATTCCTAAGTAGTACCACTCAACCTTATTATTGTACTTGAGCTAACTCAACTGCGGGGTTTAGTACAATAAACCTTTGAGCTCCTTAAGGATCGCCATCATCCTAAACGGATACGGTGACTGACACAGATAACTAGTATGGCATACAAGCACCGCCACCACCCAAGATGCGGAGAATATGGGTTAGAACACATAACCCTCACCCATAACAAGTCAAAGTGATGGTCAAGAACTCATACTCACCTAATACCTTATCGAGGTTTAGATCATCGTAAGTCACCGAGATCTTGGTTCTTTACGACGGTCGATAGAAGAACTCATCTCACCGTGATCCATCAATACGCCGAGACATACCAAAGATAGACAAGCAACCAAGTCAAGTCACTTCTCTATATCAGCAGCTATACCGACAACTCGTCCTCAAGTTGTCTCACCGTGATTCTTTTATATCTCATTGCTCGACCAATCATACGAGACTTTCGTGATCTTCACACAATCGTATGATCTAACTTATATATGAGATAAAGGGACACGATATATGCAATCAAGTATTCAATTCAGATAGAGATTGTAATAGTGGTAACAGGAAACATTGTATACAAGCTCAACCAAAGCGCTTTCAAGATACAAATCCAACAATCTCCCACTTATACTAAAGCAAACTTTTAGTATACAATGTGTCTCTACTAGCTATTACAAACAAAACCATCACTTTGCTTCTCCCACTTATACAAAAGTTTTTTCTAAGTGGGTGCCATCAGCGCAATCCAAGTCCTCGACGTGTCCGTCGTACACTTTTTGCGGCAGCTCTTCGTGAATGGATCCGCTAGGTTATCCGTCAGATCAATCTCTTCAATCAGCACGCCCTCGCCTCACGATTTCTCGTATGACATGGTACTTTCTCTCTATGTGTTTGGTCGCCTTAGGGTCCGTGGTTCCTTCGAGTTTGCCATCGCACCGAGTTATCACAGTAAACTATGATACTCTTAGGCAAACCAGGTACCACACCTAGATCCATGAGGTAGTTCTTGAACCATACAGCCCCCTTAGCAGCCTCCAAAGCGGCTACATATTCGGCTTCCATGGTAGAGTCCGCAATGCATCGCCGCTTTGCACTCCGCCAGATACGGCTCCACCTCCCAAGGTAAACACATAGCCAGGGTGACTTTTTCTCATAACGGTCACTTGAAAATCCGAGTCTGTGGTAACCCAAAGGCATTAGACTATCGCATGGTAAACCACCCTATAATCTCGAGTCCTTTTCGTGTACTTGAGTATATGCTTTATCGCAAATTCAATGAGCTTGTCCAGGTTAGATCGATATCTTACTACTATGCCTACCACATAGCGAGATATCGGGCCTCAGACATAGATTACAGACATGAGACTTCCCACGACTAAGCGAAGGAACTTGTCTCATTTCCTCTATCTCCTTTGCAACATAGGTGATCGCTCCCAGATAAAGGAACGCCATGTCCGAAAGGTAGCAATCATTTCTGGCGGTCCGCATACTAAAACGAGTAATCACAAGATCAATGTAAGACGCCCGAGATAAGCTCAACATTTTCCTCTCGCGATCTCGGTAAACCTTGATCCCAAGAATGTACGCTGCATCTCCTAAGTCTTTCATTTGAAACCGATCGGATAACCAACTATTTACGTCTGATAACAACTTCACATTGTTTCCAACTAGAAGAATGTCATCTACATAAAGTGCAATAAATACCACATCACCGTTGACATCTAACCGATACACACAACTCTCGCTAGCAACTGGTAAATCCATAGGACTTTACCACTTCATCAAAGCGTAAGTTCCATGACCGGAGGCTCGCTTAAGTCCATAAATGGACTTCTTAAGCTTCCATACTAGATGCTCTTCACCCTTACCACATAACCTTCTGTTCTTGATATAGATATCTCTACCTTCCTCAAGGTAACCGCTAGAAAAGCGGTTTTAACATCCATTTGCCAAACCTCTAGGTTCAAGTGGGCTGCTATGGCTTAAGAATTCGATGGACTTGAGCATTACACAGTGAAAAGGTCTCATCGAAATCGATGCCCTCAACTGAGTGTACCCTTTCGCCACAAGCTCGGCTTTAAAAGTCGAAACCCTCCATCGGAATCTCTTCTTCTTGTATATCCACTTACTACCTATGGCTTCCTTACCATCCGGTAGAGGTGTCTTTTCATATACATCCATAGCGCATGGACTCATTTCTAAGTCCATAGCGGTGTGCCATGATCTTGCATCAATGTCTTCAGATCGCCTCCTTGTATGTCCATGGGTCGATTATTGCCTGCTTGTTTCTGGAACTAAATCCAAGATTCTCCCACGAACATAAATCGCCGGGTCGACGAACAACCCTCCCACTACGACGAGGCGCCATCGCACAATGGCAACGGTGGGTGCAGAATCTTGTGGTTCTCATCTTGCACAACTTGTCGGATAGGAGCCACTTGACACCGGTATCTCTAGTGGAACTTGACCCACTTCAATTTCTTCAAGTATCCGTGTCGATCCTCCCACTGACACCCACATCTCGCACTTTGGTTTAAATGGTGGTGGAATACGATCATCTTCTAATTCTCAAGAATGATTTCAACTTTGCATTTATGGTTTGTCATATAATCCTCTTCTAAGAATCGGGCATTAGTGCTAATAATGACCTTCCGATCCTTAGACTATAGAATAAACCACCTTCGTCCCTCTAGGATAGCCAATAAATAGCCTTGCGCCGGATCTAGCCTCCAACTTGTCGCCTTCTTGTTCAAAGACACGTGCCGGATCGCCCCATATCCTTATGTGGTTTAAACTGAGCTTGCGCCCAAACCACAACTCGAAGGGGTCTTTTCGATCGACTTGATGATACTAGATTTAGCAAGTATGCCATTGCTTCTAAGGCATACCCCGTAATCGAAATAGCAATGTTGCATAACTCATCATCGATCTAACAATTTCCAAAAGAGTCCTATTTCTTCGCCCGACACACCATTTTGTGTGAGTGTGTCGGTGAAGTGCGCCGGAGGTAATCCCACACTTCACTAGATAGTCCATGAACTCGTTATCGAGGTATTCGCCACCGCGATCAGACCGCAAAGGACTTGATACTTTACCAAGCTTCGCCTCCACTTCCGCCTTAAACTCTTTGAATTTCTCAAAGCATTCTGACTTGCGGTGAAGCGGTATGTGTATCCGCACCTTGAGTAATAGTCAATGAAAGTGATAAAATACTGCATTCTCCACGAGCTTGTGGACATCGGTCCACACAGTCGAATGGACTAGCTCCAACACTTCTTTCGCTCTATAACCCTTCGCTTGAAGGGTCCGGTCGACATCTTTCCTTCTATACGTGATTCGCAGATCGGGAACGAGTAACCGTGAGATTACCCAACGCCCATTCTTAGCCGTCTTTGGATCCTATTTAGATTGATGTGATCTAATCTAAGATGCCGGAGAAATGTGGTGTCATCTTGAAGAAAACTTCTCTTTTAAGGTTTGATGTAGATGCAACATAGTTATAGGTATTATGTTTAGCGTAAATAGTATAAAGTTAATTATATAATGTGCCAACACGAGATAACTTCGTCATTTCTTATGATAGAAACACCACTATCAAAAATAATGTAATATCCATGAATAAACAATTTCAAATGTAAACAAGGTTCCACTGAAAATCCGACACATATAAAACATCTTTTAAAACTAAACTGTTGTATGAAAACATAAAGTAACATCTCGACCGCAACGGCCTCGACTTTCGCCGCGTTGCCCATAGAGATCGTTATCTCGCCATCACTCGGCTCCCTTGTCCGCAGAACCCTCGCAGTGTAACAAACATGATCGATCGCACCCGTGTCTACTACCCAAGAATGGGTAGAACATGTCGCTAAACATGTTTCGTTACATTAAAGCAAATGGCGCACCTTGAGCCTTGAGCATAGGGCACTGGCCTTCCAATGCCCGCCTGCCAAGACTCAAGCACTTGCCTCTCCTTCGCTTCTTCGAGCCTCGGTGGCGCTCATGTTCTTGCTCCTACTACTCCCACTAGATCCCTTGCGCTCACCACCTTTGGTGCCCCTTTTTCTTTTTCCATTTTGCAACGAAAAATTTGGTCCCTTAGATGTGCTAGCAAGAGCATGTGCTCCTTTTCCCATAACTCCTTCCGCGGCCACGAGATCATTAAACAACCGACTAAGTGTATACTCGGTCTTGCTCATGATCGCATTCACGCCGAAAGTTCTCAAAAGACTTGGGCGGTGTGTTGAGGATGATATCGACCTTGGCTTCGCCTGCTAATACCTCCTCCCAACCGATCAAGACTATCCATGACGAGTCATGGGAGAAATGTTCATGGACCGAACTTCCTTCTTCCATCTTAAACGCCAAGATTTCTCTTATTGTGTGGAAGCGGATCGTCCGATCCGACCGCCCAAACTTACTCTCGAGACTTGACCATATTTCGATTCGTCTCACCATCGATCGATGCTGTTGCAAGCCTGGACATTGTAGTCATCATATAGCACTTGGTCATATTGTTCGACTTATGCCAAAGTCCGCTTAACTCGCCGCTCATTAGTCGATCGCCGAGAAGGGCATCGGGTTTAGGAGTAGTGAGAACAAACATGTGTTCAAATGATAAGAACATATTCCATGTTTCGCTTCCACTCGATAAAATTCGGGCCGGATAAGGGTTTTGTGCGAGCATATTGATAATCGGTTGTAAGAGACATATCTCGAAAAGACAATGTAAACACATAAGCATACGATCGCACATAATTGTGTAACAACAATATTGTAACCTTTGATAAAACAATATTAGTTGAAACCTCCAATCGCCCAAGGAATCCCACACGCAAGCCAGCGTGTGGATGTTTACACATGAACACCTCGACGGACTAAAATATACCTTTTAGTCGCTTAATTTCAACCATGTCAACTTATCCTTATGACAAATGAAATTAATGATTGGACTTTACTAGACCACATCACTATCGTGAAGAAGGGACTTCGTGGGAAGTTGTACTCGAGGTGATGTCTACAATGATCACAATTTTAACAATAGAAAATGAATTCTTAGAATTGGCATACTCACTAGGACCATACCGCCCAATTCAAAATCCTTTGTTATCTCATTTTAAATCCATCTCTAGAGAACTTATGAAAATCGCACATGCAAGCCACGCGTGTGGATCGTTTACATGAAACTCCCACTTCTCAATAGATTTAAAATGTTTTATTTAGAAATCTCATCTAACAAACTTATGATAAGCAAGGCAAGCAAGCCACGCGTGTGGGCGTTTACTCACAAAGCGCCTCACTTTGTTTAGAGATCAAAAGGTGGAGGTCTTGACATTTTAATTTAAAATTAATATGTCGGGTTACTTGCTTAGTCTTTTGTTTCAAAAGGTTTGTCCATGCATCACGTAATCCTAGCATGCTTTTCTATAGAACTCAACATGTAAAACATGCTCGCAGTAATTCTAAAATATGCTTGAAAACGCGATAAACCTAGCATGCTTACTATGCGCATCCAATCACGAAACATATAATATGTTTGTTCACGTAATTTAACCATACATAGCATGCTTCGCATAATTTAAACATCCACGACATGCAATGAACAATTAAAAATAAAATAAAACGCTCATCGTGGTCCACTGTGGAACCCGCACTTTCCCGCCTAATCTATTACATAGAATTGCAAAGTACGATCTTCATTAACTTCAAAACGGGCCTCGCGTGCGGCACGGACCGAATTCATCAAACCGGATTCGGCGGAAAACGGTTCAGGCGAAATGAGCCGGGCCAGCGCAGGGCACAGCCCACGCCGCGCCAAAGCACACTCCGCCGCCTCTCTCGCGCCGCCTCGCGTGCTCTCGCGGCACGCCTCGCGGTCGCAAAGGCGACCGCGACCGACGAGCACGCTGCGTGCGTTAGCACGCCTCACCCAGCCGAGTGCCATACGTGCGCCATGAGCGTCGCCGCCGCCCACCGCCGACCCTACCAAAGTCGCCTGCGCACGCGGCCTGCCGAGGTTGCCGAGGACGACCTGCCGAGGTCGTCGAGCGCTGCCGAGCTCGACTCGCCGAGGCGTGTCGAGCCGCGTCGCCCATTGCTACCGAGGCTACCGAGGACGACCTATCGAGGTCGCCGAGCTCACCGTGCTCGACTTGCCGATGTAACCGAGTGCAACCCGCACGCGATGCGCGCCGCTGCCCGCCGCCCGCTAGGCGCCCCGCGATCGCGTGAGTGCTCGCGAGCTGCTCAGGTTTCCGCACCTCGGCCGAGGCGCATCGAGGCCTTGCGCAATGTTCACGTACCCACACGCCCGGCCGCCGAGCTTGCGACCCAGCGACCGTGTCGCCCACGCCAGCGCGCCAACCGCCGAGATACGTCGGGCGCCGCCAAGGCAAGGCTTTGCCCGTCCGGCCGAGGCTTGCCGCCCGCCGCGCCCTATTCATCGACTCGTTCTTCGTTCTTTCGCTCGTTCTTCTTTACGGATAAGATTTACGTAAAAATAAATCTAATCTAACCACGGATTTTCTGGTGAAAACAAAACCGACAAAATTAAACGAGCCACGAGAAACGAGATTCAACAATTAATATATGCGCGTACTAATCAAACGTGAATTAATCCAACAGAGCCAAGATATCGATCCCGTGCTCGATACCAATTGTAGGGAAATCTGATTTTAACCCTCTCCCGAGGATCTATCTTGGATGTTTAATTCACCATACATTGATTATATTCCTAGCATGCGTCTATATAATTAATTGCAACACGTAGGGGTTTTCTCGTGTTTACCTTTGAACTGCCGAGGTGGATCGGATGAACGGATCGAGACTCGTGCTTTGACCTTCGGATCGTATCCCGGTTGCCCAATCTCCAACATCGAGTGAGGGACGAACTATGGAGAATGCTTCGAAAATCACCTCCTTCTCTCTAATGGCATTCGAAAATCACTCCCAAGAATAATGGGATTCTCGAAAATATTAGGTTTAATATTAAGGATTAGCTTTGATCTTATCTCTTACCTTATATATATAATGCATTACCATAATCCCATTAGGAAAGGATCCATGCATATCCATAAATATAATAATATCCTTATAGGATAAAGAGAATCAAATCCTTACCTTAAGAGGAGGAAGGCGCTGATTTTCCTTGCTTACGGGCCTGGATGGGCCGATTTAGGATCAAATGCAAGGAATAAAGATGGGCCTCAAATAAATTAATTATCTTATGTTCACCCATAACATAAATTAATTTATAAACATTTATTCATGCCACTAGAGAATAAATGTCGACTTACCCTTTATTATGAAGGTGAGTCGGGGCTTGCACTTAGACATTACGAATCCCGATTTAAGATATCGCATGTCCATTAATTATTTATAGCATTTCGATCGCTTAAAATAATTAATATCTTTAATTCCTTAAGTAGTACCACTCAACCTTATTATTGTACTTGAGCTAACTCAACCTGTAGGGTTTAGTACAATAAACCTTTTGAGCTCCTTAAGGGGACGTCATCATCTTAAACGGATACGGTGACTCGATACAGATAACTAGCATGACATACAAGCACTGCCACCACCCAAGATACGGAGAATATTGGGTTAGAACATATAACCCTCACCCATAACAAGTCAAAGTGATGGTCAACAACTCATACTCACCTAATACCTTATCGAGGTTTAGATCATCGTAAGTCACCGAGATCTTGGTTCTTCACGACGGTCAGATAGAAGAACTCATCTCACCGTGATCCATCAATACGCCGAGACGCACAAAGATAGACAAGCAACCAAGTCAAGTCACTTCTTATCTATACCGCATTTATACCGACAACTCGTCCTCAAGTCGTCTCACCAGTGATTCTTTTATATCTCATTAAGCTCGACCAATCATACGGACTTTCGTGATCTTCTACACACCGTATGATCTAACTTATATATGAGATAAAGGGACATAGATATATGTAATCAAGTATTCAATTCGGATAGGAGATTGTAATAGTGGTAACAGAAACATTGTATACAAGCTCAACCAAAACGCTTTCAGTATACAAATCCAACAACTCGTGTAGAGATATTGTTTGCAACGCGAGTGCCCACCATCCGGAGGCTTGGGGATTCACCTCGTCGTGCCGTCTCGTGCTTTGATAAGGCTTCGACGTCTCTTTCTTCGTGATGATGATGCCGACCTTGTTCTGCCGAGGTATTGAGGAAGCATTCCTTATTTTTCTAGAACCCTTTAACCGCCTCGCCGAGGTTCAACTGCGGTGTTTGGAGCTCCTCTCTGTTGCTGCTGCGATCTCCTTCGTCGCAACGGTCTTCTTCATGTAGGATTGGATAGCCTCGCTCGTCGAGACTTTGGACATGCCCTTCGGGTTCGTGGTCTCTTATCGGGCTTTTCCCACGCCGAGTTTGGCGCTACCGCCGCCGTTGTTGTTGTCGTAGCAGCCTCGATGTAACGCTTCTTGTATTCATCATTGTGATTGTTTCCCTGAAAATAAAGGTTGATCGAAAACACAAGATTTCGGTTCCCACAGACGGCGCCAGTGATCGATCTTAATTTCGTAGGATAATAAATGCGTGTTCCGACCAAATTGTTCTTTTCATCGCCGCAATAGTACGAGGTCCTTATAGAGCGGTAAGGTCGACCCAAGTCGAATCTCTCGAGGAAGGCTTAACAGGCTACGCTTTATGTCAAACACGAGCGTAAAAGAAATACTAACGCCCTAACATAAGGGGCTGTCACGGAAAGGACGAAAGGTGAAATAAAATAAAGCAGGAAAGCGGATGCACTTGGACAACAATAGGAATTGACGATACACGAATTAGAGACGGTGTTCTAGGGTTCGAATCTATCCTCACAATTATGAATTAATGACCGTACTCAATGCATCAAACACCCACGCTTCTCACCCTACGGTCAACACTAACTAATCTTTCGATTACGTAATGCTAGACTCGAACTTAATGACGGAGATCTCTCAACCACCCCACCATCAACTACGAAGGATATTTCACTACAAAAGCACACAATAGCAAAACCCTATCCACATATATCAATTACCCAACAACAAACCAATCTCTCGATCACTTTCGTTGTCAAACTCATATTTAATATAAATCGCTCTCGATATCTTCATAATCAAATATAAGCACACAATCAACCTCACACTATTCTTTCGAACACCATGTATGAAGATCATGAAATAACCAATTTATACGAATAGGAAAATCACAAATCATCAATTCACTAATCGCAATTCAAGACAAGAACGATTAAACATATATTTCTCAACAAATCATAATTTATCTCATGGCGTAAATGATTTTAATCCCAATTACATAGACATAATTAAAACCGGAAAAACTTACAACCATTCATGTACAAATTGCCTTCCAAATATCCGAATCGCATAATCCAATTGTTAATCCAAGCACGAAATAATTAAAAGGAAAAGAAAAGGAAGAAGAAAGGAAAAGGAAGTTAAAAGGAACCGACGTCCGAAAAATAAAATGAGAACTAAAAACTAGGTTTTCGCGTGCGCTTTCAGCGTTTATAATCGATTTAAAATTAACTCCCACGGACGCGACAAGCGCGGACGCGAGGAGTTTCGGACAAAAGTTGCAATACTCAATACGGACACGAGCGCGTCACGGACGCAGGAGTTCATCGACCACGCCAACGCCGGACGCGGGTCAAGTGCTTGACGATAGGACACGGATGGCGCTGAGCGCCGGGGACCCAATATTGACGGACGCTGCTGGGCGGGCGGGCTGGGCTGAGAGGCAGCGCCGCGCCGGGCGGATGAGGAGTTGGGGGGCTGAGAGGCAAAGGTGCCGGCGCCGGGTGGCAGCACCGACACCGGGCGCCGGGCGGATGAGCTGGCGTGAGCGGGCGCTGGGCGCTGCGGCGACGGAGTCGCGCGCTTCGACGCCGCTTGGTTCTTTCTCGATCGAACTCCGATTTGCGAACTGCTTGTGCCACGAACTCCTATCGAGATGCTCTTCAATAATACATGATCCTTGGCAGATTCAATTCATCCTATTTTATGCCGTTTTTCTACAAAACATCGAAACAAACGAAATAAGTTCGAATCGATAAATATTAATCAAACCAACGGCATAAATAGAACAAATCACTGAAAATGACACACAAAATATTACCAAAAATCAGCACAAATTCATTCTAAACAATGCGCAATGAACACAAGGAATATACGTGGTTCGATCTATTAAAACCGATCTACGTCCACGGAGCGAGAGAGAATATATGTATTAAGTGTGCAAGCCGCAATTACAAATAGCGTAGATGATCTATTTCCTCTAATCTAGCCTCTATTTATAAACTTTCATATTGAGTTCGACTCTAATACGAAGTCTATCAAGATAAGGACTCTTTTAGTTTATCCTAATCCTCTTCATGATAAGATCCGATCTTCTACATCTCCCATTGTGATTCGAGTTGTAGTTGGTTAAGGAGTCTTCTTGGGCCGAATTATCATAGGCCGAGCTTACTGTCGGGGCCTAATTATATTGGGCCTGATGCTTGGGCCTAGTAGTTGGGCCGTATCCTATCAGATAAATATCAAGTTAAGATGTTGAGAAGTTCTCAATGAGACGAGATATATTTTCCCCTATGATGCACATCGATATGATGACCCTAGATGGGCTCTTGTGGCAAATGAGTATAAAAAGGATGAATGGTTTTACTAAAGTAGTTTTATGATGAGAATGTAAAAGATGTTATGTATGAATTACGATAAACGATATGCGAATGCTAACTACGTTTTTACAATATCAGAATGCCGCCTAGACGTGAACCTGAACAAGGAATTAGAGGAAGAGGTAGGAGAATGGGTAGAGTCCCACAACCAGAAGAAGAAGAATTTATACCACAACCACCCCCACCTCCACCTCCACCTGATCGTAGAATAGAGGAGCTTTTCCTTAGGCAAAATCTGCCTACCTTTAATGGAAAAGGAAGTCCTGATGATGCGGAACAATGGTTAAGAGCGATAGAAAGGATTTTCGATTTTCTCCATTGTACAACACAAGAGCGATCGCCTTGTGTTACCTTCAACTTATCGGACCGTGGTTTACGGTGGAAGCGAAGGAAAACCATAACGCCGAACAAATGGACTATTTTACTGGGAGGATTTCAAGAGAGAAATATATGAGAAATACATCCCTAAAAGTTATAGGAAGAAAAAGGAGATCGAGTTCTTCAATCTAAAGCAAGAATGAATGTCCGTGACAGAATATGATCGCATCTTTTGCGATATGTCTAGATATGCACCTGATCAAGTGAGCACTGACATGAAAATGTCAGAAAAATTTAGATCTGGTCTAACGCATGAGATAAGAATGTCTCTTGCTAGTAACGGTGACTTGACATATACTGAAGCTCTCAGTCGGGCTTTAGATATTGAAGCAGCAATGTCGGAAGATAAATCGGTACAAACTTAGTCACACAATGCTAGTGACAAAGGCAAGAGAAAGTGGGAAGGAAACTACAACAACAACCGAGGAAATTTTAGGAATGCAAGTAACAAAAGGCCATGGCAAGGGAACATGGCACCACAAGGGCAAGGGTGGAAACGACCGATATATTCCACGCCAATGAGAGGGCCACAAGAGCAAATGATGACTCTTCCTTGCCCAAAATGTCATAAGATACATAAAGGTGAGTGCCTAGCGGGCAGTTGCTTTAAATGTGGTTCGAAGGACCACTATGCAAATCATTGCCCAGAATTACGCCCGAGAGGAGTGCGAAGGTCAAATCAGCCAGGCCATGCCCAACCACTTAGGGCTATTCAAAACCAGCCCCAATATCAGCCACAACAGCCACGTCAGCAACAGTAGTACCACCGACGACTGAACAAACAAAACCAGGGAAACCTGACAAGTATGAGAAAACTTCTCAACGTACCTATAATACTTTTGTTTGATACGGGTGTTTCACATTCTTTCATCGCAAGAGCATGCGTAGATATACATTAGAACTTAAGTCTGAACAGGTAAATCAGGAAGTGAGAATCTTTTCACCATAGAAGGAATTATGATTGCCAGGCATGTCTGCTCGAACTTAGAATTGAACCTATGATCACTTAAGATCTAGCGAATAACTTGAACATAACACCTATGAGGGATGTATATATAATCTTAGGGATGGATTGGTTAGACGAAGACCATTCCACAATCTCGCACAAAAAAGGAAAATTTCATTCCATTTCCCCGGACAAGAAGCTACGAAATTCCATGGAAATAACATAGAGAAGAAGAACCCGATTTTATCCGCACTATATGTAAGGAGAATGATGAACAAGAAAGGATGTCGAGCATTTCTTGTCTATCTGGACAGAGAAGCGAAAGTTAAAATAAATGTCGAGGATATGGAAATCGTTCGAGAATTTCAAGATGTTTTCCCGATAAATTACTATGATTACCCTAGTAGGCAGCTAGAGTTTCTATCGACCTAGAACCAGGATCAGCCCCGACGTCGAAAGCTTGGTATCAAATGACTCCAAAGGAACTTGAAAGACTAAAATTTCAAATTCAAGAGTCATAGGATCTAAGTTTTATCAGACCTAGTGTATCACCTTCGGAAACACCCAGTTGTTTGTAAGAAAGAAAGACGACTCATTGAGGATGCGTATTGATTATCAAGAATTAAACAAACCAACGCTTAAGAACAAATATCCACTACCAAGGATAGATAAATTGTTCGGTTGAAAAGAGCGAGAGTATTCTCGAAAGTCGATCTTAAATTGGGTTATTATCAACCTAAGGTACAAGCTGAAAATGTACCCAAAATGGCTTTCCGAACAAGATATGGCCACTATGAGTTTATAGTTGTGCCGTTCGGACTAACAAATGCACTAGCCATATTCATGGATCTCATGAATAGAGTGTTTCACCCTTACTTAGACAAATTTGACTTAGTCTTCATAGATGATATCCTCATCTATTCGGAAAGGGAGGAAGAACATAAGGAACACTTGAATAACTTCTTGCCAAGTCTAGTAAATGAGAAGTTTGGCTTAAAGAAGTAATGTTCCTTGGACACGTTGTGTCTTCAAAAGGAATTAAAAATCCGGTGAAGGTTAAAATAGTGCAAGGATAGAAAACGCCAATGACCCAAAATGAAATCAGGAGTTTCTTAGAATTTGCTTGTTACTATCAGAGATTCATAGAAGGATTCTCTAAGATAGCAAGGCCAATGAAACTGCTACTCCAAAAAGGAATAAAGCTTACTTGGATTGATAAATGCGAGGCGAGCTTCCAAAAGTGGATTAGGTTGTATGTTAATGCAAGAGAGGAAGGTGTTAGCCTATGCATTACGACAACTTAGACCACATGAATTGAATTATCCAACTCATAATCTGGAACTAGCAACAGTAATACACGTATTAAGTTTTGGAGACATCACATTTATGAAGTGAGGTGTGAGATCTTCACCGATCATAAAAGTTTGAAATACTTCTTCGAGCAAAGAGAGTTGAACATGAGGCAAAAGAGATGGCTCGAATTAGTAAAGGACTACAGCTGTGGTATAAATTATCACCCAGGAAAGGCACACATAGTAACTGATGCCTTGAGTTGTAAAAGTCAATCCAAATTAAGATGTCTCTTAACAAGAAAAGTGAAACTCGTTAATGAATTTAAGAAAATAAAGATAGAGATAGTTGAGCAATCAAAGACGATCACGAGTTGTATTGCTACACTTACTTTGACATCTAGTTCAGGAAAGGAAATAATAAAAGAACAAAGGAAAGGTGAAAAATTGGAAAGAACGAGGGTCAAAATGAGGACCAAAGGACTTGAGAAGCGTCTGATAACACCATAATATTTGAGGAAAGGTTATGCAGTCCAAACAATATCGAGTTTAGAAATGAAATCATGAATGAAGATCATAATACCTCTTATACCACTCACCCAGGCAACACTAAGATGTACCAAGACTTACGAGAAAAGTTTTGGTGGAAAGATATGAAACGAGATGTAGCTTCATTCGCCGAGCACTGTCTTGTTGCCAACAAGTAAAGGCATTACATCAACAACCTTATGGGAAGTTACAGTCTTTGGAGATACCCAATGGGAATGGAATGATATAGTAATGAATTTCGTAACGGATTTACCAAAGTCGAAAGAGGTAACACTGCTATATGGGTAGTAGTGGATCGACTTACTTAATGTGCTCATGTCTGCCTATTCGAATTACTCATAGATCTAATAAGTTAGTCCAGTTATACATAAAAGAAATCGTACGTTTATATGAAGTACCAAAATCTATCATACCTGATAGAGGTTCCAAGTTGCTTCCTAGATTTTGGATTAGTTTACAAGAGAATTGGACACGAGATTGAACTTTAGCATAATTTTCACTCGCAAAGATTGACGTGAAAAAAAAACGACTATATAAACGCTTGAGAATATGTTAAGAATAATAGTATTAGATCAAGGTACGAGTTGAGAACACATTTTACCCCTTATTAAGTATCGCTTACGATTACAGCTGTCAAGAAGCGATCAATATGGCCATATGAGGTATATTACAAAAGGAAGTGTCGATCACCTCTTTATTGTGATAGTGAAAGTAAGAGGAAAGTTTTAAGGCTGATACTGTGAGTGAGATGATTAAAATGTTTGCCAAATTAGGCAAAGAATAAAAGAAGCTTATGATAGACAAAAGTTTTACGCTGATATGCGTAGATATGAATCGCATTTTGAATACAGAGATAAAGTTTCTCCATCGAAAGAAATTATAATGTTTGGAGAAAAAAAAAGAGAGAATGTTGAGATCACGTTTTATAGGACCTTACGAGATCCTAGAGATGATAGGCCTAATAGTCTATAGATTGGTACTTCCACCAAGGTTGGGGAATGTACTGAATGTTTTCCACGTGTTATAAGTAAGAAAGTACGTGTATGATTCAAAACACATGATTCACCATTATGATGTTATTCTTAAACCAAGATATGAGTTACGAGGAAGAATCTACGACTGTTCTGATCGTAAGATTCAATGTAATATCCCGAAGTTTTAAAGCTAAATTGCGATAATAAAATCGTTAATTAGGGTTTTGTTTCGGTAATCGAAATAGTGAATTATCGAAGCTCGATTTCAACTATCCATTATACGAGGATTCTTATATCATATTCACTAATGATTAGTGAATTAAGGAATATAGTTTATATTATTCCTTCAAAAGTATTATTCTAACGTCGATCAAATTATGATAGTTAGTCTTACGATATTTTCTAAGTGACAAAGCTTAGAAATTAAATTCCTTATTATCAAAGGAATGAATAAAGTGTCTACGATTTCATTATGAACAATTTAGAGACAATTCGATTAATATCGTATTGAGACGATTAGAACGTCGACGTTTAGAGATGAATCGGAAACTTAGTCTAACGATCATGGAATTATAATATTCAAATTCCTATGATTATTTTATGTAATAAGAGCATTATTTTTATATAATGCATCATTAAAATAATGCTAGAAAATTAAGGAACAATTATTGAATAAATTGTTCCTATTTTTGAAATAGTGATCGAAAATGTGAAGTTTGTGACTTATAATTATTTTAATAATTTTTCATATGATTTAATTTATCATCTAGGACTTATATTATGTCATATAGCTATTAATTGCAAGAAAATAAAATATGTAGCATTTATTATCTGAAAGTGCCGAAAATTGCACTATTATGAGTAAGGTGAATAAAATTCTTAACTTTTGATAATGCTATGAAATAATTATGATAGTGATACATTATTAATGCATAAGATAAGATGTAATTATCAAGTTGTACAAGTGGAATCATTTTTGGCCAATATGGCCGAAAACTTTGACAATTGAGGATAAAATAAATAATTTTCTATGCTCTTGATCATGATGGGTTATAATTATGTTGGTAGGATATTATTAAGAGATAAGATAGAGTATGCTATCAAATTGAACAAGTAAGTGTATGTTTTGTCTTGTAGTAGGTGAAAATTTGGAAAAATTAACTGTGAACAAGTGTGAAATCAAATTAAGTCAAAGTGTAAATATTTGACTTTTCAAAAATGTCATTATCCTATAGTAATATTAATGTATATGATATCATAAGAAAATAAAAATCATCTTTACATTATTGAAGTGGCCGAAATTATGCCATAGTGTGAATGGAAGAATTTTATTTTCAAAGCTTGTGATAGTGATGTTTATTCTATGAAAATGACATGTAATTAATTCCTACATTAGATAAGATGATATTTTGATAAAGTAATAAAGTATTCTTGTATCCTAGTGAAGGTGAAATATTTTAGTAAATAAAGGAGTTGAAATTGTTGACTTTTAAATTGGATATTTTGTTAAAGTATTGATTAAAGTGTTTTGTCATAAAAAAAATTTAAAATCATCATCATACTATATTCAAAGTGCCGTGAACATAAGTGTGAATGAAATGAAAATTCCTCTCTTTCATTACATCATAGTTGCCGTGAACTATGATAAGAAGGAAGAAAAAGAAATTTTTTCTTTAGCAATTACCAAGTGGACGGAAATAATGTGATAAGGTTCTACATTAATGTAATACCCCGAAGTTTTAAAGCTTAATTACGATAATAAAAATCATAAATTAGGGGTCTCGATAATTGAAATAGTAAATTATCGAAGATTGATTTCGATCATTTATGATACGAGAATTCTTATGTAATATTCACTAATGATTAGTGAATCAATGAATATAGCTATATTATTCTTTCGGTAGTAATATTTTAACGTCGATTGAATATCGATAGTTAATATTACGTTATTATTTTTCTAAGTGACGAAGTTTAGAATTAAATTTCATTATGAATGAAATGAATTAATAAAGTGATTATGACTTTATTACGAACATTTTGAGATGATTCGGTTATTAACGTTTTGAGACGTTTTGAACGTCAACGTTTAGAGACGAATCAAAAACTGAGTCTAATGATCAAGGAATTATAATATTTAAATTGCTATGATTATTTTATGAAATAAGAGCATTTTTTATCATCAATATAATGCTAGAGAATTAAGGATTAATTATTGAATAAGCTAGCAATTTTCGAAAACCCTAATTTCGAAAATTAGGGTTTTGACACATGAAATCATTTTAATAATTTTTCCTATGATATAATATATCATCTAAGACCTATATTATGTTATATAGCTACCAATGGCAAAGAAATAAAATATTTAGCATTTAGAATGGAAAAGTGCCGTGAGCTTTGGTATGTAGGATTCCATGAATTGAATTTTTCTATCTTTATGCCATGTGATATTGTAATTGTTGTAGTAGGATTTTACTACACACAAAACAAGAAATTAATTTAAGGAATCAAGTTGGATTGTGTGATGCTTTGTAAGAGCCGTGTATCTTTGACAAATGAGGTAGGAAGATTTTTAAAAACTCTTTGGAAGTGATGGTGCATATGGTATTGTGTAAGATCTTTATAATTGGTATATGAAAAATAATAAAATTCATCCTCCCTTGACTTGAACTTGACCGATGCATGAGAAAGGAAAAGGGAAGACAATTGTTTCCTTTATTAGTTGATGACTAGTGTTAGCCGTGAGTTATCAAAAGCATGACATTGTTGACCAAGAAAGGTTGGAAGAAATTGTGAAACTCTTTTAATTGATTTGCTTCCATGTAGTAAATGTGTAGGATATTATCTAGTATAAGACAAAACAATTAAAATTCTTACTTGTGCAATTGAGATGGTCGACACCTTTGGAGAGAAAAGGGTGAAGGATTATTGTTTCATTTATTCGGTGAGTGTGATGGGTAATTACTAAGGCATATTGTGATGTAATAAAATTGTGTGAGTCACCAAAATATTATGTCTTGCATGTTATGTGTGTGACCGAGAGGAATGGTTAAGGAATTAGTGTATTGTTTGTTTTATTCCATTAAGTGTAATAAGTGATAAGTAAATATAATACCAAAACATCTCACATCCCTTTTTACTCCATAATACCGTGAGCTTTTTAGAGAGAAAAGAAAGTGAGTGTTCTTCATTTTAAATTCCCAAACCCTTGATACAAAAATCCTTGCACCAAAAATCGACGACGGTTAAAAGGTTAGGAATCGAACAAGCTTTATATATACGTTAAAATTTTCGATTTCCAACCGTTAGATTTTAAATTATATATGCTTATGTTCTTAATGCTATAAATATGAGGAATTATATTATCATGATTAGTTGTTTACTAATTATGTTTAGTATGTTAAGAATAAGCATATGTATTGTTTTAATTAAAAGCTAAGCATGCTATGATTTTTATAATTATGATCAAAAATCTTAAGGTTCAAGTATTGATGGATTAATGATATATGTTAGTAATGGAGCTTTTATTGATTTATTTAGAATTTTTGGAAAGCTTATGTTAATTAATTCATAATTACCGAAAATGTTAGAGATTTATATGTTGATGGATTAGTGATCTATGATGATAGTTAAACTCCTAGTGATTTATTAGAAATTTTTGGAAATCATATACAATTTATTTGTATGTACCGAAAATGTTGTGAAATAATATGCTAAGGTATGATTAATGTTTAAGGGATATTATAGCATATTAATGTTGTATGGCCTAAATTAGGTGTTATGAGATTTTATTAGAATTTTTAGAAAATGGTTGTTCATGTTTGGAAAAATTTTCGAGAGGCTTAAGAAGTTGTACATTGATGTATGAATTGTAAATGTTACATTATGTCATATTAATGATATAGGATGATGATTAGCATTGTGGAATTTAATGGAATTTTAGAAAATTGTTTGGTAAATTTTGTAAAGAAACCGTGAATGTAGTGTAGAAATAGGTGATGTCCAATTTTTCTATAGCCAATGTTAATACATATTAATGATCCTATAATAATATAGTGTACTATATGATTTTAGAAGAATTTTATGAAGAAGTTTGAGAATTTATGTAAAAAGGGCCATGAGCTATTTCTTGTGAGATTAGGAGTTTTAAATTCTTTAGATCAAGAAAAATAATACATTATGTACTTGGAATATATTTTAGACTTATTAAGAATTTATGGAATTTTATAAACAGAGTATACTATGTTTATGGCGAAACGTTATATTAAATAACGTTAGATGCGAAAATAATGAATAATGTACAAGTTAGATCATATTAAAGTAAAATATAAATCATGTTTATTGATTAACGTGAAAAATCGAGAATTAGTGTGAATTGATAAGAAATCGATTGAAAATCGATTTATATGGAAATTAGTTATCAAATATTTGAATAATTCGAAAAATAAGTTAAGAAAAGTCAAAATCGTTGACTTAAGTCTAAACGTATGATATAAGTTGGATAAATGCACTAATACGTGTAAGACGTATTAAAATTTATAAGAATATCTCATTTGTGAGAAATGATTTCATAATTGAAATCATTTTTATCAAAAGACGTTAGTACACGTTCAACGTTTAACCTAAATGGTTAATATGAGACCGTAGATCATATTACGTCTCTATCGAAGTACGAAAAGTTATTAGTTAAAATATACGATGAAAAAACGTATTAAATTAGTTAAGGGATGCGAATTATTATTTTATAAGTTATCAAAGTTTATTAAGCTTTGATGTTCTCGAAAAACATGATCGACGTACTAAATCAGTTTTTACGTAAAGGTGGGACGTGGACGTGATCGTTGGCGTAGAAAGAAATTGTTTAGAGAAAGTCTACAGTCCAGGTGGGCTTTACTATACTCAAAATGATAAAATGCTTACCAAATGATTTATTTACGATGCTTATATCCAGAAATAATGATGAAATGATTTATTTAATTACCTACCTAAAATGTTTATGTTTTATGTATGTATTCTATCCATGAAATGATATGAATGTTGTTGGGTTGCTCCCAACTTATGAATGAAATCGAATTCGGGTCCTATGCCAGAAGGATTATACCTGGCTAGGATTAACGTGTACACAATAATGGTGTAATACCCCGATTATTTAAACTCCTAATTACGAAATTAATTTCGTCAATTAGAATATTATCATAATAATTTGATTATTATATATCGAATAATGATATCGATTATTGTTGGAATAATAAATTCCTATGTTTTATTCACAAATAAATGTGAATCGAGAAATACGAATATTTAACGTATTTCAACAGTATTATTTCTACGTCGATTAAGTATCGATATTTATATGCTCGTGATATTTTCTAAGTTTTTAAGTTTAGAATTTAATTCCATTATTATTGGAATCATTTAATAAAGTGATTATAGCTTTATTTCGACCATTTTGAGATGAGTCGATATTTAAACGTTTGAGACGTTTCAAACGTTAACGTTTTGAGATGACTTAAAATTCAAGTCTAACGATCAAGGAATTATGATATATAAATTCCTATGATTATTTTATATAATTGGAATATTATTTAGCATTGAATTAATGCTAGAAATTTTGGAATTATATTGTTGATTATTTATGATTCTCGAAAACCATAAATCGAGAAATAGGGTTTTCTACCTATGGATTATTCTAATAATTTTTTCTATGATATAAATTATCATCTAAAACATATATTATGATATATATGTATAATTAGCATGAAAAATGAAATGTTAGCACTTAAGAATGAAAGTGCCGTGACCTTATACTATGTACAACATAGTTCACGTCAATTTTTTTGAGTGTAGAATTGCTATGCTATGTGTTCATGATACAAGTGTAATCTAAATACACTCTAATCAAGTAATGAACAAGTGGGATCAATTGTGAGGTGTATTAGCCGTCCTTCTTGACTAAGAAATACTTGATGATGTATTACAAATTTTGGGATAGAGTGTTATATTTTACATGCATGATACAACTTTAAAATCTGAAAATTTTGCCTTCTCTTCTCTCATTGTCGTGACATTTGGCATGTGTGAGTCAATTATACTTTTGTTTCATTCAAAACTTTATACATGTAGTAAATACATGTAAGAGATATTTTAGACCATGACATATGCACTTGGTGACTCATAAAAGTAATTTGTCTTGCTTTCTTGTGTAATAGGCGAGAGATAGAGAGATCTGATTGTATTGATTCATTTCTTTTGCTACTTAAGTATTTTTAGTCTTGAAACAATAAACACTTTCATTCCTCTTCTCAAAACAAACCCACCGCCGAGAGCTTTCTTAAGAAAACCCAGGCATTTTCTTAATTCCATCTCCAAAAGCTTGAGCTTTAGTTACCCTACAACCGATCGACACAGTTAACAAGGTTAGATATCGAAGGAGCTTCGATTATACCCTAAGTTTTAAATTTTTAATGGTTAGATTTAAATGTTAAGCATGTGATCTTAAGTAGGAAAGTATGCTAGCATGATAGCTTGTTAATTAATAATGCAAGCATGATGTTGTAGATGTATATACCATGTTTAATATTTAATAAAACATGTTATGAAATTATGTCATGTGTACCGAAAATTTTCTTGATGATTTAAGAATGGATTGATGATATATGATGTAGTAGGAGCTTATAGTAATTATTATGAAATTTATAAAAATCTTATGCTAATTATTTCATTATTACCGAAAATCATGGAGTATGCTAAGTTATTGTATAATTTTTATTTGAATGATATAATAGCATATTGTTGATCTAGGGCATTGATTATGTACTACATGAATTAACTAGAATTTTTAAAGATGAATTGCCCAAATTATTTGAAAAGACCGTGAGCTTCAATGTGGGTTTAAGGAATGATTTAGTTGATTTTAGTTAATGTAATGATGTATTAGTGCTATACTATAGTATATAAGTATAGTGTAATTTAATTAGAATTTTAGGAAATTATTTGATAATTATTGGAGGATTTTCGAGACCTATAGTAATACCTAGGTGAAGTTACAAAATTTTCTATAGTGATATTAATACGTATTAATGATCATAGTGTAAAATAATACACTATATGAATTTAGAGGAATTTTTAGAACAAAGTTGAGAAATTAGTGTTATAGCCGTGTGCTATAGTGTTGAGAATAAGGAATTTTAATTCCTTTAGACATAGTTGAATTTTCGAGAATTATTAAACATAGTATATTATGTTTACGACGAAACGTTATATTAAATAACGTTGGAAATGTAAAATAATGCTTAATGTATTAAAAGATTAATATTGAAAGAAAATATTAATCAAGTTTATCGATTTACGTGAAAAATCGAGTATTAAAGCATTATGAAATGAAATCGATTGAAAATCGATTTATATTGATTTTATTCATTAAAATATGTTAACTAAAGAATTATTAAGAAAAGTCAAAATGGTTGACTTTCGAAATTAACATACGAAATACGTTCGTTAAATACGCTAATACGTGAAAAATGTATTACTTTTATCTGAATATCTCAATCGTGAGAAAAGATTTCATAATTGAAATCATTTTATCAAATAACGTTATTATACGTTAATTATTTAACTTAAAAGGTTAAAATGAGACTATAGATCATATTACGTCTCTCTCGATATACGAGAATTATTTTTATTGAAATACGTCGTTTCTACGTATAGAATTTTTTTAGAACTTCGAATTATTTTATTTATCAAAGTTGAACGAACTTTGAAAATCTCGAAAAGTGTGCTAATGTGCTAAACGTAAATTTTTGCGTAAAGGTGGGACGTGAAACTCACGCGCAACGAGGAGAAGAACACGCGTACCGAGATTCGAAGTTTAAAAGTCAAGGTGGGCTTTACTATACTCAAACTGGTAGAATTTACCAAATGATTTATTTATGATGCTTTATTGCAAGCAAATATTTATGAACTGAGTTATTTAATTACCTGCCCAAAATGTTTATGTTTTGTGTATGTATCCAATTCATGATTGTTGATGCATAATGTTGGGTAGCTCCCACTTTATGACATGCTTGAATTCGTATTCTTGGAAGTACCCCCAAGAATGATGGAGAATTCGTATCCTGTGCTGAGATGGCCTGGATTTTGTGCACTGATTAATTGTGACTGTGTGCTGAAAGGGTGCTCGGCCGGTCATGGCGTCTGTGAGAGGAGGCCTCCTCTCCAGCGCGGGAAATTATTGTTGGATGAATTGTTGTGGTGGATGTGGATCATACATACGTTGAAAATGCTTGGCCAAGCGATATTTATGGAAAATGACAGAAAATATTTAGTAAACACGAGTATTTCAAATTAAAACCTCGTGTGTTACTGTGATGGGGCAGAGTAATTTAAACCTGATAAATTATTTTGGCATGAGCCACTGAGTGCATTATTTGTACTCGATACATATATTGTTTTTAAATGTGCGATTGAGCTGATGATGGTGATGGAGCGGAGATGTTGAGTAGTCAGAGGTCTTTTGGTATTTATATATATTTGAAAGAAAGAACCCTTGAGTGCATATCGTCATATATGCATTCACATGCTTTCCGTTGCATATTTTGAATATTATTGTATGTTGATGTTTGACCTTTTTTGTCAAACTATCGAACCTTACATTAAAGGAACTTGTAGCCTTTACATACGTAAATGACTTTTGCCTTTTAAATAAGGTTTGAATTGCTTTGCCTTGTAAATAAGGTTTGATTATCGAAGTTCGATAAGTATTATTTGAAATCTTTCGATTATTCTTATTAATTGTTTTGTAATCACTGTTCCAAGCTCCGGTTCTCTCTAATCTGTCATTTGAATTAGAGGGGCTGTGATAGAATGGTATCGAGCATATTGAAGTTGAGTCTAGATTGAGTCACTAGACTTTAGAAATCATCGACTCGCTCAACACTCCATCACATCCATTTCAGCGGGAAAAAGGTAAATTATTTTCTCATATTTGAAAAGAAAATTTGAGATTTATGAATTTGAATTGTGTCGATAGAATATTATCGACAAATGATTGTATCGATAGAACATTATCGACAAATGATTTATGAATTTGATTTGGCGTCGATAGAACATTATCGACAAACGAAATGAGAAAGGTTGTAATTAACCATGGTTGATTGATAGAAATTTTTCGCAAAGAATGCGTATGTTTAAAACGAACTATGTTCGTCATGATTGAAATTTGAATCCTTATTTCTCGATTTTGTTTTTTTGATTAATGCTATGTCGTCCCAAATGGAACATAGTCATAATAAGAAGCATGTTCACGAGTTACGAAAGAACATAGAAATGCACGAATGTCGAAATTCATCCCATTCGGTGGCGAAAGCAAGAATAGATTTGAAGAACTTCATTCCATTAGGGGAGAAAAAATAGAAAAATAAAAAAATAAAAAAATAAAAAATAAAACGACCTCGAAGTGCCGATCTCAGAACGCTGACCTTAGAATGCCGGCCTCGGAAAGCATGACGACCTTAGAATGTCATGCATCGGAGAACCCAAAATAAAAACAAAGGCATTTGAGCTAGGCGGAGAGCTCAAAAGAAAAGCTAAGGCATTTGAGCTAGGCGGCGAACTCAAAAAAAAAAAACTAAGGCATTTGACCTCGTCACCTCGGCAAAGGCGAATTGCTTCGCGCAGTGATTTTATTTTAGTCCGATCTCCTTTGTTCGGACTCCTATTTGCACATGGTTTTCTTCCACATACTCCTAACACACTGTACTGTATTTCTTATGAAGGACCGAACTCTTGATTCCTTCTCCAAAATTCACGAGAGTCAGTAAAGTTCACCTCGGCCATTTCACCTCGGCAAGGGCGAATTGCTTCGTGCAGTGATTTTATTTTGGTCCGATCTCCTTCGTTCAGACTCGGATTTGCGCATGGTTTTCTCCCACATACTCCTAACACACTGTACTGTATTTCTTATGAAGGACCTAACTCTTGATTCCTTCTCCAAAATTCACTAGAGTCAGTACAGTTCACCTCGGCCATTTCACCTCGGCAAGGGCGAACTGCTTCGCGCAGTGATTTTATTTTGGTCCGATCTTCTTCGTTCGGACTCCGATTTGCGCATGGTTTTCGCCTACATACTCCTAACAAACTTTACTATATTTCTTATGAAGGACCAAACTCTTGATTCCTTCTACAAAATTCTCTAGAATCAGTACAGTTTCACCTCGGAATTTTTCACCTCGGAATTTTTCACCTCGTCGTTGACTTGGTCAAACTTTCACCTCGTCACCTCGGAAATTTTTCACCTCGTCGTTGACTTGGTCAAACTTTCACCTCGTCACCTCGGAAATTTTCACCTCGGCGTTGACTTGGTCAATTTTTCATCTCGGCGTTGACTTGGTCAAACTTTCACCTCATCACCTCGGAATTTTTGCCTCGGAATTTTCACCTCGGAATTTCACCTCGTCACCTCGGAATTTTCACCTCGTCACCTCGGAATTTTTCACCTCGGCAAAGGCGAACTGCTTCGCGCAGTGATTTTATTTTGGTCCGATCTCCTTTGTTCGGACTCCGATTTGCGCATGGTTTTAACCTACTTACTCCTAACACACTGTACTATATTTCGTGTGAAGGACCGAACCCCTAATTCCTTCTCCAGAATTCACGAGAGTCAGTACAGTCCACCTCGGACAGTTCACCTCGGCAAAGGTGAATTGCTTTGCACAGTGTTTTTGTTTGGATCCGTTCTCTTTCGTTCGGACTCCGATGTGTGCATGGTTTTCGCCTACGTACTCCTAACACACTGTACTATATTTCTTGTGAAGGACCGAACCCCTAATTCCTTCTCCAGAATTCACGAGAGTCAGTACAGTCCACCTTGGACAGTTCACCTCGGCAAAGGTGAACTGCTTTGCGCAGTATTTTTGTTTGGATCCGTTCTCTTTCGCTCGGACTCCGATTTGCACATGGTTTTCGCCTCGTACTCTAACAAACTGTAATATATTTCTTATGAAGGGAAGATCCCTGTTTCCTTCTCCAGAAATCACGAGCCAGCAGAAGCTAGCTCATAGTTTTATAGAACTAGAATTTAGTTATGTGATAAGATTTTTTTTTATTTGCTAGATAGCAAGTTTCCTAGTATGGTAGGAAGCTACAACGTCGTTGTATATGAGAACAATTTCCATATAACATTTATCATTTATCGAGGTGTTTGGATTGTTTATCCGCTTTATAGACTGTCCGGTTTATCCTTTTGCTTTATAGATCGTTAAGTTTAGTTTTATCGTGTATCGGATATCTTTATTTAGTTTGACTTTTGATCGTTATGCGTGACGGATGGCCGGACTCGACACACCACTAGGCGGAGGTTAGGATCGAGGCCACCCCAGAGAGATTATTCACAGTGCCGTGGTTACCGGATGTGTTGGGGATGATCTCGGAGAGTTTCTCATGCACTACCTTCGCCATTGGAGGGGCGCACGAGCATGGAGTGGTGATTTCGATGGCGAAAGCGCCTTCGCGCGGTTGCCGGTGGGCGGGAGGATTACATGCGGGAAGTGTCGGAGATTATATCTACCGTCTTGGTGGTGACTATGATCGATAAGCGGATCTACCGAGATTTGTGAGCCATCTTACCTCGTCTTGACATCTATGGGGTAGCACCGAGGCCCCTATCTCCTCAGGGAATATACATGGCGTGACGAGTCACCCGGTGGCTTTACTTGGAGGTACCTCGTCAGTGGACGTGAGTACCCAGTTCACGGAGGGCGAGGTAGGCTTGCGAGAGATAGAGGCGTCTCGACCCGAGCTTTGGGGATGCCTAGTGTTTCCCCTTTGTCGATTGGACACCCATACACCCGTCGCTTCCCATCTTACCGCCTATGGCATTTGTGTGGCACCTCCGGTGAGCCGTCTGGTGGCGGCCGGGATGAGAGTATCGATGCCGTGATGACCTCGGTCGATCCGCGACATTCCTATGGTTGGGAATGTTGGGGCGGGGCCATCGAGTGCGCCGTCGTGAGAGTCGGATGGCGGCGACTCGATGATGATTCGAGACGATGAGGAGGATCAGGAGGATCGATATGGCGATGAGTGATACACGATGACCAGCCTAACTAGAGCTTAGTCCGTATGTATATAGTCGATATGTGTGTAGGTTGCTTTGTGTTTTGAAAGAAGTGAGCGTTTGTACTTTGTATTATCTTGTAATCCCGTATGTTGTTGGATGCGGGTTAAGCTTTTGAGATGCCATCTATTGTACATTATCTCTTTTGTATCAGCTGTTGTGCGAAATAGTCCTCTTTGAGGCACAAATTTTCGATGTATATATATGATAACCGAAGTGGGCTTTTCGTGAAATGATTATTGTGATGGATAGCTTGGTTTAAAATTGCTTTACAAAAGAAATTGTGTGATGATATTGTATATGTTAATTGTGAAAATGATTTTCAATATTTATTGTATGTTTAAACAACGAATGCCGCCAAGGCGGGATCACTGCACAAAGAGGTAGGGAAGGGGAAGAGGTAGAGGCGGAGGAAGAATTCTGTGCAGAACACGCTAATATACCACCACCACCTCCACCCGATCGTAGGATCGAAGAATTATTTCTTAAGCGAGAACCACCTTCTTTTGATGGAAAAGGAGCCAGATAATGCCGAGCAATGGATAAGGGCTATGGAAAGGATATTTGATTTTCTTGATGCACAACACGAGAGCGGCTGTCTGTATTACTTTTCAACCGACGGGACTCGCCGACTTATGGTGGGAAGCTTGACGAAAGATTTCTTGTGGGATCGGATGAATCGTTCACTTGGGAAGAATTTAAAGAGGAATTGTATGAAATACGTTCGAAAAGTTATCGGAAAAGGAAGGAACAAGAATTTTATAATATGAAGCAGGAAAGATGTCAGTAGCAGTTATGATCGCACTTTCTGCGATATGTCGATATGTCCACGATCGGTGAATACGGATATGAAGATGGCGAGAAAAGTTTAGAGTGCGGATTGAGGTCGAGATAAGAATGTCTCTAACCGATCATGGAAATCGACTTACAGAAGCTCTCGGACGAGCTTTGGACATCGGCGACCATGCGGAAGAAAAGTCAATCGAGACATAGACATCGAACATAGGGGACAAAGGAAGAGAAAATGGGAAGGAAATTTTGGAAATAACGATGGCAGGGAAGTTTTGGTATCTGAATAACAAGCGGCCGTGGCGCGAAACACGGTACCGCAAGGATATGGATGGAAGAAACCATTCTTTACCCCTCGAGACGGGAGGATCACAAGAAGCGAGCAAGGACAACTCCTCGCCTAAGTGCCAAAAGTTTCACAAAGGAGTTTGCCATTTGGTAAATTGCTTTAAGTGCGGAATGAAGGGCATTACGCAAATAGTTGCCGGGGATACATGCGGGGACGGTGGGAAGGCCAAATCGGCCGGCAATGCCCAACCCCTCGGGCTATTCGGTTTCGACCTGGCCATGACATGACCACCGCAACAGCGGTGGCAACAACCTCATCAACAACAACAACGACAACCACCGCGGCGGCGTAATCAGCAGCGACGCCAACAGCAGCAGCCACGGCGAGAATCAGCAGAGGCAGGCGCCCGTCGGCCTCGGCCGGCTCGAGCGAGCATATGCTGCGGAGGCAAAATGAACAAAACCGGAAACTGGCGGTATGGAACACTTCTCAGCGTACTGTTATACTTTTGTTCGATCACGGGGCATCACGTTCTTTTGTAGCAAGAACATGTGTAGATCTATTGGAACTTAGATGCGAGAAAGCAAACCGGGATATGAACATCTCTTCACCTATAGGAGGGATTATGGCCGTTACACATATTTGCTCGAACCTAGAGTTGAACTTAGGATCACTTAAGGTTCGACAAATAACTTAAACATAATACCCATGGGTGATGTAGATATAATTTTGGGAATGGATTGGTTAGCGAGAAAATCATGCTACGATCACGTGTAAAGAGGAAATTTTCATTCCATTTTCACGGGCAAGAAGCTACAAGCTTTACGGAATCGACATGGGAAGAAAATTCGATTATATCGACATTGAAGGCGAAGTATGATAAACAAGAAAGGATGCCATGCATTTCTTGTTTATACGAATGGAGAAAGATCGAACAACGATAAAAGTTGAAGATGTAGAGATTGTGCGAGAATTTTCGGATGTTTTCACGAAAACCTACAGGATTACCTCGATGAACAAGCTGAGTTTACCATTGACTTGGAACCGGATCGGCTCGATGTCAAAGGCACCGTACCGAATGGCTCAAGAAAGAAGCTGGAAGAGTTGAAAATTCAAATCAAGAGCTGTTAGACCTAGGTTTTATCGGACCTAGCGTTTCGCCTTGGGAGCACCGGTGTTATTTGTTAAGAAAAGGATGGTTCCTTGAGGATGTGTATAGATTACGAGGCGAACAAAATGGCGCTCAAAAACAAGTATCCACTACCAGGATAGATGACTTGTTTGATCAGCTACGAGGAGCTAGCGTGTTCTCGAAGATCGACCTCAAGTCAGGCTATCACCAACTCAAAGTGCGGCCTGAAGATGTGTCAAAGACTGCTTTTCGAACAAGATACGGCCACTATGAATTTATAGTTGTGCCATTCGGATTGACCAATGCGCCGACGGTATTCATGGATCTCATGAATAGGGTGTTCCACCCATACTTAGACAAATTTGTTTTAGTCTTCATAGATGACATCCTCATCTATTCAAAGAATGAAGAAGAACACAAGGAACACCTCAGAACAGTACTGAAATCTTTGAGAGATGAGCGACTTTTGCTAAGTTTAGCAAATGTGAATTTTGGCTGAAGGAAGTAATGTTCCTTGGACACATTGTGTCACCGAAGGATTAAAGTTGATCCGCCAAAGTAGAAGCGGTCGAGAATGGAAATCGCCGAGGACACAAAATGAAATTAGAAGTTTCTTGGGATTGGCGAGGTTACTATCGGAGATTCATTGAAGGATTCTCAAAGATAGCAAGGCCAATAACCCAACTTCTCGAGAAAGGATTAAATTCACATGGGTGATGAGTGTGAGGCAATTTCCGGATGCTCGAGGAAAAGTTAACTCCTTTGTGCTAGCAGTTCGAGCGGATCAAGAGTCGTGGTCTATCTGGATGCTTCCAAAAATGGATTAGGCGTGTGTTAATGCAAAATGGAAAAGTGATAGCCTATGCATCTCGACAAGCGAGACCGCACGAATTGAATTACCCAACACATGATGCGGAACTAGCGGTAGTACATGCCCTAAAGATATGGAGACATCATCTCTACGGAGTAAGATGTGAAATCTTTACCGATCACAAAAGTTTGAAATACTTTTTCGAGCGGAGAGATCTAAACATGAGACAAAGAAGATGGCTCGAATTGGTAAAGACTACGGCGTGGTATAAACTATCACCGGGCAAGGCAAGCGTTGTAGCCGATGCCTTGAGTCGTAAAAGTCGAAAACCAATTGGGATGTCTCATCACAAATGAAGAAAAACTCATTGAAGAGTTTGAAAGGATGAAGATTGAATTGATTGAACAACGAGAGCGATCACGAGTTGTATTGCTACACTCACTTTGGCGTCGATTTAAGGAAAAGAATCCTTGAAGGACGAAGGATGGAGGAAAAGTTGGAAAAGCAAGAGCCAAGTAAGGACGGAAGGATGAAAATTTTCAAAAGCACGAGACAATGCTTTATTATTTGAAGGAAGATTGTGTATCACAGACAACAACAACCTTGGAATGAAATCATGAGTGAAGCTCATGACACACCATATCTGACCCGTCCAGCGGATACAAAATGTACCAAGATTTGAAGAAAAAGTTACGGTGGGAAGGTATGAAAAGAGACATAGCCTCTTTTGTAAATGTTGTCTTGCTTGTCGACAAGTAAAGCATTACACCAACGTCCTTACGAGCTACGACCTTTGGCAATACCAGTGGAAATGGGAAGACATAGCTATGGACTTTGTTACGGGTTTACCAAAGTCTAAAAGAGGAATTTCTTGCTATATGGGTAGTAGTGGACAGACTCACCAAATGTGCACATTTTACGCTAATTCATTACCCCCCAGTGCGATAAGCTAGCCGGTATGCGTAAAGGAAATTTTACGCTGCATGGATACGAAAACTATCACCGATAGAGATTCAAAATTTACTTCAAGATTACGGACTAGCTTGCAAAAGAATTGGGCGCAGTTAAATTTCAAAGACAACTTTTCACCCTCAAACCGATGGACAATCACAAGGGCGATCAAACACTCGAAGACATGTTGAGAAGCGTAGTGTTGGATCGAGGTGCCAAATGGGAAGAGGTTTTACCTCTCATCGAATTTGCTACAATAATAGTTATCAGCGACGAGCGATATGGCCCGTATGAAGCCTTATATGGAAGAAAATGTCGATCACCGCTTTATTGGGATGAAGTGGGTGAAAGAAGAATCTTAGGGCTGTGCTATAAGAGAAATGATTGAGATCGTTCGCCAAATTAGGCCGAGAATAAAAAAAGCTCAAGATGAGCAAAGTCTTACGACGTCGTGAAGAGTGAGCTACATTTGAAAATGGAGATAAAGTCTTTTGAAGGTCTCTCAATCTAAAGGGATTATAAGGTTTGGAGTAAAGGAAAATTAAGACCCGTTTTATTGGACCTTATGAAATCCTAGAAAGAATAGGCCCGATCGCCTATAGGTTGGCTCTTCCGCCAAGTGCGGGAAGCGTACATAATGTTTTCATGTATCCTGACTCGAGAAATGCGTATGCGATCCGAGCATGTGATCCATCAAGGCGGCGTGATCCTCAATCCAAATATGAGCTATAATGAAGAACCTACGGCCATTCTAGACCACGAGGTTCGACAATTGCGAAATAAATCGATTCCACTAGTCAAAGTCTTGTGGAAACATCATGGACGAGAGGAAGCCACGTGGGAGCTTGAGGGCGCAATGAAGAAAAATACCCGATCTTTTACGAGGTATGTAAATTTCGGGATGAAATTTCTTTAAGGGGTGGAATGTAATACCCGATTATTTAAACTCTAATTACGAAATTAATTTCGTCGATTAGAATATTATCATAATAATTTGATTATTATAGATCGAATAATGATATCGATTATTGTTGGAATAATAAATTCCTATGTTTTATTCACAAATAAATGTGAATAGAAATACGAATAATTAACGTATTTCAACAATATTATTTCTCGTCGATTAAGTATCGATATTTATATGCTCGTGATATTTTCTAAGTTTTTAAGCTTAGAATTTAATTCCATTATTATTGGAATTATTTAATAAAGTGATTATAGCTTTATTTAGACCATTTTGAGATGAGTCGATATTTAAGCGTTTGAGGCGTTTCAAGCGTTAACGTTTTGAGATGACTTGAAAATCAAGTCTAACGATCGAGGAATTATGATATTTAAATTCCTATGATTATTTTATATAATTGGAATATTATTTAGCATTGAATTAATGCTAGAAATTTTGGAATTATATTGTTGATTATTTATGATTCTCGAAAACCATAAATCGAGAAATAGGGTTTTCTACCTATGGATTATTCTAATAATTTTCCTATGATATAAATTATCATCTAAAACATATATTATGATATATATGTATAATTAGCATGAAAAATTAAATGTTAGCACTTAAGAATGAAAGTGCCGTGACCTTATACTATGTACAACATAGTTCACGTCAATTTTTGAGTGTAGAATTGCTATGCTATGTGTTCATGATACAAGTGTAATCTAAATACACTCTAATCTAGTAATGAACAAGTGGGATCAATTGTGAGGTGTATTAGCCGTCATTCTTGACTAAGAAACACTTGATGATGTATTACAAATTTTTGGGATAGAGTGTTATATTTTACATGCATGATCTGACTTTAAAAATCTAAAATTTTGCCTTCTCTTCTCTCATTATCGTGACATTTGGCATGTGTGAGTCAATTATACTTTTGTTTCATTCAAAACTTTATACATGTAGTAAATACATGTAAGAGATATTTTAGACCATGACATATGCACTTGGTGACTCATAAAAGTTTTTGTCTTGCTTTCTTGTGTAATAGGCGAGAGATAGAGAGATCTGATTGTATTGATTCATTTCTTTTGTTACTTAAGTATTTTTAGTCTTGAAACAATAAACACTTTCATTCCTCTTCTAAAAACAAACCCATCTCTTGAGAGCTTTCTTAAGAAAACCAGGCATTTTCTTAATTTCCATCTCCAAAAGCTTGAACTTTAGTTACCCTACAACCGATCGACACAGTTAACAAGGTTAGATATCGAACGAGCTTCGATTATACCCTAAGTTTTTAAATTTTTAATGGTTAGATTTAAATGTTAAGCATGTGATCTTAAGTAGGAAAGTATGCTAGCATGATAGCTTGTTAATTAATAATGTGTAGCATGATGTTGTAGATGTATATACCATGTTTAATATTTAATAAAACATGTTATGAAATTATGTCATGTGTACCGAAAATTTTCTTGATGATTTAAGAATGGATTGATGATATATGATGTAGTAGGAGCTTATAGTAATTATTATGAAATTTATAAAAATCTTATGCTAATTATTTCATTATTACCGAAAATCATGGAGTATGCTAAGTTATTGTATAATTTTTATTTGAATGATATAATAGCATATTGTTGATCTAGGGCATTGATTATGTACTACATGAATTAACTAGAATTTTTAAAGATGAATTGCCCAAATTATTTGAAAGGACCGTGAGCTTCAATGTGGGTTTAAGGAATGATTTAGTTGATTTTAGTTAATGTAATGATGTATTAGTGCTATACTATAGTATATAAGTATAGTGTAATTTAATTAGAATTTTAGGAAATTATTTGATAATTATTGGAGGATTTTCGAGACCTATAGTAATACCTAGGTGAAGTACAAAATTTTCTATAGTGATATTAATACGTATTAATGATAATAGTTTAAAAAAATACACTATATGAATTTAGAGGAAATTTTGGAACAAAGTTGAGAAATTAGTGTTATAGCCGTGTGCTATAGTGTTGAGAATAAGGAATTTTAATTCCTTTTAATCAAGAATAATAATATATTATATGTTTAAAAATTATTTTAGACATAGTTGAATTTTCGAAATTATTAAACATAGTATATTATGTTTCTGACGACGTTATATTAAATAACGTTGGAAATGTAAAATAATGCTTAATGTATTAAAAGATTAATATTGAAAGAAAATATTAATCATGTTTATCGATTTACGTGAAAATCGAGTATTAAAGCATTATGAAATGAAATCGATTGAAAATCGATTTATATTGATTTATTCATTAAAATATGTTAACTAAAAATTATTAAGAAAAGTCAAATGGTTGACTTTCGAAATTAACGTCTGAAATCGTTAGATTAAATATGCTATCGTGAAAAATGTATTACTTTTATACGAATATCTCAATCGTGAGAAAAGATTTCATAATTGAAATCATTTTATCAAATAACGTTATTATCGTTAATTATTTAACATAAAGGTTAAAATGAGACTATAGATCATATTCGTCTCTCTCGATATCGAGAATTATTTTTATTGAAATCGTCGTTTCTCGTATAAATTTTTTAGAACTTGAATTATTTTATTTATCAAAGTTGAGCGAACTTTGAAAATCTCGGCGTGCTGACGTGCTAAGCGTAAATTTTGCGTAAAGGTGGGACGTGAAACTCACGCGCAACGAGAAGAAGGACACGCGTGTCGAGATTCGAGTTTAAAAGTCGAGGTGGGCTTTACTATACTCAAGCGGTAGAATTTACCAAATGATTTATTTATGATGCTTTATTGCAAGCAAATATTTATGAAGTGAGTTATTTAATTACACGCCCAAAATGTTTATGTTTTGTGTATGTATCGATTCATGATTGTTGATGCATAATGTTGGGTAGCCCACTTTATGACATGCTTGAATTCGTATTCTTTGAATTACCCCAAGAATGATGGAGAATTAGTATCTGTCTTTGAGATGGCTGGATTTTGTGTGCGATTAATTGTATTTGTGTCTTTGAAAGGGTGCTCGGCGGTCGTGCAAATCGTGAGAGGAGGCTCTCTCTCAGTAAGGAAGTGTGTTGGATGAATTGTTGTGGTGGATGTGGATCATACATACGTTGAAAATGCTTGGCAGTGATATTTATGGAAAATGATAGATAATATTTAGTAAACACGAGTATTTCAAATTAAAACCTCGTGTATTCTTGTGATGGGCGCGAGTAATTTAAACACGATAAATTATTTTGGCATGAGCCCATGAGTGCATTATTTGTACTCGACCACGCATATTGTTTTAAATGTGCGATTGGTGATGATGGTGATGGGCGGAGATGTTGAGTAGTCGAGGTCTTTTGGTATTTATATATATTTGAAAGAAAGAACCCTTGGGTGCGTATCGTCATATATGTATTCACATGCTTTCATTGCATATTTTGAATATTATTGTATGTTGATGTTGTGACCTTTTTGTCGAACTATCGAACATACATTAAAGGAACTTGTAGCCTTTACATCGTAAATGACTTTGCCTTGTAAATAAGGTTTGAATTGCTTTTGCCTTGTAAATAAGGTTTGATTATCGATGTTCGATAAGTATTATTTGAAATCTTCGATTATTCTTATTAATTGTTTTGTAATCCTGTTCCAAGCTCGGTTCTCTCTAATATGTCCTTTGAATTAGAGGGGCTGTGACAAATGGTGACTGGGGGGCTGTAAGGACAATGCACGACCGGTCACAGCGACGTAGAAGGAAGCCTACTTCTACGGCGTTAATGGAAAATGATATGAGGAAAGGAAAGGATATGGATCATACATACAAGGAAAATATGTCTGGCCAGACAATTATTTATGAAATGATTAAAATGTTTCGTAAGTACAAGGCCTTTTCAAATAAAACCCTTGTATCTTACTATGATGGGGCAGTGTAATTTAAATTGATAAAATATTTTGGTATGAGTCCATGAGTGCATTCTTGTACTCGACCACGCATGTTGTTTTTAAATGTGCGAGGTTGAGCGAGATGATGGATGGAGGTGTGTTGAGCAGTCGGAACCCCTTTTGATAATGATATGTTAGAAACATTGACTACACATCGTTATATGTGTATTCACATGCTTTTCCGCTGCAATAGAACTAAGTTATGTTTTGATGTTGACAGTTGAATTCCTTCAGATCATTTGAATCTTTTGTTAAGGATCTGTAGGTCTCTCTCTCCATATGTAAATTATGTATGTCTTGTATATAATGGTTGAAGCTTCTTAGTTTACTTGAATTATGTCCCATAAGTCTATGATAAATTGCCTTTCATATTCCTTGATTACTGTTCCAAGTATTAGTCCTCGTTAATTAGTCCTTAGGATTAGAGGGCTATTACAAAGTGGTATCGGATCGGTTCGCTCTTTGAATCAAAACCTCATTTCGAGTTAAGTCTAGATTGAGTCACTAGACTTCTAGAGATCGGTGACTATGCTCAACACTCCATCACATGTTGTCACGCCGATTCGAGGAAGGCACGGATCTTAGGGGTGTGATTAGGGTGGGGTTAAGAAGCGGGAAGAAGGGATACATATAACATACATGATAAGAAGATGTGACCATGAAATCGGGCGACATCTCCTCTATAACTAGGACATATCACGAAGGGAGGGGTGCACAAACAATCCACCGAGAATAATATCGATATCATAACCTCGGAAAACATGATCTTGGTTTATTATAAGTAATGCAAGAAGGAAAAATAGCATTACATCACATCGACTAGACCGGTCAACCACATAGCATGCTCATATCGAGACTCACGTGAGAATAACATAACAAATCTTGTTCCCAATCGGAAAGCAAATAAGGGACGAGAATACATCAATATCGAATGCGTATATAACCTGACATCGGAAGCATAGCAAGAAGAACCATGACTCCACCCCTCGTGTCGCCCGTCCGACCTCCTCCATACGTGAAAGATTTGAAAAAGAGTTTGGGGTGAGTACTAGCGCACTCGGTGGTGTTTATCATAAATCGAAAGAATCATGATGCGTGTTCGGAGAACTTACCTTAGAAGGTTTTAAAGCGTAAATCCACTTCTAAGTAAGCAAAATAGATTTTTCATTTTCGATACGATCCGTTATTACTGTTACTCCCATCATAGAACCATGAACCACGGCTCGGGCGTATCCCGCCACCCATCACATCTCATTCATTCGGCCGGAACATATCCGATTCGGCCCATGCGGAGCGTATCCGGTAGGCTAACTCGGTGTGGACTTGGTCAAATCCCATCGAGAACCATAACCACCTCATTACCATTTCCGTGTGGACTTAGGGTCTATCCGCCGAGAACCATAACCACGTGTTGGGGTCTATCCCTACGATCAATACTCGAGATGGTGATCAACCCGCGAATAGAGATCCGTGCACAACCATGATAGAACCATATCTCGGATCGGAGAGCGATAATAACTTCATCAAAACATTTCTGGCGCACATGTTTTATTTTGAAATATCGAGTAAATAACTCAAAATAAGCATATATAACCCAACTGAGCAGACGAAACGTCGGCAGGAGATATCTACGGATCCGATGACTTCACCGATCGCCTTTGGTAGGTACACAGTAACAAGGCGGAACAAGCTGTGGGGTCGCGTCCCAAAGCAAAGCAACATCGTGATCAAGCGACGATCGTAGCAAAATTAGGATTTTCGACTTTACGAACCCACATTTGGCACTCTCGGGTTTTCAAATCAACTCGATAATATATTCGGGGCATCGAGACCTATAATAGGGTACTTTCAAAATATGCATGCATGCAAGTTGACTCAAATCTTAGCGTGAAGAAGCTTCAAAATCGATGCCTATCCTCGGATCTAGGATAAACCATCTAAAATCGATGCATGAAAATGGAAACATAAGCAATATGCATAACAGCGAACATGGAATGACAAACTATGTTGAAAATGGATAACCGGGCATGTCTTCCTTTAGAAAACTCGAAGCAACGGAAAACATCCCGACATGCGAAGCGAAAAAAAGCGGAATCGATACTTTAGTAGAATGCATGGCGGAACTCAAAACCTAAAGGACCCGTGGCAGGTGGCCGTCGGCCGCAAGCGGCGACAACAGCTCACGACGGTGGCGGCCTTGGCGGCGGCGGTCTTAGCCAAATCGGCCGACCTCAGGATGTTTTCGCCTCGTCCTTTAGAATCCCGAGTTACTATGCTATCGATCTACTAAAGGCGGAATCAAAACAAGAAAAGGACAAAAAGAAAAGCAGTGAGCCTCCGGCTCGATCCCACTCCTCCGTGACTTCCAGCAGCACTGAGCTGCTCGGCTCTTCCGTAAACACGAGAGACAAAGGAAATGAGCGTTGAAAATGAAGGCCCTAGCCTCCTATTTATAGGAAAAAGCGGTGCTTGATTCTTCTTGTAAGCGCCCTTTTCAGCATAAGCGACGCAACTTTTGCAAACGGACTCAAATTTAGCAAACTTAGTACCCATGGACACGAAATAAAATACGGACACAACGACTATAAACAAGATATGCTTTTAAAGATCCATGAAAAGTCCGGTTTTCAATAACTTCCCGAGTGCGAACCTTCATGGGTGGTGAAAACACTGCATACTTAGTGTCTATGAATTAGTCATAAGACACTCTTCACAACGCACGAGGTTTTGTGGCGGTCGCATCACCGAAACAAAAGTCAACCTTTGACCTTTCTCGAAAAATGTGCCATGCAAAGCGAAGCTTTAAAGGACGGGTATTACATCCTCCTCCTTAGAAAATTTAGTCCCGAAATTTCAAACACGTGGAGAAAACAACTCGAGTCTTGAGCCACGAACTTGTCTTCCAACTCCCACGTAGCTTCATCCTCTAAAGTGGTGATTCCACAACACCTTCACCAACGGAATCGCTTGTTCCTCAACTCCTTCACTTCTCGTTCCAAGATAGTCATGGCCTTCTCGTAACTCGGATCTGAGCAAGAACCACGATCGTGCTTGATCACGTGTTTTGGGTCGAACACGTACTTTCTCGGTGAGAAGCGTGAAACACGTCGTGAACATCTCCGATGCTAGGTGGTGAAAGCTAACCTATAGCAGCGGGCCTATTCTTCAAGAACTTGAAAGGTCCAGCGAACCTCGGTCGTAACACCTCGCTTTCCAAAGCGAGCGACTCGCTTCGTTGGGTAAACTTAAGGAAAGCGATCTCGATCATGAGCGAAGATCATCGACGCTTGTCCGCATAGGATTTACTCGCATCTGAGCTTCCTTGATCCTTCGCTTGATCGATTGATAACCTCGACCGTCTGTGAACCATCTCTCGGTCCTAACATCTTCCTCTCGCCCGCCGTCCCGATAAAGTGGCGATCGACACTTCCTTCCGCATAACGCTTCATAGGGAGCCATTCCTATGGTGGCACAGCTGTTGTCATAGGCAAACTCCACCAAAGGTAGTATCTCTTCCCAATTTCCTCCTCTATCGGCCACATTGCTGCGACATGTCTTCAAAACACGAATCATCCTTTCCGGTGACCGTCCGTTTGAGGATGGAATCTTTGTACTAAGATTGACTTGGTCCCCATTGCTTCCTGCGACTTCTCCAAAACAGCGTGAACCTCGGGTCACGATCGATGTAATCGATACCGGCACACCATGTAACCGTCACGATTTCTTTGGCGTAAAGGCGAGCAAGCTTATCTAACTCGTCGTCGTCCGAATCGGTGAAATGAGTGACTTCGTCGATCTATCGACGACAACCCATATAGTGGTGTTTCCTCCGTGACCTTGGAAAACTCACCACAAAATCCATACCGATATGATCCCATTTCCCTCTGCGGGATTGGTAGCGGTTGCAACAATCTGACGGACGTTGATGTACGACTTTCACTGGCGACAAGCCAAACAACGTTCCACAAGCGTAGCTACATCCTTTTCATCCCTTCCCACCAAAAGTTCCTTTTAGGTCTCTGTACATTTGGTGCTTCTGGATGAGTTGTATCTGGTGCCTCATGAGCTTCACTCATGATTTTATCTCTCAATTCCCTATTGGTGGCACACATAACCTTCCTTGGAATAGTAGCGCGTTGTCCTTCGCTTAGTGAACCCTTGTTATCTTCTAGCCTTGCTTTCAAGCGTATCCTTTCTAAGAATTAGTCTCACTCATTGCGCACTCACGATGGCTTCTCTCGGTCCGGTTCATTTGTCATGGCTGCGATGAATCCTTGCACCGATTTGGTGAGTGAATCACTTCGAGCTAAGCTTCTCAAAATCTCGAATAAGCTCTTTCTCTTGCGTGAAGATATCAACCGCTCTCGACTTGCAACTAAGAGCATCGCTACGACATTAGCTTTCCGGGTGATAGGCGATGAGCAATCATAATCCTTCACCAATTCTAGCCATCTCCTTTGCCTCATATTCAGCTCTTTTTGTTGAAAAGTACTTGAGGCTCTTGTGATCGTGAAGATCTCACACTTAACTCCATAGAGATAGTGCCTCCAAATCTTCAGCATGAGCATTGCTTTGCTAACCCGGTCGTGAGTTGGGTAGCTCAACTCGTGCGGTTTCAAGCGGCGAGGCCGTAGCTATAACCTTCCGTTACGCATGAGAGCGCAACCTAAAGCAAGCTTGGATGCATCGGTGTAGACCACAAACCCATCGTTCCCTTCCGCACGGCTAACACTTTGGAGCGGTTGTTAGCTTCTTCTTTAACTCTTGGAAACTTGCTTCACAAGCTTGGACCATGAAAACTTGATTCCTTTCACGGTACATTGCGTCATCGGCCTTGCCAACTTGAAAACCCTTCGATGAAGCGTCTATAATATCCGGCCAAGCCTAGAAAGCTTGAACCTCATTGGCATTAGTGGAACCTTCCGATTACTTCTGCTTCAACCTTCTTGGGTCGACTTTGATTCCAGCCTGCGGACACGATGTGTCCAGGAACATCACTTCTTTGAGCGAAATTCGCACTTACTATACTTGGCGTACAACCTCTCGCTCGTGGCGTTTCCGAGCAGTGCGGAGGTGTTCTCTATGCAACTCTACATTCTTGGAATAGATGAGAATATCATCGATAAAAACGAGCGAAACTATCCAGATCTTGATGGAAAACTCGATTCATCGGGTCCGTGAAGGCCGCTGGCACATTGGTGAACCAAAGCGGCATCACGATGAACTCGTAGTGCCCATACCTCGTTCGAATGCGGTCTTATAGCGTCCTCCTTCACGATCTTCAGGTGATGGTAGCGACCTCAAATCGATCTTAGAAGACACTCGCTCCTTGGGCTGGTCAAACAGATCGTCGATCCTTGGAAGAGGATATCATTCTTGATCATCGACTTATTGACTCTCGTAGTCAATGCACATCGCATTGACCCATCCTTCTTCTTGACGAACAGTGGCGCTCCCCCGGCGACACGCTGGGTCGGATAAAACCTAGATCAACGACTCCTGCAAGCTGCGCTTTCGGTTCTTGCAATTCCTTAGGTGCCATTCTATATGGTGCCTTTGATCTGGCGCTGCTCACGGTTCCGGATCAATAGTGAATTCCACTTGTCTATCGGCGGTAAACTTGGCAAGTCCTCGGAAACACGTCCAGGATATTCACACACTGCGGCTCCTCTTGCAGCTGTTTGCGCTCTTCGCCGTGCCTGTCGAACTTACCAAGAAAGTTTGTGACTTCCTTCGATCATCCTCACTTGCCTTGGTCTTTGAGATCATTGCACGCAAACACCCATCCTTATGCCGTGAAACAAACTTCCACTCCTTGGTGTTCGAAAAGCAACTTCTCTCTCGAGACAGCGTATAGTTGCCGGTGCTTTTCAACCAATCCATGTTAAAGATGACATCGAAATCTTCCATTCCGATGACATGCAAATTGACAAAGACCATACGCTCTGATTTCTACCTCACAGTTACGGCAAATCTCTTTTGCCTTTAGCCTTCGATGGGATGCTAATTTCGGTACTACTGTGATTTCTTGGGTACCAAATCCAACCTCTCACACGCGATTTTGAAGCGAAAGAATGTGAGGCTCTGTGTCGAACAAAGCGAAAGCGGGTATATCACTCATATGGATTATACTGCAAGATTTCCGGGAGCTTGAGCTGCTGCTGGCGATTCAGGTGTACCCCTTACTACTGCGGTGGCCTTTGGTTTCTTGGCCTAGGGTGACCTCTGCTCCGTTGTTTGTCCTCGGCGGAGCTGATTACTGCCTCTGCGGGCTGGATCTTTGCCTTCTTGGCGGCTGCCTGCTGCTAGCCTCCTAATGGACAATCTCGGCGTAATGTCCGGACTTCTTACAACGATAGCTTTTCGGTGCTACCTTGCTCACTCGCCGAAATGATTCCTTTGGCATTTCGGCACGGGTTTCCACACCGCGCATGGGTTGGAAATTCTTTCCCAAGGTTGCCTTTCTCTCACTTGAATGCCTTGATTCCTTGGAATCTTTGGACGCTTCTGGTTCCTTGGAACACTGATTATCTTTCCTCGATCTTCCATTTCCTCTTACCTCTTCCTAAAATCGGTGGTGTCGGGTGGCATTATTCTCTCTGGGGCAACATTGACTCAATGTTTAATGCCGGTTCAGGGCTCGCGCATATGTCGGATCTCACACGACGGCGAAATTCGATCTCTGGTGAGTCTCTCTGAACACATGCGCCTGGCGACCTCGGTGCCGACCAGTGCGTAGCATGTGACGAGATGATTGAGCGGCGATCGTGCTCGGTGACCGTCCTTCTCCCTTGCGAAGATTCGAACTCGTTTGCCTTCTCTGCGCTGTAAGCGCCGGGCACGTACTCCATGAGTTCTTCCTTGAAATCTTCCCATGTATACCTTCCCATTGTCACGGTGTTAGGGTCCTCCTCACAGTTCCCACGAAATCAGCCTCGTCGGTTGGGCGAAGATCGCGCAATTCAGCTTTTACGCTTCTTCGCACCGATGTATTGAAGATCCTTTCGGTGGATCGTATCCGACTCTCGGCGTCGATCGGTTCGCGAGACCGTCGAACGTGGGGATTACACTGCGAAAACTCTCGATCGCATGCGGCTGAACCAAAGGTGGTTCTTGGGCTTCTTCACGTTATTGTTCCTACGGTTCCTTGTTCTCGGCATTACATGCGGCGTTTGAAACATTAAGCGCTTTCGCATAGATAGCAGGGTATCATCGCGCAACATATATCATCGCCCATATCACATATCATCACATATATCACATATCACGCATGATCACATATAATCATGCAATCTGTCAACATATCCTCGTTATGCATTTCACATAACATCATCATCACATCGCATAGATCATATATCATCTGGCATAGCTCATATCACATATAAGCATCAAAACATAAACATCATGTCATGAAACGGCGTTAGTATCGGTAATATTCGGTGTCCATGAAGAATTGTTAAAATCAAGATCAAGGTATGTCGATCGAAAAGGTCGGATATGAGCAAAAGAATCGACTCAGTTCTTGTCAAAAGATGCCGCTCTGTCCATGCTTCTAGCGAGACTTCTGCACATCCTTTGTACACCGACTACCTAGATCCACATCCTCCATATCATCCACTACTCTCCGTTCGTCCAGTGGTTCCATTACGCCTCCTCATCCTCTCTTTCCTTCCTATCGGGGCTTGAATTGGGTGCCGCTTGAGCGATCTGCATGGAAGCAAGCCTCGTGGGTATGATCCCGTCAAGCGTGCCTTGATCGCTGAGTGTCGGTGAAAGGCGTACTGAGTCCCTCTCGCGCGCTTGCCCTTCCTCAACATGCCGACCTCGTGAGTCATCGGCTATCTGGATCACGGGTCCTCACGAGTCCTCACTTGTCCTCCTCATTCTCGTTCGGGTCTTCCTCCTCCGCCGGAGTCTCCTTCCCTGGATGCCAACCTGATGCAGTTTGGTGGCATGAAGATCCTGATCTGGGCTTCTTCCCTGCCACTGTCGGATGGACAATCTCTCTCGCCCGGGAGGTTCCTGCCTCAAAATCGTTCCGGGTCCTTCGGAAGGTAAGGATCGTCGATGGAGGTGTAGTGGCTGGTGTATCACGATGCTGGTGATCGTCGGCGATGGTTGCTCTGCGAAGGCTCTTGGGAACATCATCCCTATCATCAATCGGATCGGTCCTCGAACATGCCTTGCTATCACATCCTCCTCGGATGGTATACCTCGATGATCGGTCCTTTGTCTCCATACTCGGCGGCGAACTCGGTGAAATCAAGGTAAGGTGCTGGTGATAGGATCCGTCACGAACATCACGTATTTTGCTTTCTAGCCCATGGTTGCCAACTGCCGTGACCTCTCATCAACCGATAGTAAGCCTCATACTACGATACTTTCCCTTGTCTCGGATCTTTCTCCAAAATCCCACAAATCTCCCGAAATACTCCCAGCGGCTCATGGACATTCTGGTACATTCCACGAACTTACGGATCCGCTCATCCGTCGCTGTGGGATCTTAACCAATGTTATGCGGGGGCCTTGAATATCCATAAACCTACATGTTGGTTTATCAACATAACAATAAATATCACGTTTCCTTTTACGCTGATCGTACGGGTAATCATGTCTCAAACACATGTTCATTTCAACACATATCAATATCGATATCGATATTTATCATAATAATCACGTAAGCAAATCTGAGATTCACTTACAAGCACTCGTTTATCAAAATAAAAGATTTTCAATCAACAATACATTGCTATGTAAACACATAGACTTACATCAACCATACGTGATCACATTAATCACATCATATCATATAAGCGATTTTCACATCACGACCACGGTGCTTTTTGTTCCATCAACAATCCTTCCCGTCCACATCACCATCGACCACGTCTCATCCACATCACGTTTACATCCGTAAACTCTTACCGAGGACAAAACACGTGAAACCAAGATCATATCAAGCATCACGTAACCACATAAAGCATCGGCAAATAAGCGGATACCTCATCCCCTTTTAAAGGAGGTGGCTGACGGTGGTGAGGGTAGGCTGTACGATAAGCAGTTTAGAAGAACAAGTTCTAAACACTCGATTTCAAACGCACATGATATAAAGCAAACAAAGCGATTTGATATCGGATAACAAAGCTAGAGGTCAAAGCTAAGAACCATTGCTCGATACCATGCTATCACGCCCGAATTCAGGGAAGGCACGGATCTTGGGGGTGTGATTAGGGGTGGGGTTAAGCGGGGAAGAGGGGATACATATAACATACATGATAAGAAGATGTGACCATGAAATCGGGCGACATCTCTCTATAACTAGGACATATCACGAAGGGAGGGTGCACAAACAATCCACCAATAGAATAATATCGATATCATAACCTCGAGAAAACATGATCTTGGTTTATTATAAGTAATGCGAGAAGGCAAAATAGCATTACATCACATCGACTAGACCGGTCGACCACATAGCATGCTCGTATCGAGACTCGCGTGAGAATAACATAACAAATCTTGTTCCCAATCGGAAAGCAAATAAGGGACAAGAATACATCAATATCGATGCGTATATAACTGACATCGCGGAAGCATAGCAAGAAGAACCATGACTCCACCCCTCGGTATCGCCGTCCGGCCTCCTCCATACGTGAAAAGATTTGAAAAAGAGTTTGGGGTGAGTACTAGCGCTTTCGGTGGGGTTTTATCATAAATCAAAAGAATCATGATGCCGTGTTCGAGCACTTACCTTAGAAGGTTTTAAGCGTAAATCCACTTCTAAGTAAGCAAAATAGATTTTCATTTTCGATACGATCCGTTATTCTTATTACTCCCGTCATAGAACCATGAACCACGGCTCGGGCGTATCCATGACCCGTCACATCTCATTCATTCGGACGGAACATATCCGATCGGCCCATGCCGGAGCGTATCGGTAAGGCTAACTCGGTGTGGACTTGAGGTCAAATCCCGTCGGAACCATAACCACCTCATTACAATTTCCGTGTGGAATTAGGGTCTATCGCGAACCATAACCACGTGTTGGGGTCTATCCCTTCGATTAATACTCGAGATGGTGATCAACCCGCGAATAGAGATCCGTGCACAACCATGATAGAACCATATCTCGGATCGGAAACGAATAACTTCATCAAAACATTTCTGGCGCACATGTTTTATTTTTGAAATATCGAGTAAATAACTCGAAATAAGCATATATAACCCAACACGAGCAGACAGCGTCAGCGGGAGATATCTACGGATCCGATGACTTCACCGATCGCCTTGGTAGGTACACAGTAACAAGGCGGAACAACTTTTGGGGTCACGTCCCACAAAGCAAAGCAACATCGTGATCAAACGACGATCGTAGAAAATTAGGGTTTCGACTTTACGAACCCATTTGGCACTCTCGGGTTTTCAAATCAACTCGATGCGAGAAGGAAATATATTCGGGCATCAAGACCTATAATAGGGTACTTTCAAAATATGCATGCATGCAAGTTGACTCAAATCTTAGCGTGAAGAAGCTTGAAAATCGATGCCTATCCTCGGATCTAGGATAAACCGTCTAAAATCGATGCATGAAAATGGAAACATAAGCAATATGCATAACGGCGAACATGGAATGACAAACTATGTTGAAAATGGATAACTTGGGCATCTACTTCCTTTAGAAAACTCGAAGCGACGGAAAACATCCGACATGCGAAGCGAAAAAGCGAAAAGCGGAATCGGTACTTTAGTAGAATGCATGGCCGGAACTCAAAACCTAAAGGACCGTAGCAGGTGGCCGTCGGCCGCAAGCGGTGGCCAACAGCTCGAGGCGGTGGCGGCCTTGGGCGGCGGTCTTGGCCAATCGGCCGACCTCGGCCGTTTTCTCGCCTCGTCCTTTAGAATCCGAGTTCTATGCTATCGATCTACTAAAAGCGGAATCAAAATAAGAAAAGGACAAAAACAAAAAGCGGGCTGCAGGGGATGGTTGATCGGCGGTGGTAGCTCGGCGGCGGTATAATGGCGCCCGCCATTGGCCTCCCGGCTCGATCCCCTCTCTCGTGACTTCCATGAGCGTGCACTGGCTGCTCGGCTCTTCAAGTAAACACGGAGGCGAAGGAAATGAGCGTTGAAAATGAAGGCCCTAGCCTCTATTTATAGGAAAAGCGGTCTTCTAGCATTGCTTGTCTGCAATGACCACTTTTCAAAAGCATAAGCGACATAACCGCAAACGGACTCCAAATTTAGAAAACTTAGTACCCATGGACACGAAATAAAATACGGACTGCGACTATAAACAAGATATGCTTTTAAAGATCCATGAAAAGTCAGGTTTTCGATAACTTCCCAGTGCCAAACCTTCATGGGTGGTGAAAAACTGCATACTTAGTGTCTATGAATTAGTCATAAGACACTCTTCCTAGCGCAGAGGTTTCGTGACGGTCGCATCACGAAACAAAAGTCAACCTTTGACCTTTTCTCGAAAAATGTGCCATGCAAAGCGAAGCTTAAAAGGACGGGGTATTACATCAAGCTCAGCAGGAATGAGGTAAATGATTTTCTTCTCAAATGTTTTGAAAAAAAAAAGAGATTCAAAGTTCCAACAATATGCGGTATGGAATTGCATATTTAAGGAAAACAAAGGATTTGATATGTCTAGATAAATGATTTTCTCGGTTTGAAAGCGAAAAGTTTGAAAGTGAAACAAATTTTCAAGTGAAATGAAAGTTGTGAGAGTTGTTTGAAAGTGAAAGTTATTGCAAATGTTGCGAATGAAGTTTATGTTGTGAAGAGAAAAGTGATGAAATGATATTGAAAGTTGTTGGTTCGCTACCAACATATGATGATGTGATAATATTATATGAGGAGGATGTTGAGGTGATAAGGAAAGTTGTTGGTTCTCTACCAGCGTATGATAATGTCATCTGAGAAAGTATTGACAAAGATATGTCAAAATGAAATGTTTGAATTCATGAAATTGATAAAGATTTATTATTATTAATGTATGAAAATGCTCAAAATGGACATTTATATATCAATATGATATATTGAACTCTTGAAATTCAAAGAAGTACATGAGTATAAAGGAGCTATGTTATGAATAATTGAAATTTTATTTCAAATCTCAAAGTTGTTTATGATAATGGGTATGTTATCCCAAAAGAGCGTGGGCTGTTTAAGCGCATGATCCCGTTTTGAAAGAACATAGAAGGATGAATTATGAGGATTTTATTCCATCCTAAGAACAAAAGCGAGATCGAAATGAGAATGTCGAAATGAATGATGAGAAGAAATTTTCGGCGAAATGGAAATGAGGTCAAGATAATAAATGTCACTATCGATAAGTGACATGAGTATAGTCTTTATTTGGACGTTCAGCGGCGGAACTCCAAATCGACTATAATTTTTCGTTAGAAGCAGTAGAAATGTGATCGAAAAATAAATTGATGCAAGTGTTGTGAATTTTACAAAAAGAGACCACGATGTGGTAGAAAAATTTTGATGAGATAAATCGAAAAGTTAGTTCAATGATGTGAGTAAAGTTAGACTCGAGATCGAAAGCTAAAAGATGGATACGAGGAGCGAGCATAAGATTAGCGAAAACAATGTGAGTTTTCAAAACAAGAATGACTTGGCGCGGGCTTTTCTGCACTGCGCGGTATTTTGTTTTGACCCGATCTCCTTCGTTTGAACTCCGAATTACTCATGGTTTTCGCCTACATACTCCTAACGCAATGTAATTTATTTCTTATGAAGGACCAAATCCCGGATTCCTTCTCCAGAAGTTTCGAGAATCAGTTGAAGTTAGTTTATGGTTTATATAGAATGAGAACTTTAAAGTATGATAAGAATCTTAGAATGTTACTAGAAAGTAAGATTTCCAGTAGTACAAGTAGAGCTATGACGTACATGAGAACCTTTGTATGATGACCTAATACGAGTTTATGAGGTTTCAAATTCTATTCATTACCCAAATTCTGTCATTGAGTTTAACTCTATGACTTAGATCAAATTGAGAAATCACTTGAGTTTCTCACTTTTTCTGAAGAAAATTTTTCAACCCAAAAAAAAATAAAAATTATAAAGTGTCCTTTTGAAACCAAGCCCTTGTGTGGTGAGAAAATATTTGTGGCCAGTGCAGCGACCCATATGACCAAAGAAATCTCGATGAGTCGTCATTCGGTCTTGGACCTAGATCCCAATTATTCGATTCAAAGAACATATGGATTCAAACTGTAAAAAAAAAAAAATTGTCATCTTGAATTGTGAATCCATACCTCTTGAAAGTTGTCATGATAAATTCTTTTCAATCCTTGAAGCCAATAAGTATAATGAAGGTTGACTTATCTTGTCACCTAAGTTTCAAATCAGTAAAGTGATAGACATAAAAAAAAAATTATGATGTAAAGAAGATCTCGTTGGGACCTGATATAGATATATTGTCCCCCTATGATGCACATCGATCCAATGACCCTGATGGGCTTACTAAGTACTGATGATAGTAAAGCTATACATTCATGAGACGGTTATGATAACAAAGTTATGAATAAGATATTCTTTAGCATTGAATGCAAGAGTAAAAGTAAAGGAAAGTATATGATATCCTTGGGATATAATTTCCCCTTATTATGTCATAATGAGAGAGATTACAACTTATCTTTAAGATAATTGTTTGTCCTTAAAACCTCATTAATAGGGTGGACATGTCTAAAAAATGAAGATGCACATTATACTTTTCAAAAGACATATATATAAAGAAATGATAGCATCTCAAATAACAAATCTCTCGCCTTATATCCCAATCAATGAGATTATGCTTAAGCAGAATTGATTCCAAGTATAGGAGACTTGGTTAAACCAATGATAATGAGATTGAGGAATCATAATCATTGAGATATGTGAACAGCTAGGATAGCCCTAGCATGTAAATCAAGTATGGAGAAAATGTCTCCAAAGTCAAGACATGGTAATGATATGCTTGGAATTTAAGTTATGGTGTACAAATGTACTACCTTACCAAGCTATATGACAATAATGACGGTTCTAGTCCTGAAAGTGAGAACCGAAGTATAATGAAAGTAATATTACTTTCAGATACCATGCTCAAGAAAAAGGGACAAAGGTCATAAATAGTAGGAGAAATTATAAGCTATACAATCATGAGATAGCCACGATATGATATAAGCTGCAAAAGCTTTACGACTTCGATAAGTAAGGTAATTCCCTTGAAATAAAGAAACGGATTAAGAAATAGATTCATTATTTGAAATGAATCTTAGTACTCTAAGTTATATTGACACAAAACGCTTGTCTTGTGTGCCTTAGTAATTAACAAGCAAGATAGCTTCTTTAGACTTTGCAAAGGGAATACATCCAAGAGAACAAAGGAAGAGATTCACATTGAGGGACTTTAAGGTGAATCCAATTGGAAAGTTTATCCCTCATACTTTTGTGACGATCAATAAAATGGGATATTAAGTATCTCTGACATGGAAATGAAGCAATCATTGAATGTCGAGAAAATGGAAAAAGATATTTGACGTCGGCAAAAGTATGATATATCCTCGATGGACAAGTTTTATCCTATCGAAATTGCATGATGGATCAATAAAGATTAAGAAGAAATGGCGTATATCCTAAAGGATATTACAAATGATGGCGCTAAATGTCGATTATAAGGTTTCTCACGGAAAAGAGTTTAAAGTAAGGATATATGAGAGATATATTCCTAAGATCGATAAAGTGAAAAAGGGAATTGAATCATTCATACTGGATTAGGAATGAATGATAATGTCAGATACATCACGATCTCTACGATAAGATTTAATTATCGAGATATCAATATCAAAGATAGGTTGATATAGACCTAACCACAGAATGCTATTGATAAAAGCATAACTGTACCGATGCCCGAGAAGGATATGGTGAACGAGGTAGCAGAAGGCCATAACAAGGGAACAAAATGTCCCAAGAGAAAGGACAATGATATATGAAAAGATGTTTACTTGAATGAGGCGAGAACAAGTAGACGAGCTATATTTTGTACGAGAGCAGAGCGAACAAAAACCGAAGTGCACGATAGATGGAAGGAAAATGGAGTATTACGGGTAAAAGTTAACCACAAGGCCTACAAGCTTAGAACTCACTGCAGGCGTATCGGCTCTTTTATTATAAGCGGGCATGGATTTAGGGCAGTTTTGGAGGAATTCTGCACCTTTGGAAGGATGCTCGTAACTATGGAGTGACGGATGAGGATGGTATCCAACAACTTATTAAATGGTTTGCTAATAGGCGCAATATTTTGCAAAAAAGTATCGAGAATATATTCTCCATGTAGAAAATTCAAGTTGGGCGGACTTACGAGGTTTGTCAGCCGCTCAAGTATACATATAATGCGTATGGAGCGGCACCTATGAGCACTTGTCACGGTCCCAGGCAAGTTACGAGTATGATATAAAGGAATGGTTGTACCACGATGTTCAGGGCGTTGGCCCGTCTGTCAGTAAATTATACACGAAAGAGGCGAGAATGGTCGAAGGACATGATCTTACAGCCCTCGAGGATTAGGGGAATTACCGCTACCAACTAAACCTTACTTTACGATAAAACAACACAAACTTACGGCATCAAAGAAGAAAGCAGGGGCGGTGTGACCCCGGCTCTTTAAACGAGATAGATCGTCGGATATATGAGGCAAAAGCGTGCACGGAAAAGGTAAATTTCAAAGAGAAATGCGATTCGACAAAGGCCACTCGAGAGATATAGAATCTTATGATAATATGAGACTTATATGTAGATAGTGAATCATGTGTAAATGGTATGGTTAGAATGTGTAAAATGAGCGTAGTTTGGGTATGTTGTGAATATGTTGAAGAGGTGTCAAAATTTAGATGTAAAAGGACTGAGCGCCATGTAATTAGTCGGCTTGATAGACCGATCCTCGTAATTAATGTATAGAAAGTCCTCATTGAGGCATTTTGATGAGATATTATATGGTTTTTATAGAATAATATCTAGTATACGAAAACGAATTGTTCCGAATAAGATATGGTATCTGAGATTATAGTTATGCCATTCAGACTAACTAATGTACCAACCCTGTTCATGAACCTAAAAAATCGAGTGTTCCATACATACTTAGACAATTTTGTCTTAATCTTTATGAATGATGTTTTTATCCATACGAAGAATGAGAAAGAACATAAAGAACATCGGGGGACTGTCTTGCGGACATTTAGAACCGAACAAATTTTGCCAAGTTTAGTATTGTGAATTTCGGCTTAAAGAAATATTCCTCAGACACATTATGTCTTGATGGGAATCAAAGTGCGTAAGAATGGAAGTCGTCGATGACCTAAAAGGAGATCGAGGAATTTCTTAGGATAATTGACTACTATCGGAATTCATTTAGAATTCTCTAAGATAGCGAGGCCGATACACGGATACCCCAAAAGAAATCAAATCTTACATGGACCAATAAGAGGCCATGTATTAATATGAGAAAGATAATAGCTACGCATCACAATGACTTAGGCCACATGAATAGAATGACCCAACTCATGACTTGAAATAGCAGCAATGGTATAAGTACCAAAGTCTTGGATACATCACTCATATGAAATAAGTTGAGGATTCTTCACAAATTACAAAAGTCTGAAATATATCTTCGAGCAAAGAGACTTGAATCTGAGATATAAAGATGGTTCGAATCGATAAAAGATTACAATTGTGATATAAATTATCACTTACGAAGGCTAATGTAGAATCTCGCCTAAGTTATAAAATTCAATTTAAGTTCGATATATCCTACAAAAAAAGGAAAACTCATTAAAGAGTTTAAGAAAAAGGAGGTAGAAATAGTCGAGATGCCAAGATTGATCATGATCCGTATTGTCACACTCACGATTACGTCAGATTTGAGAAAAAGGGATAATAAAATAATAAAGGAAATCGTATTTTTGCAGGGGGTATCAAAACCTATCACTTCAGATAGAGACTCCAAGTTTACCCCTAGATTTTGAACTAGCTCACCAAAAAGGAGTTAGACACGAGATTGAACCTTAACATAAATGTCCCCTCACGAAAAAATGGACGATCAAAAAGATAATATGGGCGTTTAAGGATATGATGAGGACATTAATGTTAAATCAAGGTGCAAGTGGGAATATGTTTTACCACTTGTTAAGTTCACGTACGACCATAGCTATCAAGCAACGATCAATCTAGCCACATGAGGCATTATGTGGAAAGAAGTATCGACCACCACTTTATTGTAATAAAGTAGGTGAGAGAAAGTATAAGGTCTTGACAGCGTAAATGAAATGATTAAGAAATGCGCGAATGAGGCGAAGAATAAAGAAGCTCGGGACAAACAAAAGTCTTCTGAGTGATCGCGTAAGTCAGAGCTGTATTTTGAATGCGAAATAAAGTTTTTAAGATTTCTCCATCGAGGAAGTTATAAAGTTCAAGGTGCGAGGAATGTTAAGATCACGCTTTATAGGACCATACGAGATCCTAGAAATGATAGGCTAGTAGCCTATAGTTGGTCTTCCACCAAATTTGGGAATGTCGTAATATTCACGTGTCATGATTAAAGAAATATGAATATGGCCCAAATCACGTAATCCACCATAATGATGTGATCTTTAACTCAAATATGAGTTGCGATGAAAAAAAAAATCTACGACTATTTTGATCGTAAGATTCAACGATTTAGAATCAAGTTTGGGTCTTTAATAAAAGTCCAATGGAGAAACCATGGACAAAAGGAAACCACGTGGAAAGCTTGAAAATGTTATGATGTAAAGATACCCCATACTTTTTGAGGTATGCAAATTTCGGGATGAAATTTCTTTTAAGGGGGGTAGAATGTAATACCCCGAAGTTTTAAAGCAATTACGATAATAAAAATCATAAATTAGGGTTTCGTCTCGATAATTGAAATAGTAAATTATCGAAGATTGATTTCGATCATTTATGATCACGAGGATTCTTATGTAATATTCACTAATGATTAGTGAATCAATGAATATACCTATATTATTCTTTCGGCAGTAATATTTTAACGTCGATTGAATATCGATAGTTAATATTAAGTTATTATTTTTCTAAGTGATGAAGCTTAGAATTAAATTTCATTATGAATGAAATGAATTAATAAAGTGATTATGACTTTATTACGAACATTTTGAGATGATTCGGTTATTAACGTTTTGAGACGTTTTGAACGTCAACGTTTAGAGATGAATCGAAAAGTGAGTCTAATGATCAAGGAATTATAATATTTAAATTCCTATGATTATTTTATGAAATAAGAGCATTTTTTATCATCAAAATAATGCTAGAGAATTAAGAATTAATTATTGAATAAGCTAGCAATTTTCGAAAACCCTAATTTCAAAAATTAGGGTTTTGACACATGAAATCATTTTAATAATTTTTCCTATGATATAATATATCATCTAAGACCTATATTGTGTTATATAGCTACCAATGGCAAAGAAATAAAATATTTAGTATTTAGAATGGAAAAGTGCCGTGAGCTTTGGTATGTAGGATTCCATGAATTGAATTTTTCTATCTTTATGCCATGTGATATTGTAATTGTTGTAGTAGGATTTTACTACACACAAAACAAGAAATTAATTTAAGGAATCAAGTTGGATTGTGTGATGCTTTGTAAGAGCCGTGTATCTTTGACAAATGAGGTAGGAAGATTTTTAAAAACTCTTTGGAAGTGATGGTGCATATGGTATTGTGTAAGATCTTTATAACTGGTATAAGACAAATAATAAAATTCATCCTCCCTTGACTTGAACTTGACCGATGCATGAGAAAGGAAAAGGAAGACAATTGTTTCCTTTATTAGTTGATGGTAGTGTTAGTAGTGAGTTATCAAAAGCATGACATTGTTGACCGAAGGTTGGAAGAAATTGTGAAACTCTTTTAATTGATTTGCTTCCATGTAGTAAATGTGTAGGATATTATCTAGTATAAGACAAAACAATTAAAATTCTTCCTTGTGCAATTGAGATAGTCGACACCTTTGGAGAAAAGGGTGAAGGATTATTGTTTCATTTATTCGGTGAGTGTGATGGGTAATTACTAAGGCATATTGTGATGTAATAAAATTGTGTGAGTCACCAAAATATTATGTCTTGCATGTTATGTGTGTGACCGAGAGGAATAGTTAAGGAATTAGTGTATTGTTTGTTTTATTCCATTAAGTGTAATAAGTGATAAGTAAATATAATAGCAAAACATCTCACATCCTTTTTACTCCATAATACCGTGAGCTTTTAGAGAGAAAAGAAAGTGAGTGTTCTTCATTTTAAATTCCCAAACCATGATACAAAAATCCTTGCACCAAAAATCGACTAGTTAAAGGTTAGGAATCGAACAAGCTTTATATATCGTTAAAATTTTCGATTTCCAACGTTAGATTTTAAATTATATATGCTTATGTTCTTAATGCTATAAATATGAGGAATTATATTATCATGATTAGTTGTTTACTAATTATGTTTAGTATATTAAGTATAAGCATATGTATTGTTTTAATTAAAAGCTAAGCATCTATGATTTTTATAATTATGATCAAAAATCTTAAGGTTCAAGTATTGTGGATTAATGATATATGTTAGTAATGGAGCTTTTATTGATTTATTTAGAATTTTGGAAAGCTTATGTTAATTAATTCATAATTACCGAAAATGTTAGAGATTTATATGTTGATGGATTAGTGATCTATGATGATAGTTAAACTCTTAGTGATTTATTAGAAATTTTTGGAAATCATATACAATTTATTTGTATGTACCGAAAATGTTGTGAAATAATATGCTAAGGTATGATTAATATTTAAGGGATATTATAGCATATTAATGTTGTATGGCTAAATTAGGTGTTATGAGATTTTATTAAATTTTTAGGAAATGGTTGTTCATGTTTGGAAATTTTTGAGAGGCTTAAGAAGTTGTACATTGATGTATGAATTGTAAATGTTACATTATGTCATATTAATGATATAGGATGATGATTAGGCATTGTGGAATTTAATGGGAATTTTAGAAAATTGTTTGGTAGATTTTGTAAAGAAACCGTGAGCTATAGTGTAGAAATAGGTGATGTCCAATTTTTCTATAGCCAATGTTAATACATATTAATGATCCTATAATAATATAGTGTACTATATGATTTTAGAAGAATTTTTGGAAGAAGTTTGAGAATTTATGTAAAAAGGGCCGTGAGCTATTTCTTGTGAGATTAGGAGTTTTAAATTCCTTAGATCAAGAAAAATAATACATTATGTACTTAGAATATATTTTAGACTTATTAAGAATTTATGGAATTTTATAAACATATTATACTATGTTTATGGCGAAACGTTATATTAAATAACGTTAGATGCGTAAATAATGAATAATGTACAAGTTAGATCATATTAAAGTAAAATATAAATCATGTTTATTGATTAACGTGAAAAATCGAAATTAGTGTGAATTGATAAGAAATCGATTGAAAATCGATTTATATGAAAGTAGTTATCAAATATTTGAATAATTCGAAAAATAAGTTAAGAAAAGTTAAAATCGTTGACTTAAGTCTAAACGTATGATATAAGTTGGATAAATGTACTAATACGTGTAAGACGTATTAAAATTTACAAGAATATCTCATTTGTGAGAAATGATTTCATAATTGAAATCATTTTATCAAAAACGTTAGTACGTTCAGCGTTTAACCTAAATGGTTAATATGAGACCGTAGATCATATTCGTCTCTATCAATCTGCGAGAAGTTATTAGTTAAGATCTACGATGAAAAGGCGTATTAAATTAGTTAAGGGATGCGAATTATTATTTTATAAGTTATCAAAGTTTATTAAACTTTGATGTTCTCAACGTGACCGCGTACTAAATAAGTTTTTACGTAAAGGTGGGATGCGGACGTGATCGTTGGCATAGAAAGAAATTGTTTAGAAAGTCTACGATCCGGTGGGCTTTACTATACTCAAAATGATAAAATGCTTGCAAATGATTTATTCACGATGCTTATATCCGAAATAATGATGAAATGATTTATTTAATTACACCCAAAATGTTTATGTTTTATGTATATATCTATCCATGAAATGATATGAATGTTGTTGGGTCGCTCCCGACTTATGAATGAAATCGAATTGGTCTATCTGGGAAGGATTATACACAGCTAGGATTAGCGTGTAAACAATAATGGTGATTGGAAATTTGTAAGGACAATGCTGCGGCGGTCGCGGCGACGTAGAAGGAGGCTACTTCTACGGCGTTAATGGAAAATGATATGAGGAAGAAAGGATATGGATCATACATACTGAGGAAAATATGCGGCGGACAATTATTTATGAAATGATAAAATGTTTACGTAAGTCTAAGGCCTTTTCAAATAACACCCTTGTATCTTACTATGATGGGCGATGTAATTTAAATTGATAAAATATTTTGGCATGAGTCCACTGAGTGCATTCTTGTACTCGGCGCTTGCATGTTGTTTTTAAATGTGCGGGTTGAGCGAGATGATGGATGGAGGTGTGTTGAGCGGTGGAACCCTTTTGATAATGATATGTTAGAAACCTTGACTACACATCGTCATATGTGTATTCACATGCTTTTCCGCTGCAATAGAACTAAGTTATGTTTTGATGTTAACTGTTGAATTCCTTCAGATCATTTGAATCTTTTGTTAAGGATCTGTGGGTCTCTCTCTAAATATGTAAATTATGTATGTCTTGTATATAATGGTTGAAGCTTCTTAGTTTACTTGAATTATGTCCCATAAGTCATGATAAATTGCCTTTCATATTCCTTGATTACTATTTCAAGTATTAGTCCTCGTTAATCCGTCATTAGGATTAGAGGGCATTCTGATAAAGAATGACATGTCAAAGATTAAAATCTTGTCTTTAGCTAATGCAAGTAGGATGAAAATTAAGACTATGTGCAAGTGTTTTAAGTTGTCATTTATGTAATAATTATACACAAGTGGCTAAAACATAAAATATAGTAGAACCATTTGCTCTCATTTGCTTCCTAAGGTACCGAAATTAGAAGGAAAAATTTAGAGAGAGTTAAACACATTCTTCCCAAATCTTAGATAGAAAAAGCGTTGCCGTAGATAATCGACTACGATTAAAGGTTAGCAATCGTTCAAGCTTTATATAAATGCTTAAATTTTGAAATCCATCCATTAGATCTTATGTTATGAGCTTATGTTATTTATGATGAATTTTAAGAAATATTGTTCATATCTAAGTTGTTTAGTGAATATCTTTATATGATATTTATAAGCATATATTATGAATTTAATTTAAAGATAAGCATGTTATGAAATGTTTTGATTAGGACCGAAAATATGTAGACAACATATGTTCTTTGAAAATGATTTTAATTGTTATTTTGAGCATGGATTAATTATAGTTGGTAATGTTCGAGTTTGTATGATTTTATGTAGAAATTTTGGAAAACATTAGTACATAAAATCATGAAATTCAGTGATAAGGTATGACATGTTTAAGTATGATTCATGTATTAATGATACTATAGCATATTATTGATGTAGATTCATAATAATATGTTATATGAATTAATTAGAATTTTTGGAAATTATTTGGTTAATAGTTCAAAATTTTAGAATTATAGTTGTAAGGATTTTGATGTCTAATTTTCTATAACTAATATTATTACATATTATTGATCCTATGTTAATATAGTATGATGTGTGAATTTATGAGAATTTATCCACAAGTGTTGGTTAATAAACCAAAATTACCGAAAATTATATGTTAAAGGTTTTAAGGTTTTAAATTTATTTTATCAAGTATAATCACATAGTTGTTCCAAAAATATGTTTTAGACATATTATGAATTTATGTGATTTTTAAAACAAGGAATACTATGTTTATGTCGAAACAATTGTTAAGTGACGTAAGGTTTGAAAAGTAAAGTATTATGATCAAGTTAGATCATACGTATGTGCGTTGTTGAAACACGATTGTTGACTAACGTGAAAAATTGAGAATTTTGAGAATGTGATTAGAAATCGATTAAAAATCAAGTATATATGTAAATAATAGTTATAAGTATGAACGTTGCGAAATATATGATTTGAAAGTCAAATGACTTGACTAGAGTGAAAACGTATGAAATACGTTAATGTGTGAACAACATTATGTTGTACGTCTAGTCGAAATATGGGTTTCATTGAGTAGTTACACTAAGATGTATAAGACGTACTAAGTGGGATAAAGGATACGAAGTATGTTAGAAGATTATCGAATCTTTTAGACTTGGATGTTTTAGAAAAACGTGACCGACATACTAAATTAGTTTCTTACGTAAAGGTGAAACGCGATTTGGTCATTGACGTTAGAAGAAAGTCTTGTTGAAAAAGCTACGTACCAGGTGGGCTTTACTCGAACTGAAAGCTGTTTTATTTATTATGCTTTCTTCGAAATGAAAAGTATTTATTCTGAATCTTTACGTTGAGAAATGATGTTATTACACCCCAACGTATTTATGTTTTATGTATGGATCCTATCAAGTTGTTGGTCGACCAACTATGAAAGTGAATGAGTTGTTGGGTCGCTCCCGACTTATATGAGAAGCAAATTCGTATCCTTTGCTAGAACTCGCATGAGGATGATTGAGAATTCGGATCTATGCTAGAATTCGCAAGGATCAATGTGCACTTAGTAGGTATTTGTGTCTTTGAAAGAGTTCTCGGCGGTCACGACATCCGTGGAAGGAGGCCTCGCTCTCTGGCGCGAGATGAGTTTATGAGATGTGATATGGATCATACATCTGAGAAAATACTGCTTGTGACGACGTTTTGAGAAAATGAGAAAATGTTTTAGTAAGCACAAGGTCTTTTCAAATAAAACTCTTGTGTTTCTTGTGATGGGCGATGTAATTTAAAGTTGATAAAATGTTTTGGCAATGAGTCATGAGTGCATTATTTATCTGTGACCTGCATGTTTGTTTTAAATGTGCGAGTTGAGCTGATTGATGGGATGGAGCCGTGTTGAGCAGTCGGATCTTTTGTCGCTGATAGTAGAACCTTGAGTACACATCGTCACATGTGTACTTCACATGTTTTCCGCTACTAGATTATGAAGTCATATGTATATTATGTTTTGTCAAACCTTAACCGCTTGAAATTCTAGAAGTGTTTTCCTGATATATATCTCCCAATTCAGTGTTCTATGTTATTATTTCATTTCTTAATTCCGTTCCAAATAACAGTCCCTGCTAATCCATTATTTGGTTTGGCGGGCTGTTACATGTGATAACTCAAGTGCCATAGCAATCACCCTCAACCCAGTCCTACACACTAGATGCAAGCACATTGATGTCCGACATCATTTCATTTGTGACCATATCGAGAAGAAGAACATCATTGTTGAGAAAATTCATATTAATATACAATGTGTTGATATGCTCACAAAGCCGCTTGCTGAAGATAGATTCAACATGCTATGCGGAAAGCTACGCCCGATGAACACTAAGGAATGAGAAACTGATGCTGATGAAGCAAAACTGAACAAGGATGGCATATTGATTCCAAGGGAAACCAATGCTGCAATGTCCTACTGACAAACATCAATCAACCAACTATCAGTCATACTAATTCAAGGGGAAATCTATACTGATCGGTCAAACTTACGAACTCAACTGAAGAGCGATATTGACTAGTCATCAATATCAGTACAAACCGGTAACATCAACAAGTGTTAGTATCAATACCACTTGATGCCAATACAATCGATTAGACTGACGAGGTATCAGCTGACTACTGAGCTCAGTAGGCCATTACGTATACTGATAATCACATACTCATGTCTTACTAAAATCTCGTACTGATATAAATATTTTGACACATATATGCATTAAACACTTTGAAATTATTTCTCCTCATTTATTGATAATAATTTGAATTTAATATTCTCGTATTTAATGTGTTCCTCTAAGTGTGTAGGATATTTTCCTTGTATTTAATGCCATGTCAGAAAAATGTTGTAAAAAGTAAAAGTATTTTTTATCATTCAAGACGCGCATAGAAGGTCAACCGATTATTCTTCAATCAGAGTGCGTGTGGATGATGACATTTACAGGCTTATTTAAATGCTTTCCATAAATGATCATCACCTTCATGCGATCAAACTTTAGAACTACCATTTTTCTGCATTCAAACTTCTTCAAGCTTTTTACTCTCAAATCCTTCACATCTCTCTCATATTTGATAAAAATGGCACCCAAGATTCAGAAAAAGAAAGCACCACTCATAGATGCTGCTGGTAGGGCTAGCTTCTGACAAGGTAATCAACTGGGAGAGCACATCCATCTCCCATTTGTTGGCGGACTAGAAGGTTTTTCTCCCGGGAAAATAGGATAAAACTTGGCGGCAAAGTCTCGTCCATCATAAAGGAGGTGCTGAGAGGATAACATGTCCTTTTGGTAAAAATACAAGATGGTACCATCTAGAGATAAGATGCTCCAGTCAGACAGTAAGGAGCTCCTACCTAAGGATTAGACTGAAAGTCTCAGTTTCGAAAAAGATAAAAGGGATAGTGATTTATGAAGAAGCCAAGAGGAAGAGGTCTCAGGGACCAGCCTCAACAGGTAAGGGAAATAAGCTCATTCAGCGGGAGGAGAATGAGGCTGATACTAAAGAAGACGAGGAGTCCCCTGAGTAGTCTCTGTTGAAGAGGGGAAGGAGAAATGTTGTTGAACTGGTTAGGACACTCTTTTGACGAGTGAGAGCCTGAGCCAGAATTCTCACCAGCCCACTCCCATACATATTCCTCGGCCCATACCACTTTCTCATACTCCACTCCACCTGAACCTACCTCTTCTCCCCTACAAACTCCTGACCCCCCCAGCCCATGTTGACTCACTCTTACCCGAGCATTCACCTCAACCTTTCTCATCCCAGGCTGACCTCTCTCAGCCTGATATCCCCCAGCCTCACTCACCCCAACTACTAACCCACGCTACTGAATCATTCGAAGGATTCGTAAAGATCAGTCCTGGCATCCAATTGGCCACCCGTATGACTTTACTCAAAACTTCTTTCACCCAAAAAGCCCACTTCTTCTTTCTAAAAACCTTTCCCATCTCAGAGAACCTGCCTGACGTTCTAACTCAGCTGTCAGACTCCACGTCATCTTGCAGGTAAAGATAGCTCACTTTATCAGTTGGCCGACCTAATAAATCTGGAGTCCTGGGAAAAATACTTCGAAATGGAGGCAAGGCTGGAAAATACATACGTCATCTCCAGCATCTGGACTATAATAAGGACACTCGAGTCTATTGTCTAGAGACTGATTGATGAAGCAGTGGCTGAGAGGGCTGCCATAGAAAATATGTTTGCAGAGAGAAGGGAGCTAGAGAAGGGTCCTCAGAAGTCGAGAAAAAGCCGACTCTTGAAGAAAGGCGATGGCGAGCTGTGAGCGACTTATGGAAAGAACAACTGCTGATGTGCTAGTGGCAACTCGTACTGATGAGGACTAGACGGGTTCATCAGACACTGCCGACCAGCTAGAGGAACAAACTGATGCAGATCTTACTAACAAATCTTTTGGCATCATTGTTTCTTATACAGGTTTCCAATCAGCAACATTGAAGCAAGCTAAGACCGTATTAGAAGCTATGCTGCAAGCACTGATAACCAAGCTGGAAGAAGAACTGGCCAAAGTTGCTGAGTATTCCAAACTGGCATGGCAGTGGGAACGAACATACAAAACCCATTGAAGTTGCCAACAAAGCCTACGCCATGTTGGTCTCAACCTTCAAAGAAATGAAGCAATTGAAGTAAAGCTGAGAGAAGCCTTCACTGAGCAGATCCACTCAGAAACATTATCAGTTCGTAAGAATCTTCGTGACCTGGTTGATGCCATAGTGAAGGACTTGTACAATGAGCAAGAAGCAAGAGACAAAGCCATCAACAAGTTGAGATGAGAGATGATAATACTGATAGACAAAGCCTTCGAAGCTGACTTCGCAAGAAGGATCCCAACAGCTCTTGTCCTAGTCTAAGAACAGGTTGCAACTGTCTGAAACCAGTTGGACTTCACTTCCTCGAGCACTAATGACAGGATAACTGTCTTTGTTGAACGTCTTGAGCACCTGGACTAGTTTCATGTTGCACTCAATCAAACAGTCAGTGACATCTTTATCTCCCTTCCAAAACCTTATTGTTGACGCAAAAAAGAGGAAAGTGATGGCCAAAACTGAAGCAGAAGAGAAGGTAACTCAGGAAGCTTCTACTGTTTTCCTAGCTGAACAAGAAGCAATAGAAGTTGCTGATGAAGCAGCAGTCGAAGAAAGACTAAGAAAGAAGGCTGCAGTAGCTAAGAAGAAGAAAGTAGCAGCCTCATTAGTTGACCCTGCTGAGGAGATCTACCTCGTTCTCTTTCATGTTGGCACTTCTTCTGAGATACTAGGAGACCTAGCACAACCAGAAGCATGGTGGCGTAAAAGGAAGTAAGGAGAGAAGTTGGTGAAGGATGCACAACAAGCGCAGACAACAGCTACTGAAAGGATGGTTGTGCATAGTAGAAAAACACGTCTTGAGCTTTCGAAAAAAGGTCGTCGATCTAGTTTTGTTAAGGAAATAAATGCACAAGAACACCAAGATTTCGTGGTTCGATCTATGAATAAGATCTCGTCCACGGGGAGAGATAGAGTATTCGTGTATTGATGATATGAGGAGCGATTACGGAGAGTTTAGATGATCTTTTCCGTCTAATCTAGCCTCTAGTTATACACAATTATATTGACCTAGATCTCGAATCTAAGATTTCTTCTAAGATAGGATCTCAATCCTATCTCTTCTCCAATGGGATTCTCTTAGATATGGCCGGAGTCTTTGCGTTCCCACTTGTTTAGGAGTCTTCTTGGGCCGAACTTCTCTGGGCCGAGCTTAATGTCAGGCTTATTTATATTGGGCCTGATGCTTGGGCCTAGTGGTTGGGCCGTATCCTATCACATCCCCAAAAAAGATCTGAGCGGGTCGTGATGGGTTCGGGGTTGTAATTCACCAAAATTCGTTTATGGCGAAGTGGAGCGCGATCGATCTTTATTCTTTCATCTATCTTGACTCGGCTTGGTGTTGTTGAGGATTTCAAAGTCGGATGGCCTTGGCTTTGCACCTTGAGGCGTTGAGTCGGAGTCATCGTCCGATTTCACACGATGAGGCGTTATCTTGAGAGGTCTTTGGCGGCTTCACCTAACGAGGCATTATCTGGGGTCTTGACAACCGCTTCACCTAACGAGGCGTTATGCCGAGGTCTTGGCCAGGCTTCACGACGAGGTGCTATCTTTGAAATCTTTGGATTAACCGCTGACGAGGCGTTATGCCGAGGTATTTTAATGACTTCACCGACGAGGCGTTATCCGAGGCGAACACGGGATGCGATATTTGCATTTAATGTGGCGCGGTTGAGTTCGATAAAGTGCATTATTGGGGGAATAACTTCCTTGATACGCCGTTTTCCGTATCACTTTAGCCATTTCTAATTTCAAAACTTTCAAAGCTTTCTGCGAAGCTGAAAAGCGCTCAATTGTCACCATTGTTGTCTTTGTCTGAGTTCATCGCATCTTCATCGATCTCGATACCAAAAACCAGTAAGTTTTTATGGCCTCTTCATCTCCTTCATTTTCTGAGGATTCTCATCGCGGGAAGGCCGCATTGTGTCGTGTCTCCATCGAATGATTGGTGGATGTGAAGTATATACCTTTGATGCCCTTCCTCCTTTCGTGCTTAGAGTTTGTTTTCCGTCTTTAATGGATGTTGGTAGGGTCTCTTGATTCCTTCGATTTTAGGAGCCTCGCTAGATTAGAGCTTGCTTCTAATTTTTATCTCGAAATCCTTTGGGTGCATTGCTCCCGGTCGGAGGATAGGCTAGCGCTCCTCGGACGGTTTTATCCTGATGTCTGAGGATAGCACGAGGAATGGCCTTCGTCTTCCTATCCTTCCATATATGTTGAGCTGTGATTGTTTGCCATCCTTTAGCCCATTGCTTGCGAACTCCTTAGGCATTTGGCGGGTCTAGGTGTCTTCTTGCATCGTCATAACTTCCCTCTGACATTAGGACTTGTCCTTAGGTTCTTTCAGTTTAAATCTAGCGCGGGGTGGTATTACATGTCACCTCGTCGCAATTTTAAATTAAAACGAAGTCAAAAATTTCCAACTGGCATCAGAAATTTTTCTTTTGTCATTTTCCTGGGGCACTCCAGTTCGCCTGGAATTGTGAGAAGCTGGCTGACATGGCTACGGATTATGACTTGGGCAGCTTGGAGCAATCCTTAGACATGATTGGCTTGGTGGACGAAGTCTTTTCCGAGGCCGAGCTTGCAGCTGCGGGGCTGAGCCCTTGTGATCCTGCCACCACGGTGGAGTCGGTGAAGGGTGAGCCACATACACACCCCATTTTGAGTTTTTCTTTGTTTTGTTTTTTGAGTTCGTTCCCTTGCGATGGATTTCGTCGGGAGGCAAGAAGAAGAAGAGGCGAGGGTCGAGCTCATGTCGAGCCCGCTCCTTTATCATTGAAAGAGGTACCCGAGTCCTCTGCTGAGCGAACTGAAGATATCTCGAAGTCCCCTTCGCCTCAGCCTCTCCAGCGCTTTAAAAGGCTCAAGCGCGCCATTTCCGACGCCGCGGTTGCCCACGACCCGGAATGTATTATCGTCGGATCTCAGGTTGCTCGCCGGCCTTTCCCTGAGGTAATTTACTGTCGTACGTTGCGCATAGTTGGATATGCTTTGCATCTGTTTGACATGGTTTGTGCTATACAGGGGGTTGAGGACTTGTCGTCCGAGCTGGCCAAGGTGTCCACCCGACTGGCGGCGACGTCTGCCCACTTGACGGATTACTTGAAGGGCACCGTCGCTCAGTTTGAGGGGGTGGCTCGTTTCGCCCGGGAGATGGAGGAAGAGAACTCTCTCCTGGTTTGTGAGGTTGCCGAGGCTGAGGACAAAGCTCGGGCCACGGCCAGGAGAGAGATCGCGGCCGTGGCGGCTGCCGAGGCAGAGAAGGCGGTCCAGACGGCCAAGGCGAGGGCGGCCGAGGCCGAGGTGGAAGCGTCGCGACGGTGGGAGGCTCAACTGGCGGCCTCACAGGGAGAGATGCTCCGTGCCTTTGTGGAGAAACTATTCCTGTCAAGGGGATTCTCCGGATTGGCCGGTGACATGGCCGAGGTCTTGAATAAGCACGTTATCGCGGACACCCTCCATGAAGTCGCGAGGATTACCCTTGATTGGAGAAGTCCAAATCTGGTATGAGGTGGTGGAGACGGAAGACTGCTGCAGAGAGTGCCTTGAGGTCCTTGCCGCCGATCACGAGGAGCTTGCCCGTCTTGGGGGATCTATCGTACTCACCAGCAGCTGTTGATTGCAGAGTCGGTTAGTGCCTGCTCGGTGGACCGGGACCCTATGATCGAGGCTATAATGGCCGATCTGGGTAAGCGGACGAGGGCGGCGGTGGTTGCCGAGGTGCGAGGAATGGGAGGCGGTGCACTGGGGGCGCGAAAGTGAAGGCTGCCGGAATTCGGAGGAGGAAGCCGAAGCTTCCTAAGTCCAGGAGGAGGTGGTCGAAGCTTCCCAAATCCAGAGATGAGCGATCTGCCGGCCCGAGGCGAAGGCTGCGAGGAGGGTCGGTTGATCCCCTTTTCTTTTTTGAATGTACATGTACACTTTTGTTTACTGAAGGCGTAATAAAATCACTGTTACGTGAAGAAACTTGTCTTTTATTGATCTTCCCGAAATGCGATCTTCCTTGGTTGAATCAAATCGAAGTCTTGACACGGGCTCTTGAATCGAAGAGGTGAGCTCCTCCATATGAAGGACCAAATAGGCCATGTGCGGGGGAGGAGGCTGTGACGAACTTCAGCTCGTCTCTTGGAGTTGGAGGAGGTTCGAGATCGCCAGGAGAAGGCTAAATCGATGGCGAGGAGCACTCCGGTATGAGGAGGTCATTGCAGAAGTGGTGGGATGACTATCTCCGAGGTCGAAGCTAAAGTTGTTGAGACCGCGCCCGTTGTGCAGAATGCAGGCGTGGTATGGTCGGAACTCTGGCAATTTCGGGAGGCGGTTGCGGCCGAAAAGATGGGAGGTCTATCTGAGACCGTCATAGCTCATGACCATAGCTTGAGGCTGCCCGACCGGTGACGAGGCTTCTTCTTCTCAGGGGGCTTCGCCGTGCGCGGGACTTACGCCGTTGCCTCGGGCCCTTTTCTATGGGTGGCGAGCTCGAGAGAGACATTTATTACCCAGAGAGCGTGGGCCCTCAAGGGCAGTCGGGTGTCATCGGCGGCCGAGGTGCGTCTTGCGGGACCTAGAGGTCGGGATGGTAGAGCTCTTAGCATAGATCGGGGGCGAGGTGAGGTAGGATTAGTATAGGCAGCTGTTGAATCTGATTTTCTAGGGATTGGCTCACTTTTCCCGACCCCACAGGCCCTCTTCTTCCCGTAATGTATAAATTGTATACTTTGAAATAAGAATAATTTTTCTTTGCTTTGTGTTGTTGTCCTTTTATTCTAGTAACCAATAAGAAGGTAGGTAGTCCTCGTATTACAGGTAGTTAGTCCTCATATGAGGTATTAAATCCTCGAAATAAATGAAGGTAGGGGTTCCTTTTTGTGAGTTTTATCGCTAGGGGTGGTCCCTCTTCCCGAAATAAGCAGAGGTATGGGTTCCTTATTTGTGAGTTTATCGCTAGGGGTGGTCCCTCACACGCGATTTAGAGTTAGTCCTCGTATGAAACGAAGGTAGTGCGTCCTCCGTCGAGGGTATTTCGTCCTCCTTGGAGGTATTGTATAATGGAGAAGAGATAGTATGCATAAGTGACAAATAAAACATGCGAAAAAGATTTTATTGATAAAGACCGGCGTAATAACAAGACTCGAGGACACTGTGAGCAGGACTAAATGACACGACCGAACAGACTCAACTTTTGACACTTATGCAAAGTATTTCTTGGATAAATGATGTGCCACGTCTTGGGTATTTGCTGCCCGGATATATGAGCGACTTATGACCCTTTACGAAGACTTACGTGACTGGTAAGGCCCTTCCCATGTGGCTTCAGTTTACGAGCTTTCTTGACTTGACTTCATTATTCGAAATGCGAGGTCGCCTACTTGGAATTTTCGAGTTGTGTGGTTGTAATACCGAGCTACTTGTTGCTTATCTTAGAGAGCTTCGCTGATGTAGGCGAGTCTCTCTTTCTTGAGCGGATCTAGATTTGTTCGTAGATTTTCCTCGTTGCTTCGGTAGAAGTGAATAGTGTGGGGCTCGGCATACCGATCTCTGCGAGGATCAACGCGGTTCCGTATGCCAAACTATGGGTGATTCTCCATTCGATGTCCGAGGTGTAGTGCAGTGCGACCATAGGACTTGTGGTAAATTTTCCACCAGATTGCCCTTTACTCGATCGAGGCGAGTCTTGAGTCCTTTCACGATTGTCTGTTGGTGACTTGGTTTGACCATTTGCTTGAGGATGAGCCACCGGGTGAATTTCTGCTTGGATCAAGCTCTTGACACCATTCTTTGAATACTTTATTAAGTGAGCGTGTCCCATTATCGAAATAAGGATATGAGGATTTGAGCGGCACACGATGCTCTTCGGATGAAGTTGAGGCGTTTTGCTCGTGATTTTCACCAGGGTTCGGCTTCCACCCACCGTGAAGTAGTCGATCGCGACAATCAAAATTGAAGCGCCTGGAGCTTTGTAGAAAGGACCTACGATATCGATCCCCATTGCATAAGCGGCCGAGGGCTTTGCATCTTTGGCGAGGTCGGTTTGAGGTAGCCTCGACGCGTTCCATAATTTGGCGCCGGACGGTTCTTCGAGATCGATTGAGTCTGGAACATTGTTGGCCAATAGTATCCCCATCGCATGACTTTCTTTGATAGGTAGCGGGGTCGATGTGACTTCCACGATCCTTCATGTACTTCTCGTAGTACGTAATCAGCTCGGTTGGGACCGGGCACCTAGGAGAAATGGAGGTATGATTTTCTATAGAAATTCCACGCTCAAGTGTATATCGAGAGATTTGCTCAAGATTTTCCTAGCCTCGAGCTTATCATGGGGTGGTTCTCCTTTCTCCGGTACTCTCGAATGGGAGTAATCGATTGGGTTCTTCATCGAGACTATCTTGACCTCGGCTCCGGTATCGTCATCGTTTATGCTCTGTTTGGACTTTCTCTCTTGGCGAGTTTGTCGGCGGCGCTAGTTTGCTTAAGACGTCGGCTCGGCTATTTTGCTCCTGGGATGCGAACTAGCGGAAGTGTGAGAAAGCTTGTTGTAGCTTTTGGCTTTTCAAGGTATTTCTTCATCTGTTGCCTTTTGCCTCGTATTTCCCCAACATGTGACTCACTATGACTTGAGAGTCCTTTGTGAACTCGCTGCTCGTGCACAGAGGCTTTGAGCTGGCGAAGTCCCAATTAAGGCCTCGTATTCCACTTCGTTGTTCGTATTTTGAATGCGAACCCGAGTGCATAGGTGATCTCTTGGCCATCCGGTCCTAGGGTAGGATACTGCTCCATTACAGTTTTCCCGAAGCCCGTCAGCGAGACTTGCCGGCAATTCTCGGTGTTTTATCTATTAGTTCGGCCGGCGTCGTCGTCTGGACTCGGTGAGCTTGGTTTCTCGGTAAAGTTAGCCGACGAGGAAGCGCTGGGCGACCCTTGATGGCAGCGTGGGCAAAAGATATATCGTGTTAGCTGATTGATTGCCCACCGTAATTCTCCACGAGGCTTACGGCTTTGTCAATACTTGCGAAGTGGGTGATCGATGAGAACTTGTATGGGATGTGCATGGAAGTATGGACGTAATCTCCTTGCGGCATTTACTAATGCCGGTGAGCTTCTCCAAGGTTGGTACCTTGTTTACGGTCCTTTTAACGCTCGGTAGATGAAATACACGGGGCGGCGTCCTGCCTCTCGTGCAGATCGCACTTATGGTTTCGTCCAGAGGCGGCGAGGTATAGGAAAGGACCTCTCCTTCTTCGGGACGGATAGAGTGGGGAGTTTGGCGAGGTAATTCTTGAGATCTTCAAAGGCGGACTTGTGTATATCATTCCGGAGAACTCAAGGAGCCTTTTGAGTATTTTGAAGAAGGGCTGCTTATCCACTTCGAAAGAAAATGGTTGAGTCGGCTATGCGAGCATGTCAACTTGTGTACGTCGTGGTGTCTTTGGCATCTTCATCTCCTGATGGTTTGAACCTTGGGCGGATTGGCTTTTAACCCTAGCTTGTGAAACCCGACACCCGAAATTTTCTAGACCGAGCTATGACGTGCATTTACGGGGTTTAATTTTAGGTTGACTTTTCTAAGTAAGCCGAGGACAATCTTGGTCGACAACCAATAACTATTATAAAAGAGTTATTATCGACCATTTTCTTGATAAAATCCTTGAGTGAATCGGGTTACATTTGTTTAATTCGATGTTATATTGTATGTTTTGTTATGTTTGCGTGTGTTGTGTGAAGGATTGAGTCGGGTGAAATAAAGGGTTTTAATTGCTTTCGGGCGTTATTTAAATAATTATAGCATGTAGCAGGAAGAACGGTAGTGAAGACGAGGCCGAAGTCGGCGAGTCAAAGTCGAGCTCAGGTTGAGCGCAAGCAAGGCCGAACTCGTGAGCGAGCTTGACTTGATGTCGAGGAAGGATTGAGCAGTAATCTTGAAGAAATCGCGGGGGCGAGTCGAGCTACAAAGGCGAAGTCAGCAGCTCGGGAAAAGTGAAAACCGAGGAAGTTGGTCCGAGCTCAAGACTTAGAGCTCAAGACTTCCGAGCTCAATACTTAGAGCTCAAGACTTAGAGCTCAAGACCTCCAGAACTCAAGACTTGGGGCTCAAGACTACCAAACTCGTGAGCGAGAATCGAACTCAGGGAGAAAGAGATAGAGCCGAGCTCATGACCATCCGAGCTCAAAGATTGAAAAGTTCACAAGTATGAAGGCGACCTCGATCACGATACTCGTAGAGAGGTCGGACTCTTGGCGAGCTCGAGGCGATGTTGCAAATGAGATCGGAATCCTGGCGAGTCGGGCCGCAAAGGTCGAGCTCGGAAGAAATGAAAAAGCGCAGCAGTATGAGCGAAGCGAAGAAAAGTGCGGGACATGACCACGCGTGGCGGTGGCCCGCGGCAAAGCATAAAGGGCAGCGTTTTGCGAGCCAGCGGAAAAGGAAAGGATCGATGGACGAAGGGTTTCTTTGGTGCCATTATGCACCCTAAAAAGTGTCGAGTTTGTTATTTAAAAGAGGCGACAATCGTAACATCATCATTCATCATTCGGGATCGGAGGAGAAAAGCGAGGAACGCCTTGGAGAAGAAGCTATCGGAAGAGGCGGCGATCGAGGAGGAGCACGTGATTCGGTGACAGTGTTAACTTTGAATCTCGAATTCCTTTTATTTTGCTATGGCATTTGTGTTTTCGAATTCTGTTGCATAGCTCGCTATGAGCTAAATTTTTATGACTTGATCTTTTGATGAAACCTATGCTCGTGTGACGAGCCCGTTTACTGCTTATCTTGTTGAGTTATTATCGTTTTCTTGGTGTTTATTTATCTTGCTTGTGATTGATCACCATGGGTAAGATCTTAGCTCTATGATTTCTGGGAAGCTCTCATAGAGTGGAAAACAAGAAAGTGACGCAAGAACATGATTTAAATATTATGTGTGTGAATAGCATAGGAATATGTGTTTGTCTTGCGTGACATAAATGAATGGAACGGTAGAGATACTCTTAAAGCGCTTCGGTATAGGAATATATTGACGAGCTTAGAGGGTATAATCTTAGATTTGGAAAAATGCTAAGAGTTGGAAGATTTCATGTCATAATAACGAGGCAAGATAATGTTGAAGCATGGCGAGCACGGGGCATGGGTGGAATCAAGTGATCAAGTCTATTTTTCCCTCCTGATATCTGTTTGTTAATCTTTTATTGTCTGAAATTCCACCTCGTCTCGGTGTAAAAGTTCTCTTTAATTTGTCTCTCTCATAATCACAAACAATTTGTATTCGACGTGATTTAAAAAGTGCGTTCCCTGTGGATTCTATCTCGGAATATTTCCGTATAATACTTGTTGATTACGTGCACTTGCGTAGAATAGTATTTCAAACCATACAACAAGTTTTTGGCGCCGTTGCCGGGGAGCGCTAATTATAAGTTACGTTGATATTTTAATTTTTGTGTTTATTTAGTATTAGTGGTTAACTCTGTTATTTTCTTCTGCGTGAATCTGGATTCTGGACTGTGGTATATGCGCAAAACCAAGGCGTAGGTACTATACCCGCTAGATCCAGAGATTGAACGCACCTTCCGTCGAGGAAGGCGGCGTCGAACGTTAAGTAGAGCACAAGCCAAATGGCCGCTGAGAGGTAATGGTAATAATGGAGGAAATGCCATAGTCATCGCCGATGGCCGGGAAAGGGTATCGTGACTACGCTAACCCCATATTTAATGAGCTTAATCCGGAATAACAGACACGAGGTGCAAAGCAAACCGATTCGAGTCAAGCGGTTATATTCGAGATGCTCCAAGCGTTAGGGCGATTCGGTGGGCAAGCCACGGAGGATCCACATCTCCACCTTCCGGTCGTTCACGGAGGTCGGCGACTTATTTAAGTTACCGGTGTTCAACAGGCGGCGACACTCGGCTATTCCCTTTCTCGCTACGAGATCGCAAAAGCAT